>QMIH01000347.1:327053-338172 GCA_003987875.1 Clarias batrachus | reverse complement strand
AKTSMWRGWTRRGACTTTTTTTTTTTTTTTTTTTWKTCCAGCACATCCCATAGATGCTCGATCGGATTTGGATCTGGGGACCCATGTCACGTTCCTCAAACCATTCCTAAATGATTTTGCAGTGCGGCAGGCCGCATTATCCTGCTGAAAGAGGCCTCTGCCATCAGGGAATTCTTGGTCTGTGACTATTTTTGGGAGATGTTACATATCAAAGGAACAGCCACGTGAATGCCTGGACCAGGGTATCTTAGCAGAACATTGCCTGGAGCATCACACTGTCTTTGCCAGCATGCCTTCCTCCCATAGTGCGTGTCATGGAGCCATCCATTGCCCAGGATGCATGCATGCATGCACACACCCAGCCATCCACATGACGTAAACGAAATGTGATTCGTTAAACCACGCCACCTTCTTCAATTGCTAAATAACCCACTTGGTTCTGATGTTTACGTGCCCATTATAGGAGTTTTCAGCCATGGAGAGGACTCAGCATGGGCACTATATGCAGACTGTGGCTACGTAGCACCATACACAGCAAACTGTAATGCAGTGTGTATTCTAAAACCTTCATATCATAGCCAGAAATAACCGCAATAGTTCTTCTGAAATAGCTCTTCTGTGGGACAGGCCTGCCTTTAAATCCCATGCAGATTAATGAGCCTTGAATGCCCAGGACCCTGTCACCAGTTTTCCTCCCTTGGATTACTTTTGGTACCAGCAATGCCACAAAAAGACCTGCCATTCTGGAGCTGCTCTAACCGAGCTGTTTAGCCATCATAATGTGGCCCTTGTTAAAGTCTCTCAGATCTTCATGGCTGCCCATTTTTCCTGCCTCTAGCACATCAACTTCAAGAACTAGCCGTTCACTTACCGCTTAACGTATGCCAGTTGGCAATACAAGGTCAAAGTTATTCACTTCACCTGTCGGTGTGTTTAACCTTATTTCTGATTGGTGTACATTTGAAATTGGAAGTTTATCAAGTTCATTAAAACTGAATTTGTAACCACTCCACATATTTCATGTTAACAAGCCAGCTAGGACATCTACTTTATACATGACAAGTAATTTCTTCCAACATTTGTTTACACACAGATTTAAAAAAAATTTTTTTTAATTCACTACATCTCAGTTCCAGTCAATCTGACGTTTACATAAACTATTCTTTTAAATAGCTTGGAAAATTCCAGAAAATTATGTCATGGCTTTGAAAGCTTCTGGTAGGATAATTGACATAATCTGAGTCAACTGGGTGTACCTGTGGTGGTATTTCATCAAACTCAGTGCCTCTTTGTTTGAAAATCACAAGACACACCGCTGAGAAAAATTCAGAGCCATTTCCAAAAGCCTGAAGGTACGAAGTTAATCTGTACAAACAATATTATAAAATTATTAACACCAAGGAACCACACATGAATCATACTGTTCAGGAAGGAGACACCATTTGTCTCCTGGAAATGAACATACTTTGGTATAAAAAGTACAAATCAATCCCAGAACACCACCAAAGAACCTTTTGAAGATGCTGGAGGAAACTGGTACAAATGTATCCATATTCAAGATAATAGGAGTCCTATATCAAACTCGAAAGGCTGCTCAGCAAGAAGATGCCACTGCTCTAAAAACAGCGTTAAAAAAGCCCGACTACGGTTTGCAGCAGCACATAGGAAGGTCATTTTTGGAGAAATATCATCTGGTGTGATAAGATGACAGCATAAATGAACGGTTTTGCTGTCATGACCATCATTTTTGTCTTGACGAAAAAACGGGAGAATCACAAGCCTAAGAACACCACCTCAACTGTGAAGCACGGGGGTGTCAGCATCATGTTGTCTGGTGATCTGCTATATGAGGGCTTGGCACACTTTAATGGCATTGTGGGGAAGGAAGAGCTTGTGGATAAGCAAAACAAAATGTCAACTAACATCAGCCTGGAAGTTACAACTTGGTTGCAAATGGGGTTTTCCCAGACAATGATCACAAAGATACTTCAAAGTTGTGGCAACATGGCTTAATAAAAATTGTGGTACTGGTATGGCCTAAACCAAAAAAAAATTAATTGTGGGAAAAACTGAAAAAGCCCATCCGATCAAGCAGGCCTACAAAACTGACTTACACCAGTTCTGTGAGGAGGAATGGGCAAAAATCCCTGCAACTTATTCTAAGTAGCTTGTGGAAGGCTAACTGAAACTTACAGAACAGAAAATGACCAAATATTAACTACCAACTAACGTACGTGAACATCGGACTCCCAGCCAATGTGATAAAAGCTGAATCAAATCGTTCTAGCTACTATTATTCTGACACTTCACTTTATTAAAAAAATAAGTGATCCTAACTGACAGGGGAGACAGGCAGTGTTTAATAGGATTAAATATCAGGACCTTTTAAAGGCCAAGGTTAAATGCATTTGGTTAAGGTGTACGTAAACTTCTGACTTCAACTGTATGCACTTAAACTCTTCTGAGAAGGCTTTCCACAAGGTTTAGAAGTGTGTTTATGGGAATTTTGGACCATTCTTCCAGAAGCGCATTTGTGAGGTCAGACACTGATGTTGGACGAGAAGACCTGGCTCGCAGTCTCCGCACTAATTCATCCCAAAGGTGTTCTATCGGGTCGAGGTCAGGACGGACTCTGTGCAGACTAGTCAAGCTCTTCCACAACAACCTCGCACATCCATGTCATTATGGACCTTGCTTTGCTTTGTGCACTGGTGCGCAGTCATGTCGGAACTGGTGTGGGATTGTTTTTCAGGAGTCGGGCTCGGCCCTTTACTTCCAGTGAAAGGAACTCTGAAAGCTTCAGCATACCAAGACATTTTGCCAATTTCATGCTCGCAACTTTGTGGGAACAGTTTGGGGACAGGCCCTTCCTCTTCCAACATGCATCAGTCAGCAAGGCCTTCTCGTCCAACATCAGCGTCTGACCTCACAAATGCGCTTCTGGAAGGATGGTCGAGGATTCCTGTAAACACCTTGTGGAAAGACTTCCCAGAAGAGTTTAAGCTGTTATAGCCGCAAATGATGGGCCAACATCATATTAAACCCTATGGATTAAGAATTGGATATTACGTAAGTTCATATGCACGTGAAGACAGGCGAGCAAATACTTTTGAAAAAATGTATACACACTCCAGGAAAAGAAAAACTGGTATAAATATTTAAATACTTAATTTATTGCTCATTGTTATATAGTGATATAAATTATATTCAAAATATCATCATATACATCATACTATTTTTCTTTTCCTGTGGCATATATTTGTAGGGCATCAGTAGTTACTACTACATAACCCTCAGAGACGTTCTGGAACAAATATTAAAGTAGAGTATGGGCATCTTATCATGTTGTGCAACACTCTATTTAAATATGCTGTTTAATGCTTTCTGACACTGTGGTGCCAAGCTGGTACCTTAGTCCAGGGATGCGCTTTGATCTGAGGGAATTTGAACTCCGTGTAATTGGGATTCATTTCCCGGATCTGTTCTCTTGTCGGCGTGCCCAAAACCTGCAGTTACAAAAGAGGATGGTTTTTTCCATCAGTATATGAGCTCACACTGACCATACAAAAGCATATGAAAAAAAAAACTTAATGCCATTAAAACAACACAAACAAACAAATAAATAAATAAAACGCCGAGTACACATCTTTATTCTAACCTTAATGATTTCAACTAGCTGGTCAACTCCGCTGTCACCGGGGAAAATGGGCTGGCCCAGCAGCAACTCAGCCAATACACAGCCGGCTGACCAGATATCAATGTTAGAAGTGTAATCCGTGGCTCCGAAGATGAGCTCTGGGGCGCGGTAATACCGCGAGCAGATGTACGAAACGTTGGGCTCGCCGCGAACTAACTGCTTCGCACTGCAGGAAGACGAGTGAGAGAGACAGAGAGAGAGAGAGAGACAGGGAGGGGTGTCACATGCAAACAAAATATGACAGAATATGACATCCAGAACCGGTATTCGTGTCAATGCTCAGTATGTAGCAAGCGTTCAAACATACTAGCAGTTTGTCTAACTATAAAACAGAAACGTGTACACACCTGCCAAAATCACACAGCTTGAGAACAGCGGTGTCGGGGTCCACGAGCAGATTTTGTGGTTTTATGTCTCTGTGGCAGACGCCTTGGGAATGGATATATGCCAAACTGCGGAATAACTGATACATGTACACCTGAGAGAGATGGAGAGAGAGATGGAGAAAGAGTGAGAGAGAGGGAGAGAGAGAGAGACAGAGAGAGAGAGAAGTTTGTCATGGCTTTCTAGCTGCTTTGTGGTATGTACTCCCAACTTCGCATGAACACTGACTGCCCTTTCTGTCTACATTTAGATCTACAAGCAGAACTTTAAATCATTAATAGGTAGATGTTAATAATATGTTGATTTTATTTCTGTTACCAAGCTACCGAGGTGAGAAAGTTAACAAACACCAGACGTGTTATTTTTAATCTTTTACTATGCAGTTCAGCTGATACTTGCTATTAAATTCCCTATGATCACAAATAGAGGTTTAAACCCTTCTGACAGATGAGAGTTCATTTATTTTTATCTTTTCAATCCTGCAGATCAGGTCTTCATTATACAGAAGAACGATACTATGATAAATAACTTTTGAAGTATGATGGGATTCTTCAAAGGGACGTATGAGACAGGGAAATATCTTCGCAGGCCCTACGCTCAGGCATCATGACTGGTCGGGGCAACACAAACTGCTGCATCTGTGTTATTTGCATCCGTTCAAAACCAACTAAACGTTATTATTTTATCACTGTGACATTGTGAGATTCTTCCAAGTTTAATGAAAAGATGATGAATGCGTGCTGGGTGTGAATGCTACTCTAAACCCACTGCTGGTACTTACTTTGACGTAGATGATGGGTATGGTGGTCTTGGCCTTGTTGAAGTGGCGTGCAACTCTGTACACGGTCTCTGGTACGTAGTCCAGCACCAGATTCAAATACACCTCATCTTTCTATAATACATTGACAGTGTCATAAATCATAAGACCAAAAAGTCTAAAATCAGCACTGTATTAAATGCAGCTTGTTAACACAAGGGATGTTCAAGTCAAACCGGGACATAAGGGCTCCCTCCATATAATCCTCTACTACATCTCCCAGCATCTCACTGGTGCTTGGATAACATCAAAGATAAAAAGTTCTCGCAGTACGCCAGAGCCGAACTGTGCGCTTTTCATCTGAAACACCGGCCTCCCGGGAAATCCTTTAAATGGTCCAACCATGTGGCTTGGAGAGAAGTCGAGACTGTACGTGGGAGATTATGGCAGTGACTGCCAGTCGAATTCCTGTAATGTGCAAGTGGTGTTTGCGAATGATTGTGTGTACATTTTTAACAAACAGATGCGTCTCAACTTTTATCCCCCCCCCCCCCAAAAAAAAGAAATCTGTTGACATTCAAGGATCAGGCGATGAATGTTCACGGGACGACTGCCACCTCATTCACAGACGTACGACCTTGTTTAAATTATTTGCACCATTTTAATGTTTTACTGCTGCTATAAGCTTCATCACCGTACTGTGCGTGAAATCTTCTATAAATGTCAATCGGTTGTATGCCTTAATTCAAGACAAATCTCATCACAATTCCCAGTTTGACTTGACCGTCCATCATAGATATAAACAGACACATTACAAAAGAGAAAGTTTATAATGATTCCGAGTCAAAAACGTTTTTTTTTTTTTTGGGGTCATGCATTTATTTTGGGATGGATTTGTCATCTTATGTAAATTATTTTAAATAAAATATTTGTATCTGCATTCAGCCATTAAGCACATTATACTTTTAGAATCATTCTCTGATGCTCTATACAAGCTGAATACATCTTTAGCGCAGCATTGTCCCGAAAGCTTAGTTACCTTCTCTCCGCTGGAATAGAAGAAGTAGCGTAGCCTAACAATGTTGCAGTGGTCCAGCTTGCGCATGATCTGTAGTTCTCGGTTCTGTAGAGAGGAAAAGGAACGGAGGTATAGAACTTTCAATACGTCACATCACATGTTAATATATTTAAACCATGCATCATTCCCAGATGAGGGACCCCAAACACTCACGCGTTCAGATTTAGGACTTCTTGCATATAAAAGAGAGGCAATGTTTTCTATAAACATCTGATCCACAGGTTAACTCCACGGTGCATACAACACATCAAATAGAACCCGGGATCACGCGGGCAGAGCCACGAGCAAACCTCACAGAGAAAACACCAGGCTGAGCTCAGGTGTACTGAAATCCCGGATCAGACGGCAGAGTGTCTACAGGGACGGGTGGGTGGGTCAGGCATCAGCATTTGCTTAGCTATATTAACCTTTAGTTAATATATATGTGATAGTCTATGAAAATCTATCAGATGTAGCTACAGCTAAATTCCAGGAAACTAAATGTTTGACAGAAGCTTGACAGTTTTTTTTTCTGCCAATATACTCCAGCATTTTTACTTTAAGTATACATCATTTTATTTAGGTTGTTTTATAACCTTGCCTTGGCTGGCCGCCTGAAAAGCGCTTGCAGCGGAGTGTGACTGCAAAAATATATATATATATTTTTAAAATGTTTATGCATTTCCCTTTGGGAATTTGGCATTGACACTAATTATGCATAGATTAGGTTACAGATGTAAAGGAATTAGAATAAAATCTTAAAAAGGGGTCAGTCAAACTATTCTGGTGGATGTGGGCCCCTTAGTGAGATTTATTTGAACAATTAAGACCCGAGTCCTGACTTCCCCACTTTTCCCACAGTTTTTCTTTCTACTGTCTTGCCCTTCACCTCTCCATGGTCACACTTTTATCGATATATCGCTTAATTTGTTTAAATTACGTCTGCACACGTCTATTGATCTGGATCTGTTGTTTTGGTGTTAATAATAAATAAGTAAAAAATATAATAAACAAGTTTCAGAAAGTTATGAATAGTTCTAACTTTGCTTCTTAGGTGAGATAACTGCCAAAAACAAAAAAAACAACAACAGAGAAACTTGTAGCTCTTATTTATAGTAGAAATTACAGGAACAAAATCTCAGCTTCAGATGTTCAGAGGTTTCATAAAAAAATGTTGATAAAAAAAAAATCATTTCGCGTTTTAAACTGCAATATGTTACTATTAAATGTACCGTTTTATATTCAAACTTATTTATTGAGACTTGCAGCAAATAGTGGCACAAATGATCTCATTAACAGAATGTTTAACTTCCCACTATTTATTTATCAACTCAAGTGTTGAAACAAATTCTTAAATTATTGACAAACTCCACATCAATTCCTGACTTTGCGTACATTACTCGCAATAAACTGCAGCCTCATGCGATTAATTAATTGCACAGGCCCATAATGCGGTTTCGATTTTTATGCGATAAGTTGTGCAGGACTAGATCCATCATGAAAAGGATGCAGTTAAAGAGCTTGTTTAGAATCTCACTTTTTTCGTAGATCTTCGATCACAGTCTTACTTTTTAACCTTATTCCTGCTCAATGCTGGATCTAGGCTTTATAAACCTATGCATTCGTTGTCAAGATTTTTTGATTCAAATCGTTTTTTACTTTCAGCACGCCTTTCAGTAAAGGACAAATTGGAAGCACATGAAGGGTTTTTCCCAGGACCAACGCACATCATTGCTCTTACCTTAAACCGTTTGTCCTGCAGCACTTTCTTGATTGCCACCATCTCGTTGCTGTCGCTGAGTCGGGCCTGGTACACCACTCCAAACGAGCCATTACCAATCACTTTAATGTCCGTGTAGGACACTTCCTGTGGGCGATCTGGACCTTGTCCAGGTGTGGCTACCACTGTGGTCACCTTCCCACTGTCCCCTAGAGCACGTAGAGAATATCAAACAGAGTTATACTGCAAAGCAATGACGGCGCACTCGTTCGCTGTAGTAACAGATGAAGATCCTTTACACAGACATCATAGCCATGATATTAACCAGACACTTTGAGTATCATTATGCGTGCATTTGGGAACCGTCTCCATCTTCTGCAAAAGCTGTGGTGTATTTTAGATGCTTTAACATTTGCGGTTTTACCTAAATATCTTTACATTTTCTACACACACACACACACACACACACACATAGAATTTCACTATGTTTACAGTTGAGTTGGAGAAACTTTGCTGTTCCTCTATGACACAACAGGTGGCGTGTTTTAAGCTATTCACACATCAGCAGGATTGTTTACAATTGCAACAAAATAATTTTTAAAAAAAGGATACTTATAGAATCGTGATACTTTCAAAATTGGCAATACAAATGAAATCATCACCTAGTATATTGTGATATCATATCGCATGATCCCTGGCTATTCCTGTCAGGACTAACTACCATGTGCAGGATTCAGTATGGTCAGATAGATGTTTTCATTTCAACATTTTTTTTTTTTTAGACTTTTATGGCTATGTGCAAACAAATGTGACTCTAAGGACTGAGAAATATTTTTCAACAGAAGCAGCTTGTGCACTGGCAATAAATAAATAAATGAATAAATAAAATCACTTCACTTCATGTTTAATATCTTTTCAAAATGGTCTACATTAATAATGGTGTAATTAAGATTTCCTTATGCAGTTGTCCATCTCCTTACACACAGCTTATTAGGTTTTCTGGTCTGGATTTCATTTGTCCCTGAGAATCTGAGAAGAATCTGATTAACATCTAAAAATGTTTCATATCATTTAACAAAATTAGACGAGCACAGCAGACCGCACCGATCCCTCGTTTCCGATGCAAAATGGGTTTTCTTTTTAAGAAAAAGAAAAATGTTATTTTTAATCGCTGATAAAAAAAAAATGTATCATGCTCAATGTTAGTGTTCCTACTAAAAAACCAAGGTGTAGTGTGTGCACACAGCCTAACTACCACAATGCCTTGTTTTTTTGGGCAATCTGGGTCGATATTATGGGACATGTCTAGAAGGAAGTCTGATCATCCCTGAACCATGTAAAAGTGTAGGATTGTCACTTTAAAGGGAGCATGCTTTTATATAAACGTTTCCGACTGAACGAGAGACAGCTTGGGCCGTGTGACACAAAAGGCAGGAATATTCCAGTATGCAGAAAGATTTTGGCACGACACCAGCAGGGCTGTTAGCCCGTCACGCTTTCAGCTTAAGCTGCAAAAAATTAACAGGCTCCTTTTTTCCAAGCAAAAAATAATTATAACATAAAGATAAAATAAATAAATAAATAAAAACACAGATCTCTTCTATATTCTGAAGCTAGTCTGCTTTATGTTCACTGCTTTCATGCTTTTCAAGCTGTGCGCCAATTAGTCGGTCAAATTGGTCTCACAGTGGCAGTCGGACTAAACGGATGAATTAAACGTCTAACAAACGTAATTACTGGTTCCAGTTTAGTGCGATTTAATTAATAAGTTTCTTGCATATGAATAATTAACAGATATTAGAAGACGGTCCCTGATTATATCATCTGAGAAAGTGCAGCCTATAACAGGAGCGCGCGTGACACTCGATGCGATACGGAACAGAGTTTTCAGTGAAGATGATATCGTTTATCGGGACGTTTCCACAGACAATTTTTTCCCTTCCTTTCAAAGGACGTTTTGATCCAAGCTTAAAGCTTCGGTCTGTCACTCTGCAGACTCTCTCTGTGCGTGTCCCTGCTGTCATGGCCACGTTTAGCAGCTGCTCATGCACCGGTTAAAGGACAGGTATCATGTTAACCACTACTACGAGGGGGCGGAAGAAGAAAAACGTCTCATTACCAGGCCGATTAAATGTTGTGGCACCGGATATGTTCATGTTTGACGCATAAACGTTAAAAACACACAGCAAAGGCTAAAGACATGTGCATGTAGATCTGCTGGAGAATCGCACCCTGCGACGTCGGTTAAAATAAGAAAATGCAAATTAGATGAGAAAATCTGTGTTTTGTGTTTGTGATCACAATTAGTGGCGCACAATTGATCACATAATCGAAATCGCAAAACGGACCTGTGTGATTAAAGGTAGTTCCCGACTTATGAATGAGGTTCATTCTGGGAGCACGTTCGTAAGTCCGATTTGTTCTTATGTCCAACAACATACATCTTCTAAGCCTTTGACATGTATATACCACGTAAAGCATACCAATCCGTTTGACTAAAGCTCTATCCCCTTTCCCTACACTGCCATCATGTGGAAAAAAAACAGAATCGTTGCCTAAGGAAATGAATCTCAGTAATGGTGTTGACTCTGCACCTTTAAATCGCGAGGGACATCCTGGACACGATTTTGTCTCTGAGCTGTTTTCCACTGTATTGGATTGTGAACTCCGTTTTTTGAGGATTTTCTGAAATTATGATTATTCACCATCAGCTTTACAGGACAGACATTTTCCATCATCGCGTTTCCGGACTGATTCAGTGAAACCAGTGAGGCCGACTCGTTTCTCCCGCGCCCTCACATGCACCCACATACGTTATACCAGACTTTTCTACATTCACGTACACACTAAAAATATTGTATATTACTGTAAATTCAGCGGAAATTCATACTGATAGTCGGAGACTACCTGTATTTACTAAATGTATTTACATGAAAAAGGCTGCAATTTATTATAGGCAATATCCATATAATCTGGAATTTATTTGGAGTTTGTCACTAATTTAAGTATTTGTTCAATTTGCTTGTATATATATAAAAAATTTTTTTGAGGTGATAAATATTGGCGAATATCCTCCTAAAGAGATCATGTGTTCAATTTCTTGCCGTCAGCCTAGATAAATACATGTATATACAAAACGCCACATTTAGGAGTTAAATATTGATGTTTAAAGCACAATAAGTATCAAAACAATCGCAATATGATTTTTTTAAACAAATTGTGCAGCCCTAATAGTGATTTTATTTATATAGCACTAATACGTACGCATATATTTATGTCACAACAAACTGGTGAACCGGACGTACATGTGTGTTGCTGCGTAAAAAACATAACACATTGTATTGCTGCGTCTTTAAACCTGAAGTACCTGATTTGTCTCCATTGTAGTTGTTTAAGACTTAAGACAGCTGAATTAAATATAATCGAAAATGCATTCTTTCTGGTCTCTCGCCCGTATGAAAATAAAATCCTCCTAAAGTACCCCCCGCCCCGGCGCGCCTATAT
>QMIH01000347.1:269880-326975 GCA_003987875.1 Clarias batrachus | reverse complement strand
AATTTATTTTCTTTTTTTTTTACAGTACCCCTTCAATAAAATTAATTCTCTTTTCAAACAATTAAGCAACTATTTAAATACCCATATACGTTCTTTAGCTTCAGCACCTTTTAGCATCCTGGCCCATAGCGCAAGGTTCTCACATTAGTGCTGACGCAGCAGGAACACGCCCTTCACTGTATTTAAACATAGGTGGAGGCTTTATATGCAATCTCGGAGTCACACGCTGAAAGCATCAGAGATTACAGGGCTGGTTTCTGGGTTAGTCTCTTATAGCTGCCAGTGAGAGAGAGAGAGAGAGAGAGAGAGAGAGAGAGAGAGAAGATCTGATCCTGGGCCTTGCACTGCAAATCTGACTGCAGTCTCGGTTATTTACAACTCGGTTGCTTCTTACGCAGGTATTACAATTCCTGTAACGAGGGTATTTCACTTACACGATTAGTAATGTATGTGTGTATTGATCAGATGCCTGATTTCAATGGTTTGTTCACTCAGGGAAATCTATGAGGCTTTGTGTGCAAATCAGAAACCACATCAAATAAGAGCCGGAATTCTACCTTGAATACATATAAGATTATGCCTCCATTGTCTACACAAGGCTTGTGTGATATAATGATATCATCATCTCTGGACGATATAACGCTGCCACGGTGTCAGATCCCGATTAGATCACCAGACCCAGCACAATTTACTAGCATTCCATACCATGCAAAAAACAACAGCAAAAAAAAACTATATGAACACCTGAGCATTACATCCATGAGTGGTTCCTCACTAAAGCACTTGTTTAGGATGTCTTTATGCCCAAACCTCATGTGCGGTCCATAAACACATGGTGTTCCAAGGATGGATTGGGAAGAACTTGTATTATGTCCTCTACAGAGTCCTGATCTCAAACCTAATGAACACCTTTGGGATGAACTGGCATTCTGATTGCACTCAAGACCTCCTCACTTGGACCACATCAATGTCTGACCTCGCTAGTGCTCTTGTAGCAGAATGAGCGCACACACACACCTAGAGCGGTGCTCTAAAACCTAGTGGAAATCCTTCCCAGAAAAGTGGAGGCTAGACCAACTCACATGTCTTTGGACTATGGGAGGAAACCGGAATACATGGAGGGAAAACCCACCAAGAAAACAGAAACTCCCCGCACACTGACATGAGCCGGGAATCGAGCCCTCGACCAAGGGGATTACACAAGACTGCGGATTAACATTTAAAAAAAATCCCTCATCCGGCTGAGTTTTCATTTCCCAAACGCACAGCTGGCAATTTACTTACACCCTCTCTTACCCTTTTTATACCTGAAATAGTGGAAATGCTCACTTTCATGCATTGTATTTTTAAAACATGGTTCTGGGCGATTAAATAGACGGTCACAATATTTTCAAAACAAAACATCATCAGCAGAGGGTGAAAAAAAAATCTATACCGTACAAAGCTAGTCTACAGACACGGCATTGATTAAGGAGCTGCGCGACGCCTTTACTGGTCACGCAGTGCGGCCGAACAGTACACCTAAACAAGTCACAGCAGTACGCTAAGCACGCCACATCTTCTGGTTGCCTAGTCAGTTGGCATGTTGCATAACAACAGTAAAAGAGAGGAGCCTTTGAGCGCGCAGCCAATTATGCCCTCGGGGACGTGCCGACACATGGCACTGCTGGGAATTGAACCGATATCTTCTGTGGGGTGTATATATGCAATCCTCTTTCTCAGCAAACTCTATCGGGATGCACAAAGAAAAAAAAAAAAAGAAGAAGAAGAAAAAAAAATTATATATATATATGGCACTGGAAAGCCAAAGCAATTTTTCGCACTTATTTACACCTACAACACAGACAATGTGTAGCTGAAAATATGGGCAGCGATTTGGACAGAACACAAAACCCAGGATGAACACAACCACGAAGAGTGAAGAAACGCAGCACGGCTGGGCTTCCTCGTTATTAAGTGTTTGAACACTTGCATTAAGAAAACGTGGATAGGCTTTCTTGTTAGCAAAATATCCTTGCTATTGAATATCCTTAGAGTTGTGGCTCAATCAATGAAATTTTTTTTTTTTAAAAACATATGGCTCGTATAAAATTAGCACTTGAGCACAGGACAGATAAAACGTTGACGCCTTATTTGATCAACAGTAAGTGAAGATTCACCCTGAATTGGACAAATCCGACTTTCTGCGTTACGATCGCTTACAAGAATCCGCCCTCCCCGTTTCATGTAATCTAACCAATCAGAGCCCCTTCCTCAGCTCTTTGAGTGAAAGTAAATACGGGACATAAAACTTTCTTGCAGGAAACTTGTCGCATGACCTAATACGACAAACCTGCAGAGGAATAATATATTCCAACAAAAAAAACAAAAAACTGATCAAGTACTTGAACGGGTACTGTTTACCTATTGAACGGTTTATCAAAAAGGTTTACATACAACCGGTCTCGTTTTGGTTGAAAATTTATTGCGATCAGGTCAGACTGGTCTGATCGAGGTGTTTACATGATGCATAGTGGAATATTAGTGGTCCATGCAGGGCAGCTCAATGCTGGCAAAAATTATAATCATGACTGTTTTGGTTAATACTGAGATCACACTTATTTAACACGGTAACATTGTTGGGAAATATCATGTATTTATCCAACTTTAAATAAAACAGCCTGGGTGAGACCGAGTACTGTAAGGGACAAACGTGTGCTGCCGTAAAGTAAAAAGATGGATGGATTTGTAAAACAAAATGAGAATGTTGCTGCAAAAAAAATAAAAATAAAAAATACAGCACAATAATCATTTAATCTCAAACATCTTATTTTTATAATCGTTGGAAGCCTATTGAAATTTGATTAATTGCACAAACTTAGGTCCATGCCAACGGACCTAGTCTGCGACTCCATGACCATTAAAAAAAACCTTCAATGAAGACATGCTACTGATGGGCGAAAAATTAAAGGATCGAAATGATATCAAGTGTCTTCTTTGTATGGCGTTAGGCAACCATGTGCCTTCAGCTCTTCCAAAGATATCTGCTCAATCATCGTGTCGATGATGAAAAGTGCGATCTAACATCACACACCCCACAGCTGCTCAGGATGAAGCTCTGATGACCGAGAAGTCCATAAAATATGACGGACATTATTTTCATCCTCATTAAAGCGTCCAGTGAGCCTGTACGTCCTGAACGAGACCACCATGTCAGGATTGAAACGTTTCAGCCTAGGATTAAAAGTGATCAGAATTGTGCATTGATTTGCAGGGACTCATCCTTATGAAAATTTTGAAAATCTCAGACTTGCTGGACTGCCCACACGACGTGACATTTATCACTCGCAGTCTGTAGCGGTGCACGTGCTACATGCACACTCGCAGCACGATCTTTCACCTGGACAGATCGAAGACGAAAGTCTTTTGATCCTTAAATCCTGCTTTCTTATGAAAATAAGCATGATAGCTATTATGCATCACAAAACTTTGTAAAGAACAACTGGAGGTCTCTATATGGAAAAACAAAAAAAAAGAAAAATGGTTCAACGAGGAACTGCATGCATAGCGCAAAGAGCCATTTTACATTGTGTGGCAGCAGGAAGCATGTCGATTTGGTTTTTAATATCCTGCTGCTTCTAACAACCTTTTTGGGGATGACGAGGACAATCATTTCTTAGAGAAACATTATTATCCTTTTTTTCCCCCTCCCTCATGCTGCCACACAAATATATGGATGACAGAACTGGATTCAGGTATCTGCTGCGACTGACAACAGATGAATCAGATTTCCTTTCAAGACTGGCATTGGCTGTGTCTCCACATTGGTCTTGCTAATCGGACAAGGGCTCACACTACATGAGAAATAACCACAGAGACTTGTTCTTGATTTCAGAGTGGCGGGGGTTACGGATCCCCAAAATCAGCCCGTCACAAGAAAACGATTGTTGGAATAGCATAAATCGATTCGGCAGACAAGACGAAGGAAACGGTGCCTGCAAAAGTCTGCTTATATATTATTTTGTAATCTACTTAAAAATATTATGGTATGTTAATTGCCCACGAGGTCGACTCCTCGCCCTCATGCACTACAAGGAAAGTGTCTAAATGCAATGCACTATTCTATGGGATCAGTTCCAGGGAATGAAAAAGCATCTTAAGTGCTGGGGTCGTAACAATAAATGCGTTTCTAGGAGTGCACAAAAAGTGAGCGTATTAAGTTAAGTCAGTTAATAGGTGCTTGGAGCGGGGGGGAATAAATAGAACCTACTATGTACAAGGCAGAAGCAGAATAGAAAACTTGGAATGAACTTCCATGAAACGGTTTAAGGGTCGTGATTCAGTCCTTGGTGTCAACGTACTGTATTTCCTTCTGCAACAGGACGTCAGCGTGACGGCATGTTCAAGTGCTTGACTGATTTCCAACAGCCTATAACCTTTGAGATACACCATGCCACAGTGGAGGATTTCTTCACCCACGCCTGCTGGCTTTTATGAGGATGATATCCTAGATGGTGAGGCCGAGAGTTATTTGATGCTTGTTTGAGCTGAGGGTCACCATCGGCGACACTGACCGAACGGATGAGCCATGGGGTCGGCACCAGAAAGCTTGTAGTAGGTTTATATGTTAAGTATTGCACTAAATTACTAAATTGCTTACTGACGGAACTGCAATCATGGCACTTCAGCACTGAACAGCGTTCACGCTGAACAGCCCCAAGCTGGAAAAACATGTCTATGTATAGTGCCACATAACCGCCAGCTCCACCCTTTTCAGTATGAATAAATGGGAACCATTTTCCTCAACCAAGAGAGAGTTGTAAAAAAAAAAAAAAAAGGAACAGTACGTGTTAAAAAAAAAAGGTGTAAGGCGCTGCAAACATAGAGCAAGACCCCGCCCGTGGAGGGCGGGGCATATACAGGTCAGGGGATCTCATTGGATAAAAACACGACTAGTACATGATGAGTCATTGACAATGTTAATGTTTTAACTAATGTGAATACAAAATTTAAATCATGCTAATAATAAACAGGTTCTTTCATGTACATCACGTCTTACTGGTGCATTTATCACCAAGCAGCACAAAGCACCGTGTTTGATTTCAGTGGAAAAGCCAGGTGGAGAATAAGAGCAAGGTCGTACAGCTGTGCACCGGGACTCCAGGTGTTCTAATACCACCTATTTGATCAGACTATTTTTTTTTACCCCCTTAACATGATTCTGGTTAGCATTTTGCAGTAAGACACTGGTTAACCCATGGTTACAAGTATTACTGGTACTCGTTTATGCTGTTAGGAAGACATCAGACATCCATCCGCACTGCTCATATAATTCCAGGCTATTCTGTGTGAGAAGAAATCTAAGTCGGGTGCTGTTCCTTGCTGATGTTCGCAGACCACCAGACACATAATTAGCTGAGCTTTGTGCTAATGATCCATCGAGGACTGTTAACGTTACAAATGAATAATCTTCGACTTTCTCTCTCTCTCTCTCTCATTCGTGGCAGTTCGGGTTTTCTCTTCCTTCACCTTCTCTGCCCTACTCGATATTTCATGAGTTAGCATACAGCCAGCTCCCACAGTCCCCGTTAACAAAAACAAGCCTAGCTAAGCTTAGCAACCTGGCTAACGCTAGCTACCTAAAATAGGTTAGCGCTGATTTCGCGAAACCTGTCGATATTTATTAACGGATCATTAGTCAAAGCGACGGTGTATACGCGCATGGAACAGCGTTCACTCGGTCAGCTGAGGAAAATCATACTTACTGCTAAGCTTCAAGTTTCCAAAGCCAGTCGAAGTAGCGCCGGAGGCCTGAGCAGCCCCGGACTTTCCTGAAGCGCTTCCACCGGCAACGGCGCTTCCGGCAGCGGCTGCAGCGGCTCCCGGAGCCCCCGGCGGTTCGGCAAACGAGCTGGTCCTGGGCCGCCCGCTGCCGCTCATTTTCTTTTCTGTGAGTGTGCAGGGGCAGGGGGAAAGTGTGTCGACAAACTAGGGCCAGGCGTTTGATGGCTGTGTCGATTTAAACCACAATAAGGATTATAAAATAATAAAGACCGCTTCTATGGAATATCGGCGGGGCTGTATCTCCGTCTTCTCTTTCTTCCCCCTGAACTGATTGTGTGGTCCGACCTGACGTACAGCAACGTGCTGACCGCATAGCCTTGTGGGTAATGGAGTTCTGAATTAAGGTGGATTTGCTTGTGCGCTAAAGCAGTATGCGTACAATGAAGAATATTTTGGGTCTTTACACATGGATAAAAAAAAAAAAAAACATTTACATACACAATGCAATTGCAAATTGTTTTAAAATATTACTCAGTCAAATCAAAATAGGTGACGAGACATATGTACGTGACTGTCTAATGTGGGATTTTTAAATTTTTTTTGCTTTTTTTAATTCATCTAAACAAAAATATTCAGTGCTTTTGTGAGAAATTACAAAAGTTTTTTAATTGCAATTACAAAAAAACAATACAATACGCATAGATTATAGTAAAGGAAAAACAAAGGACAAAAAAAGTATTAAAATATGTACAAAATAAAGGGAAAAGGAAGAAAACGTGAATTGCATATACACAGAGTTAAAAAGTATGGTTTTATTATTCATCAGACTGAGCCAGACACAGTCATGGTGCAGAAACACACAGCTCATTGACTTCCGCTTTCAATAAACAAGATCTTTTCAGTGACAGCTTCCTGGTCCAATCATCGCCTTTGAAACTCCTCACGTGACCCAAAAGGCGGTTCAGCATGCACGCACAGTGCGAAGAGAACGGCTACAGAAAAAAGATAGAATCCTTGACGCTTGGCGTTTATTATATTAAATAATCGCCTAAATAGTTGCAAAAGAGCGATAGAAATTATCCAGGTTAATTTCTAAATTCGGCAGAAAACGGCTTTGAAGAGGCTCTAACGATCCTGCAGATGGAGCACGAGGGATTGTCCGGGCGGTAACACACGCGAAAGAGAGCGCGAGGTAAGCGAGAGGGAAAGAAGGCCTCGCCTGCGCGCGACAGACCTGCGGGGAAAAGTGAAGAGCGCCGCCTAAAGACCCGCAGCAGAGCCGCGGACACCGCAGGGCGCTCGGACAACAGTCCGCGGAATAACCGAGAGCGCCGCCAAACGCTCGCCACGGGGCAGAACGTCTTTCATAAGACAAAAAAACGGGGCTGTTTTTTTTTCAGCGAACCGCGTTAATACGGCTAAATAATACGCCATAGCGTTTTCACTTGTTCGTCATGTCTGCGTGAGACTTGCGCATATAACGGCCGCGTTAACTACATGACAAATTAATTTAATCCCTGCGTTGTGTTCGTGCTGTTCTGAGGGTCGGTGATTAACTCGCGTGATCGCGTTGTCATTATCTATATAAATGAAACAAAGGTTTTGTCTGTGAATTGGTCAGAGCTCGCGCTTTTAAGGATATCTTTTCGTTTCATACACTGGAGGACCAGAAACCAGTCTTACAGGATCACGCAAAAGTGACTAAACAGAATTGAATGAAACCTTTGCAGAGATATCTGCTCGATGTTTAACCTGCACTATAAACGAGATCAAAATGTTGAGTAAAAGCGAGGTTATGACCATTATGTGTCGGATTTAATAAACTACTTTAAAATAAGTTACTAATAAGCTACTTGTTCAATGTAAACAAACACCTGCACCAATAGATATTAATTCAAAAATCTACGCTGAATATTTTTTACTGGGATTAGTTCATAAATAACAGCGCTGAAGTGAATTTTAACGCCCTGGAGTCTTGTTAAGTTAAAACTAAATCTACTTTTTCGATTTCCCAATTGTGATTCACTCTCCAAGTACCGAACAGAGTGTACAACTTGGCGTAAACAAGGTGTAAGCATAAACTTTTCTCTTTTCGATTGATTGTAATAAGATGAAATGACAGTAGATTCATATTTATACTCGTATTTAGCCACCAATCCAGTGGAAAACATTTCCATATAGGGCTGTAGCTATCGAATATTTTAGTGATCGAGTATTCTAGCAAATATTTAATCGAGTAATCAGATAAAATGTACTTTAGATCAATTGGTTTTCTTTTTGGAAGTTTTTATTAAATGCATACAGCATTTTATCAAAAATAAACATTGTATATAGAAACATTCACAATACAAGGAGTAGCTTAAAGTTGAATTGAGTGCATTACAGTGCCATACATTCTTATTTTAAAGCCTTTTCTTAGATTCAAAAAAGGTATTTCAAAATGACTAAGTATCGAAAAAACTAAGGCACATTTTAAAATAAATTTAAATATTTTTTTTATCGCTCTCTTCCATTTTGCAGCCCGGAACAGAAATCAACAAATCAATACACAGCTAACTGTTTGCGGCTCCTTCCGCTTTGTTGGTGACGTAAGCGCTTCTTCTTCGTCTGTGTTTGCTGGCGGCTTGCATCCGGAAGCGTGCTGTGTCACGCCAAACAAATAATTGCGCAAAAACGTAACGCAAGATTTTTTACATTTATTAAAAGAAGCTTCGAGGCAGAAGATTTTCCCTCTATCATTTTTTGTAATCGAATTACTCAAGTTACTCGAAGAATCGTTTCAGCCCTAATACCATATAATGTTGTCACTCCAAACAAAATTTTGTAAAATTACAGTTTGAAAAAATCAAGGGAGTTCATCATTGTAATATTTAAATGGGCCTTAACCTGAAATAATAAAAAATTCACTGATTACATTCGATCTGATCAGTTTATTTTTTGCTTTAACCTTTTAACTGTTTCTACAAACTATTTTCCCATCAATGACAGACAGGTACCTCATCTAGTTACATATCATTTCTTTTTCATGTGTTCTGGGGTGGGTGGCACTGTGGCTTAGTGGTTAGCCAGCAAGTGGCTTAGCACGGTGGCTTAGTGCTGGCTCAGCTGTCGCCTTGCACCTCCACGATCTGGGTTGGATTTCCACCTCGGAGTCTTTGTGCATGGAGTTTCCATGTTCTACCCATGCTTGGTGGGTTTCCTCCCACAGTCCAGAGACATGCCGATTATGCTAATTGGCATTCCCAAATTATCCTGTACACAAGATGAAGCGATATAAATGATGAGTGAGTGTTAGGCTGTTTAAGCTCAGTTTGCTTCATCAAATGTTTAGATTCTATGAAAATATCTTTTCAGACCTCAACCCTGATCACTGACGCATCAAAAGGGTCATGTATGCAGATGGATAAAAATGATGTAGAGTAAACAACCTAAACATCAACTACCTGAAAAGTTCCCTGAGATTACAGAGGATGATAACATTACATTCAAAATAATACACGTTTTTTTATACAGATTAGTCTACGTTTTTTTTTTTCTATCCTACTGCATGCAAACGTAAGAACTTGGCGTACATGGCATGCATTTGTATCTCACTCATTGACTATACCGCTTTATCATGTATATTGGGAATATTGGGGGTATTGCAAACTCCATGCACACAGACCTGAGGTGGGAACCGACCCCGGATCCTGGAGGTTCAAGGCCACACAATGCTAACCATTAAGCCACCATGTCACCTGCATTTGTATCCATGTTATCTAAACCAGTCTTTTTTAATTGAATTTGCTATCAAAGGGCTTTGAATGATCCCAAGATCACCTTGCTTTGAAAGGTTACAGGATCAAGACCGCTGCGTCACAGTCTTGGTGATGATGGAACGAGCTCATTCACCCTGGCTGCAATATCAGCCAGTAGTACGTTTATCGATCCATTAACCAAAGTAAAAATGTCCAGGAAAGAAATAAGTCTCTATGTATATAA
The DNA here is from genome assembly GCA_003987875.1 of Clarias batrachus. NCBI lineage: Eukaryota > Metazoa > Chordata > Actinopteri > Siluriformes > Clariidae > Clarias > Clarias batrachus. The sequence continues at coordinate 317,231 of QMIH01000347.1, read as the reverse complement.
AACTAGAAAAAAATAGAAATTCTATTTGGCTGATGCTTCTGTGTTTTTGCACAGTTAGTTCCGTCACAGGGTTATCACAGGCGTTCTGCAACCCATGACCAGTAGGCAGCGTCATCACCACCTTTTATGTCATACTGTGAGGTAATAATACTGGGTGTCCCAAGACATTTGACATCATTTGGAATATGAACGTCTGAGTAACTACATGTCTTGTGCAAACAAAATCAACTAGGCTTCATGTCGAAACATTTGTTTATCAAAATTCCAACAACATATTCAAACGGATATCAGTTTCATAGCCAATTTCACAAAGCTTGACGAATGTTCAATATGCGCACAGCCTGTCATCATCATCGGTAGTCCAGCTCCTGCCAAACACGCTGTAGCATATCTTGCGTAACATTCTCCAGCACCTCAATGATCCTCTGCTTGACTTCCTCTAGGATTGTGGAAAGACTGGGGGATACAGACCAGTATTTTTCACAAAGGCCCATAGAGAAAGAAAAAAAAAATCACATGATGTCAAGTCAGGTGAACGTGGTGGCCATTTCAACAGCACACTGTCGTCATCACTGGCACGCCTGATCCGAAAGCAAAACATTAAACTAAGTTAATTTTTACACATCTCGTTAACATTTTAGAAACTTTAAACAATAATTGATCTATGTTGTTAGACTACGAAATGATGTCAGTTTTTTGGGACACCCTGTACATCTTTATATTTAATTACCCGATCATCATTAGGTGGATGGACGCGGGCGGAGCTACAAGTAAATCTCTAATATAATTATAAAAAATAATGTGCAAGTGCAAATCTTTTTTTTTTCAGGGTGAAATTTTGTTTTGCGTATCGGCTGATGCATGAATATAATTTTTCAAAGTAACATAGAAAATAAGTGAGTTGCAAGTCTCAAAACAGTCTTAATGGCTGAAATCTTTAAGGCCTTTTTTTTTTGGCCAGACTCATCCTTGTACTTCTTCATACGAACATATATTCTAGCTTTGAGCCTAGTGTTGAGTCCTGCCACAGCCTACATTCAAATCCAGTCACGGAAACACTTACAGTAAGAAAACAGTTCATTAACAGCATAATTTCATTCTCCTCACAAAAAAGCGTAAAATGAAAAGCTTTTGTGCTGTCTAGGGTGTACAATCCATTGTTCCATTTTAGGGATGCACCGATACCACTTTTTTGGAAAACGAGTATGAGTAGTACTCGCCGATACCGAGTACTTAATAAAAACATGATTTTTAACAATTTCGCTGAGCACAATTTGCAGTCCGCCTTTGTTTTGTCGTCTTCATTCACTTTGAAATAATTCCACACGGCTGACATTCGTCTCGTTTCGCCTCTGAGCTGCAGCCGGGGTCTGGGGGCGGGCACTCGGCGCTTGTGATTAACCCTTCACACGCCGCTCAAACATAGACATTTCTCAGACCTTTAGAAAATGTGGTACCGGTATCGGTATATGACTATTCCATTTACAAAGTTGTGCCATTGACCATGGATTAGAGACGGCTTTGGAATTCAGCCTCGTGTTACCTTTGTAACTTGTGCTAGCTGTAAACAAAACAACACGGGCGGTTCAGAGGCAATTCAGAACAACTTAGAAGCAATTACTAACGAGACAAAGTGTTGTTCAAGATGACAACATTATTATTAGAAGTGTTTTCTCACTGAAAGTGTTCCTGTGACCCGATTGGACTGTGGGTTTTTTTAGCAGGCAGCTGCTCTCTCCCCCCCAGAGTGACGCGCATAGTTAAACCTCCCAGTGCTCCCTATGTCCAATCAGATTACTCACTCAGAACTGTTGTACAATTAGTAATCGCACACATCATTTATATATATTTGTTTGTTTCAGGTTGCCTAGTCATTATGTTGCCGTGGAACCGCCGTCTCCGATACGATACCGCTCTAAGAAATTCCCGATGACTTCCTCGATTCTTCTGTGACGCCAAGCAAACACTGGAAGGATTCAGGTCCTCGTCGAAATAATCCTAGCCGTCCCGAGGCAGCAGTCCAGACGTTAGACGTCTGCAGAAACCTACACTGATCATGAGTGATCAGCAGGAAGAGTATGTTGAACATCAGTACATGTGCAGTGAGTGCCAGGAGCTGTTCAATACTCTGGAGGAGGTGCTGATCCACCAGCAGGTGCACACTGGTACAGAAGTAGTAGAAGACCTGGTGGCCATTTCCAGCCATGAGGACAGCAGGGACAGTCAGTACCAGTGTCTGGAATGCGGTGCTCTTCTCAAAAACTCGGAGGAGCTGCTGCTTCACCAGGAGCTGCACATGAGGGAGGCGGGCCTGGATGGAGAACACGCAGGTGCGAATGAGCCGGCGTGAACGATGACCTTCGTTCTTCTACACAGATGTGCATTGTGCATTACACACGAATTACAGGTATGCTTTTGAGCACGTGTTTGTTAAGTTTGTACGTTTTATAACCCGACAGAGCTTTGTGAGGTGGCGGAAACGGACGCGGCAGTCGCAGCGGTTCCGATCCATTACCAGTGCCTGGAGTGTCTGGCCCTCTTCGACACGGCTGAGTCGTGGATGGCGCACAGGCAGACGCACAAAATCAGCACACACAGCGAAATGGCTGACACTGTGAGTATACACGCGATCGTGCTGTTTAAAGAGAAAGATTGCTGTTAATGTTACTGAGAGGAAGCGTTCGAGACATCGCAGAAATGCATCTCATTGGCTGAGCAGTGCTGTGACTGTGTTAAGCTGAAGCTAATGAGTCCTAAATCAGGGGCACTGAATTAAAGATTTTAGAAGGGACAATAAAATTTTCCTTGAGCTGAGGTCTGATTTTAATGTTTGTGTTAGGATGCAGATCTTTATACACACAGTCTTTAGTAAGTCTAATAAAAATAATCGAATCAAATTTTTCATAGCATTTTATTAATATTTACTGTCAATTTTCAGTAACTGTGTTAAACATGGACAATTTGAACTTTGATGGCCTTGTATTTGTATAAAAATCTGTAATGAATCTTCATTTTCATGCTGCTGGGTTGTAAATGAATGAACGCTTTGCTCCGTTATACTGTGCTCTCAGTTTGCCCTCACCTTGGCCTAGGGATGATCCGATTGATCGGTCGCCGATCGTAATCGGCCGATAATAGCCTTGGGAAGTTTGATCGGCAGTCTCTATAATGGCCGATATAGAAAAGCCCACGTGAAAAAGACAATACATTAACAATCGGCAACCTGTGTAACAAGACAACTCCACGAGGCGGGAAGCACCCAAAGCATTTTAATACCATGAACCTCATCAGACATTTGAGAGAGCAGAAGAGCTCAGCAACTCGCGCGCCGCCACTCGCTCAGCTGTCGGTAATAACGCTATCTCACCTGCGCGGTTTCGCGTGGCGGCCGAAAGTACAGGTCATCATGATTGACCGCGAGTTTTAGCGCTGTGATTACGTTTCCATCTTTCCGCGCGAAACATTAAACAAGTTTTTAAACATGAAAAATTAAACATGTTTAATTAAAAATGTTTCATTTTTTGGCGGTCCTCGCGGGTGCTTACGGTCCTTGTAGAACTTCCAGCGTCCTACTTGTCTGCTATTTTATTTAATTTTAAATAAATTGTTTATTTCAATAATTTTAAATAAATACATAATTTTATTTAAGCTCTAAGCTGTTCCCAGTTACTAACCAAACACAGGCTGCTATGTTTTAAGTTGACGTGTTGCACATGTTACTTGCCAATAAATACAGTTGTCAATTCATGATATTCCTCTTCTTCGTAATTTCAATACTTAATTTACATTGTTGTTGGATATAGTTTAATAAATAATGCTACATGATAAGGCTTCGAGTCGACCCTGTAATCGGTGAAACGGCCCGTGTTATGTCTCATGGTGGCGCTTCACATCACTGTTTTTTATCCACGGTTTCGGAGACAAATTGGTTTTAAACTTCCCTCAGGAAGATTAACCATATCTGTCCAGTCATCTTTAAAGTTGCAGTTTTCATGGTCTACTTTCTGTTATTGGAGTAAGCCATGCTGTGTCGTGCTTTCTTTTCTGTTTCTTCCATACCTTCTGTCTATATGCAGTAAACTTTTGCATTGATTGGCTCTGTTGAGTAACGCATATAGCCACACCTACCTTGAGGGGAAAAAAATGCTAGATTACTGTTACGTTATTTATTCTCATTTATCAAAAAAAAGCATCAGGGTCTGGATAGAACGGTCAACCGGGCCACCATTTACTGATGCCTGACTTAAATGCATATGACCTTAAATCACACAAGCCATGGTGGTGTAGAATGTTCCCACTGATTGTGCTGGTCAACAAAAACATCACATGAGGTTTTTCTGCCACATGTGCACAAACACATGGGAAGAGATAGGAAGCTTGTGCAATAAAGAAAAGGCCCCTTTCCCATGTCTGTTCATTTCATCATCTATCTTTTCTATCTATACATGTAAAAAAAAAACTGTAAAGAATAAAATAATTTGGAGGGTGTAAGATGAGTAATGGAACATGGACAATTGGAATTTTTGTCTGTCTGTCTGTTTGTGCGCTCATCACGTGAAAACTACCTAAGAAATTTTAATGCGGTTTTCACAGGTATATTTGGCTGAGGTGGAGGTCACATATAGGCTTCTTGCAATTGGCATATGGGAAGAGAAGATGTGCTAATTTGAAATTTAAATGAAAAATGCCCTTTTATCATTAAAAAAAAAAAATCAACCTTGAGAAAAATCATTAGTTCATTTCAAAATTCAACAGATGGGGTGGTACATTTTTTAAAAACGGGCTTATAAGTGTGCAATTAAATTCCACGCAAACAAAGTCACGGGCACATCTAGTGAAGGATAAATTGTGTCTCTTTTACAGAGATTAAAATGTATAGATACGTAATTTATGCACACTTCCATTGTAGGTCATTCTGAAATAATACTCAGTCAACCTTATTCAAAGTCAAATGACAATAGATGTTGAGACATGCACTGTATCGCCAAAAGTGTTCGCTTACCTGCCTTCATATGCATTTGAACTTGAGTAATAGGGTTTAATATGATGTTGGCCCATCATTTACAGCAGTAACAGCGTCACTTTACTGGGAAGGTTTTCCAGAAGCTCATTTGTGAGGTCAGATACTGATGTTGGACGATGCTGGCTTGCTGGCTTGCACTCTGATTCATCCCAAAGGTGTTCTGTCGGGTTGAGGTCAGGCCTGTGCAGGCCAGTCAAGTTCTTCCAAACCAAACTCGCTCATCCATGTCATTCTGGACCTTGCTTTGTGCGCAGTCATGATGAATTGGAGTTGGTCTCGGCCCCTTATTTCCAGTGAAAGGAACTCCTAGTGCTTCTGCATACCAAGACATTTTGGACAAGTTTATGCTCCTGATTTTGTGGGGACAGTTTGGGGATGGCCCCTTCCTGTTCCATCATGACTCCGAATCAGTTCACAAAGCAAAGTCCACAATGACGTGGATGGGTGAGTTTGGTGTAAAAGAACTTGACTGGCCTGAACAGACCTCAACCTTATAGCGGAGACCTCAAGTCGGTTCTTCTCGTCCAACATCAGTGTCTGACCTGACAAATGAGCTTCTGGAAGAATGGTCAAAAATTCCCCTAAACACTTATAAAGCTTGTGGAAAGCCTTCCCAGAAGAGAAAGGGGGCGGGGCCAACATTATATTAAACCCTATGGATTATGAATCGGATGTGACTTAAGTTCATATGCATGTAAAGGCAAAATACTTTTGGCAATATAGTACATGTACTGTATATAGCTGTCTAATGTGGGATTTTTTTTTCCATCTAAACACCAAAATATTCAGTGCTTTTCTGAGAAAGTTTTTTTTTTTAAATTGCAATTACTTAAAACAATACGAAATAGAATACAATACACATAAATTATAGTAAAGGAAAAACAAAGGACAGTGAACGATTATTAATATGAGAGTACAAAATAAAGCGGGGGGAGGAAACGTGAATTGCATATACAGAGTTAAAATGTGAGGTTTTGTTATTGAATAGACTGAGCCAGACACAGTCATGGTGCAAAAAAAAAAACACTGCTCAATGACTTCCGCTTTCAATAGACAAGGTATTTTGAGTGACAGCTTCCTGGCCCAATCAGCGCCTATGAAACTCCTCACGTGACCCAGAAGGCTGCATGCATGCACACACAATGAGAAGAGAACGGCTAGAGAAAAAAAAGATATAAACGCCAGGCGTCAGGGGTTCTTACATTAAATAATCGCCTAAATAGTTGAAAAAAATAGTTAGGAAATATCCAGGCTGATTTTCTAAATTCGGCAGAAAACTGCGTCGAAGAGGCTCTAACGATCCTGCAGATGGAGCACGAGGGACTGTTCGGGCGGTAACGCACGCTAAAGAGAGCGCGCGGGAAAGAAGGCCCTCGTCCGCGCGCGACAGACCTGCGGGGAAAAGGGAAGAGCGCCGCCTAAAGACCCGCAGTAGAGCCGCGGACACCGCAGGGCGCTCGGACAACAGTCCGCGGAATAACCGAGAGCGCCGCCAAACGCTCGCCACGGGGCAGAACGTCTTTCACGAGACAAACAAAAACGGGATGTTTTTTCCCCCCCACGAACCGCGTTAATACGGCTAAATAACACATTATAGCGCGTTCACTTGATCGTAATGGCTGCGTCAGACTTGCGCATATAACGGCCGCGTTAACTGTATGACAAAATAATTTAATCCCTGCGTTGTGTTCGTGCTGTTTTGAGGGTCAGTGATTAACTCGCGTGATCGTATTATGATCTATACATAGAATAAAACTGTAAAGATGACGTGTCATTGAAGATATTTACGGAAAAAAAAATATTTGGGTCACTTAAGATGAGTAATAGATTATTATGTCATGATGTTTTTTGGGGGGGATTTTTTTTTTTGTCTGTCTGTTTGTGCACGCATCACGTTAAAACTACTAAATGAATTTTAATCCGCTATTTATATAGCAAGATATGCTATTTTGAAATTTAAATGTAAAACGGCCTTAGCTGGAAAAAAAAGTGTACTTTCATTACCACTCATTGACGTATTGTAAAGCTAGTAACCGATACAGAATAAGAAATCCTAAAAATAAAATAAAAAAAAATAGTTCATTTCAAAATTCAACAGATGGCGCTGTACATTGTTTCACGCTTATGAGTGTGGAATTGGAATTTACTTAATGAACACAATGTGACGCCTTCATTCCGCGCTCTTCACGGTAGCGTAAAAATTTTAGTTCCTTCCAAAATTCAACAGATGCCGCTGTAATTTTTTTAAGCCTGCTTATGAGTGTTCAATTGAAACCTTGGAGCGTTACGGTAAAGAGGTGGTTTGCGTGATCTTGCGCCTTTACTCCACGTTCTCTATGGGAAGAACGTTAAAATAAACACTACCTCATTGACTTGACTCACAAAAATGTAATTAAATATAGTATGTGAGTTTTGATTTGAATAATATTGCTGTTTGGAAAGTTTTGCCGCTCTTGTTTGACTAGGAAGGAAATGCACATTTCCATTGATTTTGCTTTGTAACTTTGTTTATTGGAAATTTTCAAGTACTACACCTATTTATTATTATTCGACTTTGCTGGATTTCTTTGTGCAAGACAATGCCTTCAAGAAAAAAATCAAGTCTTTCTCAGTATTCTAGAAATGCTAGAAGGATGAGGGCGATTAGATCCCGAGAGTCCGATGAAGATCGTGAGGTAAGACTCGCTGCTGCTCGAGAGCGTCAGGCCACAGCGCGCTCTTTGGAATCTTCTACCCAGCGTGAATCCCGGCTGTGTGCTCAGCGCATTCGCACAGCTGCTTCTCGAGCACTCGAAAGCGGTAAGGAACGTGAAGCGCGGCGTACCGCTGATCGCGAACGCCATACGTTGTCTCGTGCTTTAGAAACCTTAACTGAAAGAGAATCTCGCTTGAGTTCTCAGCTTGTCCGTACAGCTTTTTCTCGCTTGTTTGAAAGCAGCGAGGAACGCGAAGCACGACGAACCGCTGATCGTCAGCGTCACGCTGAGGCTCGCGCCTTTGAAACGTTTACGCGACATAAGGGGTGCTTAAGTGCCGATCGCGATCGCCACGATATTGCCAGAGCTTTCGAGAGCGAAGATCGATACCGGCGGCGACTGGAATCAGCCAGGGAGAACTATGAGCACACACGGCAAGATCGTGAGGACTGTTTATTGTTGGAAAGAGAGAGAATAGATGAGATGTGGCAGACGGAGACTGCAGAACAACGCCAAGCTCGACTTCGTCATTCTCTTGATATAATTTCAATTTCATCTCAAGATTCTGATGAGGCTCAAGAAGATGATGCGGTGAAGTATGAACTTCCTTGGATCGTTAAGGTAAAGAGTTGGTTTGCTTATTCTTTCAGGATTGACCACTAATAAATTTCTGTGCGCGCACATCACGTTCAGTAGTTTTTTTTTTTTCGGCAGGATGGTTGTGAAGGCCCAAAATGGAGAAAAGATCTAATTAAATGGAATTCGTTGTTCGGGTGGAAAAGTTCATATCGAAATTTTTCAGGATCCTCCACAACTCATGAAATCACTGTTGAATGTAACGATTCACAATCAAAACATTTCTTGGACCATATCCGTTCATACAACAACGCATTTTAAATCACATCTTTTGGAGCAAAACAACTAACAGGAGGGCTGTTTATGCCAGCGTTTAAGGTTCAGGGCCAAGTTTATCACATGCCTGGTTCTTTGCTCCCCGAAGATGAGCCCAGATTTCTGCAGATTTATTTTGTGTTGGATTACAACAAACAAGCAAATATTAGAAATCAAAACTTCCCGAAACTTAACAATGATCTGATTACTCGGCTTCAAAACAAGCTGCATCAAGTGAATCCATACATGCATAGATGAGTCGTAGAACACATCAAGATGGTTTTTGGAATTTCCGTGTGCGCACATCTCGTTCAGTAGTTTTTTTTTACGACTTTTAATGGGGTTTTCACAGGTGCGTTTGGCCGAGTTTGAGATAATGTATATAGGCTTTGTCACAGAGAAGATATGCTACTTTCACATTTAAATGGAAAACGTACTTGTATCATAAAATAATTGACCTTGGGGAAAAAAAACAATCTCAAAATTCAACCTACTGCGATCTACTTAATAAATACGATCTCACACCTTCATAACATTTATGTTTAGTATAAAATTCAACAGATGCCCTTGTACATTTTTTAAAACGTGCTTACGAGTACCGTACCCTGCTGTGAAATTCCACGCAAACGAAGTGCAAGAAATTAGTTCCAGAATGAACCATTACATTTGGGCAGTTGCAAAAAATAAAAATCACAACTGCAGTAGTGCTGCAGAAATTCTTCCAGAAGTGGACAGGAGTGAGATTAAAGAAGTGTTACACACTGGTGTCACTGTAGTATTAATGGATGCAGATGTAGTGTCTAGACACGTTGTCTGCAGTGTAAAATATTCCGCTGTGTTCTTTATCGTTTCAGGATTACGTCCTACAACCAGATGGCTCCGTCACCCCTGTGGCCAAAGTGCAAAATCTGGTGCTGGATGAACAGCGAGCCGGGGAGATCCTGTCGTTAGCCCAGGTGCTTGGTGAACTTTTGCTAAAATTTATTCCGGGATTGATGCTGTATATGAAAGATGGCAGTTTTAAGTGAAGTGGAACTTCCGGATGAATCTCATATCTAGTGGCATTTATTTAAAAGTTGCTATGCCGTTCTGGATTGATTTATTTTGTTTGTTTGTTTGCCTCCACCAGGCTCTTCGAGAGCAGCAGTCTCTGTCCAAGTCTACGGCGTCACCCAGGACGACTCTTCTTTCAAGCGCCCAGGCCCTGCCCGGCTCCACTTCCGCCATGCTCCGCCTCCAGTTCTGCTCCGCCCAAGCCATCGCGGACGGCTCGGCATCGACGACCGTCCGCAAAACCAAGCTCCTCCCTTCGCTTCTCCCGTCTGAGCCGATCAGGCTCGAGAACGGCATTACGACTCTCAACCTGCTCCCCGCTGTCGAGCACGCCGACCTTGGCAAGCACGCGGGGGAGGAGGTGCTGATCATTCATCCGTACGAGTGCTCGGAGTGCAACCTGCTGTTCAGCACGCCTGAAGATTTTCTTCACCACCAGGGGGAGCACTTTCTGGCTCAGGACAAAGAGAGCGGGGGCACCGGGGTCATGTTGGGCTACGAAGACGGAACCAGAGCGAAGGACGATGAGGGAAGGAAAGGCGACGTGAGGGAGGAGGGCGTGAGTAAAGCAGAGCAGGGGAAAGGCCAGGGAGCGCGGCGTTCGTACACGGCCCGTCTGGCCGGTCTCGGGGTGACCTCGTCCATCTCGTCTGTCAACCTGCGCTGCGAGGAGTGCAAGAGGACGTTCACCACGGCCAATCGGCTGGCAGCGCATCTCCGAGTGCACGAGCAGGGAACACACGAATGTCCTGAATGTGACAAGGTGTTCAAGAAGGTGGGGTCACTCCATACACACATGCGCACACACTCCGGAGAGGCCCGCTTCCTGTGCGTGGACTGTGGACACAGCTTCACCACGGAAATGACCCTCATCATACACAGGTGCTTTCAATAGAAAAAATAAAAAAACCAGTGCTTTCTAGTCACTTAAAGGTACATTACTGTTCAAAAGTCTTAGGCACGTACAAGACAAAAAGACAAAAAACTACAAACCTGGGCTGTCGATATTAACTCGTTATGTGATGCGTGTTCTCCATGACCGCCGCACGGTTACTCGGCTGTGTGTGATGATGGAACGTTTAACGTGTAATAAAATGACTGAGAAAACATCGACAGGTGTGCTGAAAGGCAAATTTCTTATAAAAAGCTTCCAGGTAGATGTTTGGATAAAACCAAAGTTGTGCGCTCGAGCTGGAACTGTTTTGACACTGAAAAGGCTGTCCAAGTGAGGCAGTTGGGACAGGCTACTTTTATTGCGCTTACTGGAGACCACTGAACATCAGTAAGTGACCATAACGACCCCGGCATAACATCACACCTAATCAATGACAAATGGCATCTGCACTCATTCACTCATGTAGTGTCGGGTACATTTTGTGCAGTTTTATGAGGAAATTAGCCACTAAGTTTTACTGGGCGTCCGACAGAACCTGCCGCAGTTCTTCTGAGGACTTTGACTGTTGTGCCTGCTTTCTTTTGACATGCGAATCCCAGCATCTTCAATTTGTTTTTTGTCTGAAAAGTGGTCGCTTATGTAATATGCATCGTTATTTTAGAGTATTTTTCTGTAACATTCTGTGTTGGGATACTGATTTTTGGAAATTCTGAATGTTTATAAATAAATAAAATCTATAGGAAAGCTTGTATTTAAGAAAAAAAACACACACACACACACAGGATGCCTAAGACGTTTGCACAGTGCTGTATATTCTGATTGACTAAACTACGTCACCAGTGTCTTTTGATAATCCCTTATCTGCTTTCCTTTCCTAGGAAGTCCCACACATCTGAGCCGCTCCACAGGTGTCCTTTCTGTGCCAAAACCTTCACCAATATGACCAAGTTTCTGTACCACCGCCGCACTCATACTAACCGCGAACCAGTCAGCGCCGCCTCCACAGTAATGCTCAGAACACACCTAGAAAAAATGTTTCCCGCTGTTCCGATTAATATGCAGCATGAACCTGTAACTTTTGTACATCCTCTCTGTGCAGGTTCCACTGACTCAGCGGATGCCTCTGTCCATCATGCAGAGGGCGCGAGAGCGAGAGGCCGTGTGGAGGAAACAGAAACGGGCAGCGCTTCCGGCTCCCGAAACGGATACGGGCGAGAGCATTCTCGAGGCAGCGGCTTCTCTCTCTCAGGCTGCCGCAACGGTAGAGAACGGAGTAGATTCTACAGATACTACAATAGAAGACGCACAGGCGAATCTAGACAACAACCTCAACTCGGACGTTATAGATGGCTCTGACGAATGGCAGGCTCCCATTACGGAAGAAGATATAAAGTTCCCTTGCTCTACCTGCAGTAAAAGCTTCACCTCCCGCATTCGTTTGTTGAGTCACCGGCGATCGGCGCACTCCAGCGAGCGGCGCTTCAAGTGCAACGTATGCGCAAAGCCTTTCAAGAAGCAGATCCACCTGCGGAACCACCTGCGCACGCACACGGGCGAGCGGCCCTTCCAGTGCAGCGTGTGCGGCAAGACCTTTTCCTCGCTGGCCAACCTGACTCGCCACGGCCTGACTCACACCGGGGTGCGTCCGTACCGCTGTGACGTGTGCCACCGGGCTTTCACGCAGTCCTCCAACCTGCGCCAGCACCGCTTGCTCCACAGTAACCCCACCCCCTCGGCGTGCCCGGACTGCTCCGCCACGTTCATCCGGCCGTCAAAGCTCGTGGCGCACAGATTCCTTAACCATCCGGGAGCACCGGCGCCGTACTCCTGCCCGCACTGCCCCAAAGGGTTCTTGCGCAAGAAGCAGAGGGATCTGCACTGCCTGGAAGAACATCCCAACTTGACCCACCCTTTCACAGACTCTGTTAACGATTCAGAGAATAAAGGTCAGCAGGCGTCTGCCGAGGGTGTAGAGCAGGCTGTTCCTTTGGTCCAGAAGCCAAACTTAGACTGCACGATTTGTGGAAAGCGCCTGAACTCGATGGCTAACCTGCGCCTCCATCAGTTGAGCCACGGACTAGGACCGGGCCGCCCACGTGGTTCCGGCTCGGCCTCTGGGAAATCGCACCCGTGCCCCGTGTGTGGGAAGCTATTCGTCTCTGCATCGAGCGTCACGTTGCACCAGCGCGTTCACACAGGCGAGAGGCCGTACCCTTGCGCCGTCTGCGGCAAGCGCTTCCGGCAGAACACCCACCTGCGCGAGCACCTGCGCACCCACTCGGGCGAGCGGCCGTTTCGCTGCGAGTTCTGCAATAAGGGATTCGTGCAGAGCATGCACCTGGTCGAGCACAGACGAACACACACCGGGGAACGACCGCACACGTGCGCGCAATGCGGGAAGACCTTCAAGACCATCTCGAACCTGAGGAACCACCGCAAGACCCACAGCAAGGCGCAGCAAGAAACGGAGCAAGGCACAGACGCGGACCTGGAGACGACCACGGTGGAGAGCGGCCTCGCGACGCTCGCGGTGGTGAACGCCACAGACGGGAACTTCTGCTCACAGCCACAACTCGTACAGATCCAGACTTCTGATCTAGAGCAGGTGCGTAATAACGGTTACGTGACACGGTTAAGTCAACGTCTTGAGAGAAAAGGGACTTTTTAAAAAAAAAAATTTTTTTTAATGATTTTGTGATACTTTCTCACCTGCTGTGTTCTTTTGCGTTTGTCAGACCCAAGGCACTCCCACCATCATGTGTAATGAATTTGGAGAAGCGATAGCGATCATCGAGACGAGTGGCGATCTGGCAGAGGCTATAGAGCTTTACCACACGGCGCTGGAAGGCGGAATCAACATGGACGCCATCACTCTGGACAACCTGCAGCTCATGTGAATCAGGACGAGCGCTTCATTAGGGTCCGAGACTATACCGAGTGAGGACTTGAGAGTGGGTGTTCCTCAAGGGTGGAAACCGCCTCAGTGTGGCGATTTACCATCGATCTTAAAGATAAAGAGGCGTCTATATCTAGAGTGGTTAAGTAACAGAGCGTTTCGGGGAGCGTCCGTCTGTATTTCTGATGGATTTCGGCTCGTGATTAACAATCCCGAGCATCTTAAATCCCAAGACACTGAGAATACCAAACCTGAGCAGGTCTGAATTATAACAGTGTTATAGTAGTGACGCTCATCACACCAAATAGAGATGAATGTAGCTGCAGGATAAGTGCAGACGGCATCTTTTTTTTTGTTTGTTTGTTTGTTTAGGACAATACACTGTTGTGGGGCATGTTCCTTAAAAGGAACTTTTTAATTTACAAGCATTGAAGTGAACAGGAAACCATAGCCACAAGGGAAAATGTCTGAGCAGATGCAAGCATTCACCTCAGGCACTGTGATGATGAGGTGCATCAATGCCGATATAGGAAAAAGAAAGAGTGCTTGTGCTGCTTTTCCTGATTTTTACAAGTTTACCTCTCAAGGGTCACAAGTCTCTGAATATGTTCTTTTTTTTTTATTATTGTATATCTGGAATGTCAAAGATTGTTGTAAATAAAAGTTTACACTTTGTCTCATTGTTTTAATGGTGTTTCTGTGGCTTGAGGAGTGTGAATATAGATTTAACAGGATTCATTTAATTCCCTGCCGTTTGACCCTTTTCCAGTATTGTACTGCCTGAGGTTTACACTTTGCTCAATTCTGCTGTTCTCTGGTTGTAGGGTTTGTTTTAAACAGCAGCTCATTTACATGAACACGGAAATAGCATGTTTGGAGGAGAAGTGAAAGAATTTGACGTGTGGGGAGGTGGGGTGTATTATCTGAGCGGTATTTCAGCTGGATCACACCTAGGTTAAATAAAATACGGGACCTTTAACATCCCAAGTCCATGTTTACAATAATTCTACCTGGCCTTCATTCTCATGTGCAGGCCTTTCTTTAATCCTTTCATCACTGGAACTACAGTACCAGTCAAAGGGTTAGATTTTTTGTTTTCTTTTTACATTCTAGGACGTTACTGAAGATTTCCAAACAATGGAATAATACACCCGGAATTATGTAATGAAGTCATGACGACTTCAGCAGTCAGTTGTTATTTTAAGATACAGAGGTCCGCCTTTCTGGAATAGTTCTTGCGAGAACAGTATCGCCAAGTGCGTTTGCAAAACCCATCAAGCACCATGATGAGACCTCTCCAGGAAAGCAAGACCAAAACGTACCTCTGCTGCAGAGGAGAAGTTCAGTTAGAGTTACCAGCCTCAAATATCATCAATTAACAAACAGCACCTCAGATCAGAGCCATTATAAAGGCGTTAATGCGCATAAGCAGCAGAAACATCTCAAGATCAATAGTTCAAATGAGATTATTATATTATATAGTTTAGATGTTCCAGCATTGTTTTACAGTGTAGAAAGAAATAAAAATCAAGAAAGACAATGGAATTAGAAGATGTGTTCAAACTTTTTGACTGGTAGTCTATGGGGTGTTCCAGCATGACGAGCACAAAGTAAAGTTGGTTTGGAAGAACTGGAGAGGCCGTCACAGAGCCTTTAACTCAAACTCGGGCCTCCTGAACTCACATCAGTATCCAACCACACTGATGATGTTCCTGTGTCTGAAAGGTCACAAATCCTTAGAGCCAAGCTGCAAAATCTAGGTTTGGACCAACTTTTTTTTTTTTGCCGTATATTGTATATATATTGCAGCTGACTCGGTTTGATAATGACGTCTCTCAGGACTTAAGCGAGCACTTCACATATTTAGTTTGCTTCCCTTTGAAAATGTATGATTAGTTTACAAGTACGGGTTAACAGTTATAATCCGCTGTGGTGTCGTACGAATTACAACGTACAAAAAGAATTGCAGCTATAATTTTAAATCGTACTCTCGAAGCTTCATCCTTATAGGGAAGCACGTAATCAGCAAGAAATACTCAGAACGCCTGTGGCATTTTAAATAAAGATTGATTGGTATTAAGGTGCAAAACGTGTGGCAGGAAAACACCGTTACCTCTTAACACAAAGGAGGTTGTGCTTTGTTTGCTTAGTCGCCAGGCCTTCCTAGATGCTGTCCATAGGGTTTTCTTGGCAAGGCTACTAGAGTGGGTTTCCATTTCCTTCTCCAGAGGACCATCTGCAGGCAATTTGGGAACACCAATTTGCCTAATCTGCGTGTCTTTGGACTGTGGGAGGAAACCGGAGCGCATGTAGGAAACCCACCAAGCACAGAGAGAACATGCAAACTCCATGCACACAGACCCGGCGCAGGAATCGAACCTAGCACCTGGAGGTGCAAGACGACAGCGTTAACTAATAAAGCCGCCTTGCCACCAGGTTGTGCTTTAGATTCATACTGTTGACGCCAAAGTGTGTTGATTGAGAATAATCACCCTGGGCCTCCATTGTTCCCACACTCACCTGTTGAGTTTTGCCGATCCTGTTCCTGATGATCCATCCGTCTCGGGTTCTGAGATGCTTTTGATGAGATGGACCAGTCGCACAATGAGTGGATAACGCTGAACAGAGGTGTTGCTGTTTATTTGAACATCTATTTATTCATATACTGAGAGAAATAGATACAAATGTAGAGCTTATTTGTATAAATCTTTTCACTTATTTAGCAAAATGTTAATATTCATAATTTTTTTTTTCTCCATTTGTTTTACAATTTCAGTTCCTGTAATGGGATTGGTTTAACATTTAATAATGCTCCTTACTATGGTACAGAGCCGTGAGAGACTCCACCAGAACTATGTACAACACAAACAAGCCTCACACAGCACGATCATCACGGACACCCTGTCTCCTTTTCCTCCTTTTTTTTTTCTTCCTTTTTTCTTTCTCTCTTAGCTCAACCCGAAAGAGGTCGAGACGTAGAAAGACCAATAAAGTGACGGAAGGAGAGAAAAAAAGAGGAATGAGGGGACAGGGATGAGGAATGTTGGTGGAGAAGGTACTAGAGAACTAGAGCTAAAAGACAGGGACCTTCCTGGACAACATAGGAGCATGTAATATACTTATGATGTTTTTTTTGTTTGTTTTGTTTTTTTAAAAAGAATTAAAAATGATCATCACATCTCTGTGTTGTTCAAGATAAAGGTTGATTAAAAAAAGAAAAAGCTGAAATGTCGCAGTGGAAGTGAGATTTTTTTTTTTTTTTGAAGCTAAGAGTGGAGTTTCATTTGGCTCCTGTCCTCTCATCCTTCCATCCTCGAGAGAAAAAAAAAGCAAGACAAAAAGAAAAAAGGTGCAGTATGTCGGTTATACGGATCAGATCCACGAGAACAGTATCGATAAGAACAGTTATGAGAAAATTCAATAACATTTTGACCTGTAGATTTATGAGATAAATTAAAAGTCAAGTTTGCTCGTTATTTTTCAAAAAAAGTTAAGACGTGTCTTATAGTAAATTCCTAAAATGTATTTCATTCTCCTCCTCCTCATCTCATATTAACTTGAATAAAATGGCATGGAAAGAAAAGAAATATTAAATATGTTTTCTCAATATATATGGAAGAAAAAAAAAGGAAAACAAACATGTCCAATCAATGGTCATAATGTGCCCACTGACTTCCCTTCTAGTCAGGTCTTCCTTCATGGCTGGCCAATCTGCTGCTAAGGCCGTGACCAGCATGTACAACCGCCAATCATTGGAAGAAGGATGTTGTGAAAAAAGCTAAGCTAGTCCCTCGCTGAGGCTATTCAGTGCCTTGACAATGCTCGCTGATAAAAAGCCTTTAAAAGTGAAACACAATGGAAAAAGGGGATAAAAAGGAAGTAAATATCAAAATATACGAGTCCGTTTAGTCTTCATCACCTCTAAAACTTAGCCAGTGGAGGCCGGCCTCACAACGACTGGCAGTAAACCATGAGCCTATGACAAAATCAGCTGTGCCCGTCTCATACTTCCATATGTGTCACATGTTTAAAAAAAAAAAGAAAAAAGAAATCATTTTAGTCTGTAAAGGAATCAGATGCCCTCTTAAGTCCTGCCCTTGTACAGTAACAGGGTTGCCTTCACTGTTCACAGGACAATCCTGTGATCTTCAAGTCTCAAAGAGTCCAAAGGAAGCCTTCGCAGTAAAATAATGCTTCAAGTTCAAGTGTGGATATTTAAGACAATGACAAGTGGTGTGTGCGTGTGTGTGTGTTTGTGAGAAAATGTGACCTATTCTTGAGTCTTTTGTAATTAAAAGTCTTTTTAAACATGAAATACTGTAGAATTCAGCTGGAAAAAAAAAAAAAAAACAGTTTGTTTCGGGACTTCTCCCTCTGAACAGGCGTTCCACACTCGCACTCTACTGAGAAGAGCAATACACGCGTGTCTTCTGTAGATGCAGGAAGAGGGATCTGGTCATCAGCGTCAGTTGTTCCTTTTAACTTTGTCCGTTTAACTCATCTGGTGGAGTCCAGTGAATCGCCAGCGCTCCTGGGCTCCTCGGGGTTGCTCAGCTCCTCGTCTCGCTCCGCCTCCTTTTCTGCGGACTCGGACCCGCCTCCTCCTTCGTTGGCCGCGGGCCCGGATGGGCCCGGTAAACAGAGAGAATCAGAAGACCCTGGGCATTCGCTAGGGGCGGCCGTCTGCATGATTTTCTGGCGGACTTCGCGGATTTTCAGCTGCAGGCACACCTTGGTAGGGAAGATATCGGCGTATCGTGCCTGGAATGCAGCAGTGGCCTGGGCTACGGAGGGGAAAAAAAAATAAAATAATTAGAAACATATGTATAGGGTTTTTTTTTTTGCATGAGAACAGGACATTCTGTCTGGGTTTTATTTTCTTTCAAAACAGACGTGCAAACCTTTAAGAATATCAGAAAAGCACTTAAGATGGAGGAACAGGCAGGGAAAAAAAATAGGGCCATGCTTCTGCACTGTGAACAGCTAATAGTGGCTTATAAAGGCCTGGGAATTAGTGGCTGAAGTAAAATGGTCTCAGTGATACACTGCCTGGCCAAAAAAAAAAGAAAAAGAAAAAAAAAAGTCACCATTTCAGGGTCAAATTATTGGGCAGCGTCAAGCACAGAAAGCAACATTGAAAAGATTTGAAAGCAACAGAAAGAGATTTAAAATTACTGGAACTGGATTAAAAAGCCTTTAACACGTTATCAAAATCTGGGGGGAGAGTACTGAAGTGTCAACTGTGTGGAAGAAATGTGGTCAGGAAAAAAAAAAAAAAAAAACATCAACAGACATCACTTAAACACTTTCCACTTTGAAATTGAAAAAAAAAAAAAAACATAGCTACGCTCAACAGTAAACGTGAGAGCATTTCCATACGCACACAATGTGATGAGAACTCTCAGGTTTAGGACTAAACAGTGTGTCCATAAGAAAACCACTTGTTAGTGAGACTGATCAGGAAAAAAAAAAATCAGGCTTCAATTTGCTATAGAGAGCATAAAGATTAGCCTGTGGGGAAATGGAAAAAGGTCATGAGGTCTGATGAGGTCAGACTGAGCCTATTCCAGAGTGATGGACGTGTCAGGGTAAGAAGGGAAACAAATGAAGTGACGCACCCATCATGTGTAGTGGCTCTGTACAAGAATTGACTGAATAACCAGGTTATCACATCTAGGAAGGTTTTTTTTCCTGATGCAACGGGAATACTCCAGAAGTCAAATTCAAATTTGAAATGCAAATTTAAATTGCAGTTGTCACATACACACACAGTCCTATGCAGTGAAATGCCTGTACGACTGCTGATGACCCTAAAATTAAAAATCGAGTTTTCAAATCAAGGATATAAAGTATGAAATAAGAGGAAAAAAATATACAAATATAGAAAAATATAGAAAACCTTTAGCCGTGTGCACAAATAATAAAAGAAAATTGAATTGAAAGAGAATTCAAATGGAATTGGGAAAAGAGTTGCTCTGGGAGCGTGAGAAATCAACCACATTGTGTGATGTAATCAAGTTAAAAATGACTGAATGAGACTGAATGAGTGAGACTTCTTTTTGGCCAGGCAGTGAACATAGCGTATATTAGTTTAAATCCGTTTCATAGTAATTTGTAATGAATAAACACCACTGGGCATGCTGCGTTAGGAAAATAAACAACTGCAGATTGGACCTGGGCCTTAGTCCACATGCATGAGGATTTTTTAATGGATAGATTTTCCTATGCATTCTCGCCTTTCCTCCACTCTGAAACTTTAAGTGACGGAAAACTGCCCTTTTGGAAAACCTCCAGGGTGAGAAATGTTTAGAGTCTGCACCAGTTCTCCTTTGTTCTACATTAAAAGATAACATTTTTCAGCCTTGTGAAAAAAATGTGGCTCAGTTTGACACTCTGGACAACAGGTTTTGCATTTTCTAGTAGAATATTTTTTATTTCTTTTTTTTTTTTAAGAACAAAGGAAGAAATGATCTTTAAAAAAATACCCATGTGCATGTAGACTAGGCCTTGGAACCAAATCCGCAGTGGTAGCAGCACTACCTGCCAAAATGCTGAAAGTATTTTAACTTTTATACAACACTGATTTGGCACAAATGCAAGCTTTAATTGATTAAAGAACGCCATGTCACACTTCTGCGGCATTTATTGTTTATCTAACGTCAGAGAACAAGTTCGTTATTGTTATCACCAATTTTAGCAGCTGTAGGATAACCTCTGAATATAGACACCTGGTAAAGCATTTATAAAAACTGAGATTTGTTTCACAACAGAAAACTCGACAGCACTCTGGTATGAATATTTTACTAGAATGTAATCAGCTTATGTACATCTTGTCGGGACGTCGAAGGCTCGTTTCAAGTCAAAAGTATTAAAGCGGTTTCTTATGACTTTGTTTGTATCTTGTAACTTAGCAATGCTTGAAACTACCCGTGTGTGTGTGTGTGTGGGTGTGTATACGTTACCTGAAGGGAAGAAGCCATTCTCCTGAAATAGCTGCATGACCAGAGCTCTCCTCTGATCCAGAGTTCTTCTCAGAGAGGAGTATGGCACCTTCTCGAACTCCAGCTCCCCCAGTATGTCCTCCCCATCTGTACCTGTGCCACAGAACAATACAATAAGATATGAGGAGGTCGAAATCCATCATCTGAACGTCAATGTGAGGCTTGAGAGTTGTCTTTACCTGGCCTGTCAAAGGTAAATATGTCCCCCTCACACTTGGCAGCGCTTTTGGGTGTGTTCGGTTCGGAGCTGCAGCTAGACCTGCGCCGGCTCTTCCTCTTTGGGGAGATGGGATCATCGGTGGAGGAGTCTAAATCTGTAACAAACACAAGTGTTACCATTATTAGTAGCGTTATTATTACTATTATTATTGTTGATGTTATTTTAATTAAGCTATGCATACTACATAAAGATTATAAAGTCTCTGTTCTTGCCTCTCTCACCAGTTGAGTTCTTCCTCTTCCTGCGGTAGCTGCCCAGAATGGCGCGTGGGGAGGTGGCCAGGCTCTGCAGGGTCGGTGAGGGAAGCACCTCCTCTGGACGAAACTCTGGCAGCTCAGCAAATCGCTCCTCAAAGTACACCTCTGACAGAACTCTGAGGACATCACAACTCGCGTCAAATAAGCACAGACGTAGAACAAGATAACGTCCAATGTTCATACCAGTGGGTTGATTGTAAGAATGACAGGTTGTGCTGATCCTGGTTGAATTTAAGTGTGTATAGTGCAACAAGGATAGCAGTCGGTGAGTACTTGGTGTAATTTAATTAAAATATACACGCGATAAAAGGATAATCGGCACACGGAAGCAGACGGCATTTTTAGTTTGCTGCAGGTGCACAAGTTAAGTTCGGCTATATTTATTTGATAAATACTAGAAGGACTCAAATACACACGGAGTATTTTATTAAAAATTAGGTTCAAAAGGTTTTTGTTGCATGCAGAAATAAAATTTTGTTTTCTCTGCAACAGTTTATTGATTTCATAAATGCAACACAATATAGTTTTTTATATACATAGCATAATGGTAAAAAAAAAAAAAAAGACGACATATGCAGTGTCATCCTTATTTTAGATGTCAGAAGGGTTTTGTTGCTCTCGGCGTTTTCTTTTCTGTGTGAAACGGGTCCAAGTCACTCTTCAAATGTTTAAAGTTGCCGACTCCTGAACTAGAAGAATGAGAATGTGTGCTATTTATGGTTGTAACATTGTGATGTTTTGTCCAAAAAAAACAAAACAAAACCTCACTTGTCAACAGAGTCGAATGGGCGCTTCAGCGGTGGGGGGCGGGACTTGAGCTTTTTAGGAAGAGGTGTCTCTTTGTCTGACTGTGGAAGAGGCGGAGCAGGATCTGATGCTGATGGAGGTAACGGAGAAGAGCAAGCGGAGTCTTTCCATTCAGCCTGTATAAAAAATATATATATATTTTTTAAAAGAGCACAAAGCCAATCAAACAAATCCTTTGTATAGAGCATGAGACAGTGAGAGGTTATGCTAATTCTTGCTTTGCACTTGTAGAGTGTGAAAAAAAAAAACATTAATGAGGAACTTATGCCCCAGTTGTCACCCTGCTTCATTTCAACTGTCTAACATTAATTGCTAGGAAAGGAACACCACGCTTATCCTGCTAACAGGGAAACGACCATGGCACTTCATTACGCTTGACACTTGCGTGGGATCTGAGTTATTAAAATGTTTCATGACTTTCCAACATTTTCCCGATGAAATGAGCGTAGACCTGAGCTCGGTCTTAAAGACAGCCCGACTACTTAATTAACATGCATGCCAGACTGCAATCTCGGATCATTGTCTGCACCGCACAAAAGGAAGCAGGGCAGACCTGCGTGCACCGTGGGCGGTTTTGATAAGCACCAAAACCTGTGAATATTCATGATGCTATTACACGCTGACCCACAGTATTCAAAAGCCATGAATAATAGATAAAAAAAAAAAAAAAGAGTCTCAAAAGCATGTATTAACAATTTACTAATACACAGTAAACGTTTAGCGTCTCCAACTACGATTTTAATTACGGCATTTGATTTAATTATCCAAAAAACGACGGATCCTGACCCTTATATTATCCTGATGACTGTGAGATTGTACTGCTGTTTAAATTACTCACAGCACAATGAAGGCAGATTTAAAATTCAGTATCATTCATGCTTGTGTTCAAAGCACTGGCTAAAGATAATATAATGGAATCCTGTGTATTGTTAAAGCTACCGTCTTTAAATCTCATTAGTCCTCTTCTACTTCCCTACAACACATACATTCGCTATTAAAAAAAAACTATGCATACACAGTGCTGTGCAAAACTGTTAAGGCACTTCATTTCATTTGCTCATTTCAACAAATTTAATTTATTTAAATTAAAAAAAAAGATGTATATTAAATGTAATAAATGAGAACAAATGTTTTACTGTGCAAAGTGCCTAAAGGTACGATTAGAAAATTGGTTGTTTATGAAACAAGCTCAGCAGCGACCTCATTTCCCCTCTCATCCGTTCCAACCACTCGGCATTCAGCATCACCAGTGTACTAACACCGGCCTGATCATCTCCCATCATCTGCACCACTTTCTCACTGATTCATACCTTAAGTTAGAGGTTTTTAATGATGAATGACTTAACAAATATACAAAAAAAAAAAAATTCTTCTGAAATGGCTCAGGCACAGGGACTAGACTGAATATAATGAGAGCCAAAAAGTCACTCAGGAAGCCTGGAGAACTATTCCTCAAGGCGGCATTAAATATTACAGGAAAGTCTGGCTCTTTGGAAGGAAAAATATGAGGAAATGAGGGGTGGCTCAGGATCTTTGCACACTCTGAAATCTAGTCTGATTGATGGGTTTTTTTTTGTACACACACATGGTGTCATGTCAGCAAGCAGAATAACCTTTTGGCAAAAGTTTTTTTTTTCCCCTCTGTTCCAGTTTTGCATTTATATGGTGCTAATTTATAAATAACAATGCATTTATAATCCAATCGCTGTGTACGTGATCATATGATGTGGACGAGGAACCGGGAACCGGTCACCTCTTTAGCACTGGCGTCTTTGCTGCGCGTGCTTGTTTCGGTGACGCTCTGGCCTTCAGCTTCCGATGAGCCGTCGTCTAATGATGTGGGAGCAGCGGGAGTCGTTTCTCCTGATTTATCCACCTCGAACGAGAAACAGCTGCTGCTCTCTTTCTCCTTGTCGCGTTCCCTCTCTTTGTCTTTCTCTTTCTCCCTGTCTTTCTCTCTCTCTTTCCCTCTCCCTCCACCGTCGTAGCAGCCGACAGGGATGTTGGCCACGGTGGCCTTGACCTTCTGCGGAAGCCTGGCGGGGACCGGGGGAAGTTTGGTAATGGCAGCTGGAAAAGGATGCAAGAGCAAAAAGTATCGGCATATGTATATATT
The DNA here is from genome assembly GCA_003987875.1 of Clarias batrachus. Classification (NCBI taxonomy): domain Eukaryota; kingdom Metazoa; phylum Chordata; class Actinopteri; order Siluriformes; family Clariidae; genus Clarias; species Clarias batrachus. The sequence goes on along the minus strand of QMIH01000347.1, from coordinate 293,376 downwards.
AAAATGAAAAAAAAAAACGTTTTTCATAGCCAGAATCGATTTGTGATACGGATATGAGCGGCTACCTGCGAGGGTTGGCTGAGCTGGACTGGCAGGCTGTAGTGGCAACGTGGCACCAGACGGTGGAGCAGTTGAGCTGCTACTAAGTTTTGAGAGTCTGTCGGTGAGAGATAGAGGCAGTTTGTCCGTCTGTCTGTCCAGCTCGGCGTGTGCAGGACCGTGACTCGGTCTCTCAGGAGCCGGCAGGGTGGTGGGTGTCACGGAAGTGGTGGAGGTGTGTTTGGGGAGAATGGAAGGGCTCGACACTGTATAGACCACTCCGGGTGGCACCGTTGCTGCGGACACCACCCCTGTCGCCAGGGTGACGGGTGAGGAGGGGTAGATGGCGGTGATGGCCGGGTTGGGAGACTGGGGTGCTGCTAACAACGGAGGCTGTCCTGTTAAACAGAGGAAATAATGGGACTGGGTTAAAAGAACAGTCAGGGCTTCAAAGCACAACTGGGTCGGTTGTGTTCGGGGTAAATTTTATACTCCGTATGCACTAACCAGCGATAAGCGGCTGCACTAAAGTCTGTCCCGGGTGAGCGATCGCTGCAAACGTGGCCAAAGGAGATGGCACATAAGCTGATCCGGGTGTCGGCGGCCCTGTTTGGGAGGTGGAGCCTGTTGCAGTGGATACAAGCGGAATAGGGGAGGGGCCTCCTGGAGTTGACTGGACATAAGTGATCCTGAGAGAGGCAGACAGAAATGGTTAAAAAGTGAAAGAGACTGCAGCGTACTGCAGCATTGTGTAAGAGTGGGAGTGCAGTGTCGGAGAAATCGTGCGTGTGCTCATCATCGGGGGCGTGTGTGTGTGTGCGTGTGTGTGTATCATACCTCGTGGGTGGGGGAGGCAGCAGCACAGCTTGTGAGGGGGTAGAGCCTGGGGGGGCAACCACTGTGGCTGCTGCCATGGTTACCGGGAACGGACTCCCTGCTGAAGGAAGCGGCGACTGCACGACAGGCATGGGGGCAATCTGGATGATCTGGAAGAGCGAGAGGCAGCGTGTGATACATCCGATAATTAGTACACCGCTGCAATGAAATCCATCCCTAACCGTCTACTGCGCAGAGAACGAATCGATAGTTCTGTGTGTATGAGAATGCTTGGCCACCTTGTTTCCTGACTGAGCTCCGTTCTGCACAGGAAGAGGAGGAGCCATCAGGGGAAACTGCTGGGAAGGGGCAGGAGTGGTCCGCACAGTTGCCATGGGAACCAGCATCTTGCCCTGTAAGACTGGGGACTGTGTTTGCACTGTAGGAAAAAAAAAATACAAAGAAAAAAGAAAGAAACTCAGTGTGATATAAATAACTGGGGCGCTACCACTCCAGCACCTTACCTACATGGAACAGGCGGCACAGGCGTAGCAATGAAGTTAGAACTGAATTATTATTTAATTGATTAATTTAGTAAAATACATTTCAGTAACTCTAATTTAAATGATCATGTTACTCTACTTAACATTTTGCACATTGATAATATTGTTAATTTATAATCATTTCCCTTAGACTGATGTTTTAACACCTCTTCATATGATACTGATTTCCCACAACAACAAAAAAAAAAAAGAAAAAGAAAAGAAAACCTCCTCACCTCTAGCTCCGGGACTGACCACGCCTACTGCAGGGCTAGAAGTATACCCTGACTGCTTCCCATTGGCCACTGAAGCAAGTGTAGGCGGAGCTGTAGGCAGGGTGAAGATACTGGTTGGTTGGCTGGGCTGCTGAGGGGAGGGGCTTTTGGGGTTGTTGGCAGAGAGTGTTGGCAGGATGTACTGCACTTGCGTTACCGCTTTTTGTCCTGCAGAGGGTGCGGGCGAGGCTGTAGGCAGGATGTGAGGCTGCAGCAACGACAGAGGTGCGGGACCGTTACTCTGTGTGGGAGCGACCGCAGCGGGGGATGCTGGATTTTGAGAAGGAGTGGGCGTAATAAGCTGCACTGCAGATGGTGCCTGGAATGTTCCTCCCAAGACTAGGTTCAGCCCCCCTTGACCTCCAGGTGCGGTGACGGGACTTTGCGAAGGTGAGGAATAATACCCGCCGCCTCCTGACGGTGCCAACGTTGCCCCGGATCCTGCCACTCCAGATCCGATGAGGAGCTGTGTCTGAGGAGTGATGGCGGCTTTCCTGTCTTGCGCCGACTTGCTGGCGATCGGCACCGGCGTGCTGATGACGGGTCGTACCACGTTAGTGACGATAGTGGATGCTACTCTGACGGCTCCTGATGTTGAGGATGCGCTGACTGGATTGGACTGGCCAGAGGAAGACAGGGGAAGACAGGCACCGCCTTCGGCATCCCGCCGCTCTCCCTCTCCTCCCTCTATCACACGCTTCCTCTTCATGGAAGTGTCTGAGGAGTGTCTGGAGGAAGGGTAGGAGGAGAGAGAGACGCTCCGCCCGTGACCGGGACCTGACGAGCAGATCACGGGGGCAAAGACTCTCTGAGAGAGCAAAAGGAGTGAAGAGAAAAGAAATTCAATAAAAATGTATAAAGCACACAATGATATTAAAGTAAATCCGTAAGTAATGCACCCGGAGGAAAAAATACGATGAATTCACAGATTATTTACACAACGATTTACAACAAAACACTGAATGTGAAGTCACGAGTTAGAAACGGAGCGCTACCTTGCGTTCACCTTCGTCCCCAGATCCATTTTCACTGTCGCTGTCTGTCACTTTCTCTTTACACTTCAGGTCTATGGAGCTGCCTGGATAAGGGTCCTCTGTGTTAGGAAACAGAGTCAGTATGCCATTGAGTTATTGATGAAGTCTGAAGGCTGGATTGTGCCGCAATGACCTGTGTACACATTCTCGCTTCGACTCCTTCATGCGTTTTTTTTTTTCCCAGTGACAAGGTTTTTTTTTTTTTTTTGTTTCATTCCACCACTTACTGCTTCAACACCCACAGCTATAAAGCTAGAGCAATTGTTAAATGTGCTGCTGAGACAATAATCATATCCTGCTTTCAGTTCTTCTGTAAACATAGTGGTGCACCCACACATCCTTTATCCAAAGCCCCAGGGTTTTAGTTTTGCCAAAAGAGTTTTTTTTTTTTTCCCTGTCTGCAAATCCTTCTAACTGCATTCATGGTCTGGAATCGTGGACACGTAAATTTGAGACGTATTTTAAACAAAATCGATCGCTTGAATGGCACGACGGGATTTCCACCTCGAAAGAGACACAATCTTTAGCGTCGTTGTTCACTGAAACATGTTTCAGCTTAACGCTGCTCAGATGATTTGCCTCAGCAGTAACTACTAACTATGAGGCTTTGCAGGCACTGTTGGCAGAAGCGTCCCTCTTACCCAAGCTACCTACACTGTTCTGGAGAGGGTGGGTGGATTAGGTTCGACACATGAATATTTTACAAGTTTCAATTTTGTCCACCTGATACGAAAAAATAAATAAATAAAATAAAATGTTATCCACCCCCATTTCACCTAAATAACCTGGTTTGGTTACTTTTTATTTTAATCTCTCAGCTGTTAATGACTTGCATGCAAAAAAAAAAAAAAACATTTCTCCTACACACTTTCAAAGCACAAACACTGTTCACAATCTGTTTACATCGAATGTTTACGGAGATGCTGTTGTCAATCAGCGGTCTGAGACCCTAATCAGACAGAAAAGCAAAGCAGTGAGAGTATAATATTTGTTATAATTAAATTACCATTTAAAATAATTTTAATAAAATAGTTGAGGACACATTTACCTAAATCAATGGACGCAGGAACGGACAACTAACATGTTGAATTTGACTCCGTCTAGAAAGGCGTGCTTCAAATTATAATGACGGTAAAATGACTAATCCTGACTCACCGATGACATCATCATCCCCCTCCTCTTCACAGATGACCATGCGTTCCTCATCGCTGGTCATATCTTCACTTACACCCCTCGGGATCTGAGACAGTGCTCCCCCACCACGGCCGGAAAACTGGCCTCCATCTCCACATATCTACAGACAGACAGAGAGAGAGAAATATAGACAGAAAGACACAGATATGTATTGTGCGTTTTCTGAAATGAGACTTATTCAATTCAACATTGCATTACCATAGCATAGAATATGCCTGTCCCAGACTCACAAACAAGTTCCATTTCAGGAGCACGTTCATAAGTCCGATTTGTTCTCAAGTCTGACAAATTGAGTCCTGTATGCTTTGACATGAATATACAGTGGAACCTTGGATTACAAGCATAATTTGTTCCAGAATCGGGCTTGTATTCCAAAACACTCGTAAACCAAATATAATTTTCCCATAAGAAATAATGAGAACTCGACATTATTCGTTCTACAGCCCAAAACAATAAATACATAAAAATAATTAATACAATATATAAAGTAAAAATAAAAGAAATTAACCTGCACTTAACATTTAAAAAAAGTAAAAATAAATCCCGACAGATAAGGGTTTCCGTTTGTGCGTGCAGGCGCCGTGTGTGTGTTTGTGGAATTAGCCCCTCGCCTCGTCTTAAACAGTAAAACACCTCCTCCCTCGCACAGTGTCAACTTACGCGCACGCACACATATAGAGGGGAGAGGGAGATGTTGATTATACCAGTAAGAGACGAGCACTAAGATGCAGCAGGGGAGACGATTACCCATAATTCCCGCAGCGCAAGAGAGAGAAAAATCATTGGCTCAGTTGTGATCACTCGACGCTCTGTGTCAAAATAAGAGGCGCATATGTGATACATAATACTCGGCACTCGTAAACTAAGACTTTCGCTCGGTTTCCGATTAAAAATTTATTAAAAATCTTTGCTCGTCTTGCGGAACACTCGTAAACCACGTTACTCGCAATCCGAGGTTCCACTGTACAATGTAAAGCAAAGCAATCCCACTTGACTAAATCTGTCCTCTTTTCCCACACTGCCATCATGTGGTCAATTGTTTTTAAATGTCTTAAATTATGACTGTCACTTTTCATTTAATTCAATTTAATCTACTCAATGTTATCTCCGTTATTAATGGTATCTTGTTTTACTGTTTAATTTATTCTTGTTTGATCTGGAAGGTGAACTTGGGTGACCAGAATGGCAACTATATTAAACCGTAACAGAACCTAAGAAAATGTTGTCTCTATGCCTTCAAATCACAAGGGGAATCCTGGACACAAATTTGTTTCATAGCTGTTTTCCACTGTATTGGACGGTGACCTCTGTCTCGATAAGGATTTTCAGAAATTAGGATTATTGTGTAGGAGCGTGAGTTGTTGCATGTGTATTACCTGTGCGAGCTCTGCTAGCACCTGAGGGTTGCCCCTGTCACTTCTCTCCAAGCTGTGCATAGCGCTCTGTGAGAAGGCACGAGGTCGTGCGAGCCTCTCCCCTCCGGCACGGTCTGACACGCCCATCACCCCAGGCCCCATCCCCTTCAGCTCAGCACCCATGGAAACAGACGGAGGCTCTGAATGAGACAAGAGTTTAAAAAATAAGAAAAGAAAAAGAAAGAAAGAAAGAAAAAAAAAAACATTCATGCACTTTTAGATATTATTCAGAATAAAGAAGTGCTTAATATTAGGTCTGAAAATAAAGCAGCACAGTCTGGCTAACCTGTTGTCTCCGACATGCTTCTCTCCCTGACATCCTTTCCACCTGGTGCATTACGGCTCTCGCTGCTCGACTTCTTTCTGTCCTTATTACACCACTTCCAGTCGGGGTGGGCCTTAAAGTGCGCTTCCTTCACCTGTGAGGGATGAAAACAGGGACGGAGGAATAACTGAAACAGCGAACCGCGCTTTAAAAACAACACAACCTGGTCTGATTTTCCTTGTAGCCCATATTAGCATATTACAGCACGCAGTTCAGTTCTACTTACTGACTATCACGGCTATGCTGTAAAGCTGCATAAAGAGCTATCTTCTAGGATTTTTCCCCCCCCAATCAGCAAACCCTTATAAGTGCACCGCAGCAGTGCGCGTGTGTGTGTGTGTGTGTGTGTGTGTGTGTGTGTGTGTGTGTGTGTGTGTGAGAGAGAGAGAGAGAGAGAGAGAGAGAGAGAAACTGTATGCTGGCACGTTGATGTACCTGGAATGCAAGGTCGTGATATTTCTGTTTTTCTTTGGGTCCCAAGGCGTACCACCATTCTCCCAGGATCTTGCTAACGGTGCGGTTGTCCTGATTAGGGTGCCGCTGGTGAACGAGAGCGCGGTGACGCTTGCTGAAGATCATGAAGGCGTTCATGGGTCGCCGGATGTGATCCTTCTCCCTCTGTGTTTGACAAAAGAGACAGTAGATGACAAGATAAAGAAAAGATACAGTTTCTATGTTTGATCAGTTAAAGTTTGGAAGCCTATTTTCTTTTCTGTAGTGTGCCCTGTGTAAGGTGTGTGTGTGTGTGTGTGTGTGTGTGTGTGTGCGCGTGTGTGTGTGTGGAGAGCGTTTAGCAAACCTTGCCAGGGCTGTTTTTGTCATCTTTGGGCAGCGCACTCAGAGACTGGGAACGGCGTTTCCCAGGGGATGCTGAGACTGGCGGGTCTGGGAGGATGCCTGGTAAAAACCTAAACACACACGGGTACACATACGTTACAGGTTAATTAATGATGCGCACCTTACCTTTAGCCATACAAATTAATTTTGTTGTGCAAACATGGTTTAATTGACATTGTTGCATCAGACACACACACATCAACCTGGCTTGATCCAGATCAGCTCGAGCTGCATGATAAACTCATCCGGGTGCACTAAAGCCTCTCTGTGGAGTCTAACTGACTCTACTGATCAATTACTGAAAGCACCACATTACAGCATGACCCGTCTTGTTCTCATCGCATACTAGAGTAATGGTGAAGAATTTTACGGCATAAAACAGAAAGGCACGCGGTGTTCACTGTGGTTGATGTAAAATGAGAGGTTTGTCTATATGCTTTTGTCATTTGCCATACTTCTTACTAGACAACTGCTTAATCATCGTACATTGCAAGTAGTAAAACCAATTATGGTATTTTGACACCTGTTGGGATGGTTGATAAGTCAATACCAAAGCAAAAAGGTAAAAAGAAAATCAGTAAAAAAAAAAAAAGAAAAGAAAAAGTAAACAAACAATTGGCAAGTGTGCATAGAAACACTGGGCTGTGTTTGATATATGACTAGACCATTACAGAAACCATTTATTTATCAGCTAAACTCTACAGAACACTCATTCCTGCAGCACATAACTCTCTCTCTATCTATCTCATTTGGCTCACTTCATGCCTCGTGGCTCATTTTAGCAGCTCGCATCTACAAAAACTGTCGCCCACATCCTAAAAACACACGTTTGCTTCACTTCCCATAAATTGTGCCGATTCAGGATCGAACCCTTTCTCGCTGCGATCAAAAATGAGTGAGAGTTCAGGTAGAGATTAGAACCCGTGCCACACCTCGCTCTTATCATCTACAGTACACCAGTTGCAGCACCGGCTGCATTCCGGTGCGGACCAAAAATAACCAGTCTTGAGTGAGGTAGACTGGGGACGGCTCCAAAATAACTTGTACGTGTTAAAAGCACCCAAAGAGGAACTCGCACCGGGGTTCGAGTCGACCGCACTAATCTCTGAAAGCCAAAACAATTCTGAATTCTCAAGTCAAAACGAATACCGAGAGGCACGCCCAGGACCGTTTCAAACTATAACCGCGTCCGATCCGGTCCGATCCTGCGGTCTGTGTATATGTCTATACCGCTCATCTGTTTATCCTACCAAAGACAGGGTACAGGGTACCAACACAATTTGGAAACCTACAGCACATGTCTTTAGGTTTGGACTGTGGGAGAAAACTGGAGTACCTGAAGGAAACTCGACTAGGGATCAACATGAGGGACTCACACAGTTTGCACATAGAACGCAGGCCAGATTCGAACCCCCACGCTTCCACACTTTGGTGGTGCATGGCGACGGTGCAAATCGACGTGGCCTCATTTGTCCAAATCTGACCCCGTCTCCTACAATAAGGTTACAACCTAAAGTAGAACTATCAGTTAAGGCTTCATGGACTCCAAACGGTAATGGACGTCTACTTCGGTCCGATTTAACAAAGCTTGCAAAAAGAAAAAGAAAAACTCTGTAATTTAGGTCACGTTTGCAAACTGCGCTGAGCTCTTTTATCATTTACATAATTTACTTAAAAGCTGCAAAGAAAACGCCGGGGTTGTAATTTTTCACCACTACCGTTTTAAGTTAACTACATTACATCTGAGTCGCAGGATGACTATTTTGATCTTAGAAACACTGGCATACCGTAGTTAGTGCAATTAGTGAAGAAAGCTTTTCTTCGTTTTTCTTAAATTTAGTTACGAAAAGCAGCTTTGAATTATACTGTGGACTTCCAATAGGTTAAAATCCTGCGCAGTCCAATTCACCACGGACTATAATTTAAAAACACTACTAGAGTCTCCAGACAATGCCTGTATTTTATTTGGACGGAAGAGTGTTTGTGTTTATGGATGAGTCAGTCACCATGTTTTTCCGCAGTGTGAAATCTCAAATCTCTCTCTCACTCACTCTCTCTCCACAAACAGCACGGGCATCTCTGTAAAAATACTGTGTCCTGTTCTCGTCTTTGAGACGTACTGTATTCAAATCGCTTCAGTGAAATCTGAGAGAACGTTGCTGATAGAATATCAATGTAGTTGAAACCGATGGCTGCGTTGCTCTCGCCGAGTAAACACTTGAATTTTCTGTAGGGATGGGTCGACTGTGTGCGACTATAAAGTAACACCGTGTTCTGTTTCAGTTCTAAGATTTGCATATGTCTCCTCGTTAAAGAGCGAGAAAACCTCTTTGGTTGGGTCTATCCAAATGACTATCTAACTCATTATCTAAATTGCTCCTCTCTCTCTCTCTCTCTCTCTCTCTCTGTCAAACACACACACACACACACACACACACGCACAAAACAACAACACCACTAAGAGTAGATTGCTTTTCTCTCCCGGAGTTGCCATTATGTTCATCTGACTACACACACACACCTCTCTTTGCAGGAATCGTCTGTTCTGTTTAAAACAGATGTCACCATATACAGTGTTGTGAAAAAGTATTCGCCCCCTTCCTGATACATGAATAGCAAACAAATGTCAATATTTAAAAACGCAAAGACAATCTGAGTAAATACAAAATGCAGTTTTTAAATGATTTCATTTAACCTACCTGGCCCTACGAGAAAAAGTAAAGGCCCCCCTTGGCGTGTTTGAGATAACTGGCAGTGAGTCTTACTCGTTGCTGTGGAGGAATTTTGGCCAACTCTACTTTGCCAAAATTGTCATTTCAGCCACATTGGAGGGTTTTCTAGTATGAACAGTCTGTTTATGGTCATGCTATTTAAATCTTTTTGACTTTGACCATGCCACTGTAAAACCTTTTTTTTTTTTTTTTGACCCATTCCTGCTGGTCAAAAACTGAGGGCCGAACATTCTCCTTCAGGATTTTCTGTTAGAGCCCAGAATTATTCAATTTTTGAGTTTTGTAAATACGAACAACTTATGAGTTTACATATCAGCCTGGTGTAGAGTCAATGCCCTCTAACAAACCAAAATCATCAGTTTCCCAAAATCATTGCGACGTGATATTATAGGTTGAAGGAGTACAACGATTTAGGAAACAGAACTGTCAGTGTAAAACTCATGGCATTGTGACTTTAAGAGGTCATGCACTAAATAGCAGCTGTATGAAAGATACACATGGTGACAAGTTTTACTGTGCATCACATGCTTTCCCTCCCTTTTCTTACAAATACTCTATTATTACCCATAAAATTGTGATATCTTATCTCCTTACGCTCACACTGTACAGTACAGTTCCTGTACTGAGACAAATAACTGAATAAAAATGACGACTTGGATTGCTAAAGGGTTAAATGTAACATAAACCAGTACACAAGATTAGCACTGCATTAGCTGTCAGCTTCCTGTGTGTGGCCTTGAAAAACATAAATGTTCACCACAAGGCTCCAGCATCCTGAACCACACACACACACACACACACACACACACACACACACAAATAGAGCACTCACGGATCATCGACGTCGCTCTCCGTTTCACTGTCTGGCCTCTCTTTCTCCGTCTCCCTCTCCCTCTCTGACGGGAGGTCATCGATAGAGGGAGCAGGTCGCAAAGTAGGATTCGATGCTCCCTCGACGACCTCCTTCACCGCCACGCCGCCCTGAGACTCTAAAAGACAGCACGAGCATCATGTCTTGTAACCCGATGACATTTATCACCCTGGAGCTCGCCTGAAATGTTCCATTTTGGTATCATCGTTAGGTCAGCCGCGACATTAGGTAACGGATAACTCACAGGTAGTGTTACGTATGGCGTGTCTCGATGCTCGTTCATGAAACACGATGATAATGTGAACCCTGAAATACGCTGCACAATAAATACAATGCTGCGGTGATGAGAATTTTTTTTTTGAGGAAAAAAAAAACAAACAAAAAAAAAAACACTGCGAATAAATGCTGCGGCTGGTTTTTCAGTGAATCTGACAGATCTAAAAATAATTATAATTAATTACCTTTCTTAAGAGTGCCAGCTTGAGAATGATTGACAGGCTGCTGGCCCTCGCCGGGCTGAGTCGATGGATCTGATTGGGTGGGTGCCAGGAACGGCACCAACGAATGCCAAGGAAACACTGGAACCGAGCGAGGCTCCACGTTAGTCCACACTGCAGAAAGGAGAACGACATACATTTATTATTTCAGTCTTTAGTTCATATTTCTCGACCTCATGCATCACATCAACTCAACTAAATCGAACTTAACCAAATCCAAAAGCCAGCTTATGATCCCTCAACCACATGACTGTAGCATTACATATATAGCAGCATGATACACACACGCACACACAATAAACAGATTAAGGCTCGTCAGTTGATGACTGAAATGCCTAAGCAGACCCAGCAAAGCATTCAATACACCAAAGCAAGTACATCAATGTGGTGCAGCAGAGCCAATAAAGGCATGAAAGAATTCAGCAGTCTCTAGATTTCTAAATATGACCTGCCTCGCATGCTGTACTCTGTACAAATCTGCTGGTGCAATTTATCCAATCACATGCACATGTGTAATTTATTTAGCTGAAACACGATCAGCGGACCAGAGGAAGAGGGAAGAGAGATTAGCTCAGACATAAGAGAGAGTTTTCAAAGACTACCAGATTTTTTTTTTTTTATATATATATTTATCCTCTCTGAGCAGTGAACCGACAACATAACTTATTAAAAAAAAAAAAAATTTAAAAAAAGGTCAATGATGGAAACAGAATGTTTATAGACAAGTGGACAGGAAAGTATGCTTTCAATTGCCCCAGGTCAAGTTCAAAACAGATGTTTCTGACCCGATCGGTTCCGAATGACCTGGCAGTCCAATGAAGAGACACTACAGGACAAAAATGTAGAATCTTAAATAATCACATTCTACGACGGGGTGTTCTCACAAAACCGAAGACTTTTGATTGCGCTGAACAACCAAATGCAGTTATGAGTGTTTTTTTTTTAAATAAACAAACAAAAAACTAGCTTTATTTCTCTGTATAATCCCCTGCTATACTCATGCATTTATCTCAGAGTTCACTACTGCTTGGATACCATCAGGGTAGAAAGCATTCTCTGTATACAGGCACCATGATCGGACTGCCTGTTTCACCTGGTCTTGTGGAAATGGTTTGGCGCAGGGTCAGGACTGTATGGAGGATGTGGTAATAACTCCCAGCTGAGTTCCTGTAATGTGCAAGTGGTGTTGGTGAATGATTGTGTGTACAGTTCCACACACAAATGCGACTCTTCCGTTTCTGTTCAAATGTTTTACTCCGTTCATCAGTTTATCAGAATCAGTTCATCAGTTTTATGCCTTCCTTCACATGAAATTTCACCACAAACCCCAGTTTGACTTGCACGCCCGTCTAATATTAATGATTAAGCATTAAAGTCAAGAGGTCATGTAAGTCACCTTTGTAAACAAGGAGTATTTACATGTTTTTATTCACCTATCCGTTCTGTATAAGAGCTTTGTGGACTACGCAACATTTAAAGAAGGAGTCAGCGATTCTTTTTTTTTTTGTCAAATTCAGCAAAAATCACCACTGTACATGTTCGTCCTGTGTGTGGGCTGAAAAAAATCTGGTGTTCGTACACAGGCCTGGCTCTAAAAAAATGCGAACTAAAAAAGTGGCACAGACTGTGCAGCACAACACTACTGCAGCCAATCAGAAACATGAGGGGTATGCTCGTGCTCGGCATCTTCACATATCAATATTGATCGATATCAATATATACCATCTAGGGCCGAAACGGTTCCTCGAATAACTTTTTTTAAATTAAGCTTCTTTTAATAAATTTTAAAAGCTTGCGTTATGTTTTTGCGCAATTACTTGTTTGGCGTGACTCAGCGCGCTTCCGGATGCAACCCGCCAGCAAACACAGACGAAGAAGAAGCGCTTACGTCACCAGCAAAGCGGAAGGAGACGCAAAGAGTTAGCTGTGTATTGATTTGAGGGAGCGTTCTGTTGCGGGCTGCAAAATGGAAGAGAACGATAAAAAATATATTAAAATTTAAGTGTGTCTTAGAGTTTTTTGATACTTAAAGTAATTTGAAATACCTTTATTTTAGTTTTTGCATCTGAGAAAATGCTTTAAAATAAGAATGTATGGCAATAATGCACTTAATTCATCTTAGTCAACTTTAAACTATTCCTTGTCTTGTGAATAATGACAATATTTATTTTTTGATAAAATGCTGTATGTATTTAGATAATAAAAGTTGATTTTTTTACTAAAAAGAAAACCAATTAATCTTTATTTCTCTTATATATTTTTTACATTGCTGTTTAATTAAGCAAACGTACATTTTATCCAATTACTCGATTAATCGATTACATTTTTGGTAGAATACTCGATTACTAAAATCAACAAACAATTTTTTCTCCAGCATCGCTGATTCCTTCTTTGGTTTTTATATCATTTCCTAACAATAAAAGTTTTTTATTTGTGACAAATAAGCACCCCTATTCTGTTTCGGGAGTTAAACAGTGTTACAAATTGGCTTAAAAATCTTAAATTAGTATTAACATTAATAACAATGATGAATGAACATGAAAAGAATACATACATACTGTACATACATACATACATAAAAAATGACAAACATGTTTTTCCTTCATCTTAAAAGCAACATCTCTGGGTAATTTAACAAATCAAACTTCATTACATCTACTTACCTGTTACATAATACCTGGTTATGTTTGTACCTGGTGTCAAACGCATTAATAAGTACATGCTGTTTTATTTTATACCACATAAGTACAAAATCACTGACTGGATTCAGTCTGTTGCTATGCACAGATGGGCAGCTTTTCTCTACAACAGACCGACTCACTGGAAAGAAACCATTGGGTACCGTTTGTGTGCTGGGATTATAACCAGCACAACTGCTGTGTCTTACATACTCGGACCCATGTGCCATCTCGGTGTTATGGCTGTCCTGAGACTGGTTCAATAATATCTGAATGATATCTACCGTGGGTTTGACCCTATTTTCTTTTTCTATTGATGGATGGGATGGAAACAGAGCTGACAATCAGTGATTAGCAAACTATAGGGTGGTGAAAATATGTGTCTGAAAAAGCTCAGAAACCAACAAAATAAGTTTTTTTTGGTGGCAATTAAATAAGCGGTTGGGTTGCCAGCTTGATGTAATGGCAATTAGCCTAACCTAGATGTCTTGGACTTGTCTTGGGAGGAAACACAGAGAACATGCAAACTCCGCGCACACAGATCCGAGGCGGGAATCGAACCCTCGACCCAGAAGGTGCGAGGACACAGTACTACCCATTAAGCCACCTTGCCGCCGATTAGATTTACCATTAATGCTGTGAGTGTGTGTTTACCACACAGGTTACCAACCCGGATCACTCTTCATTTGGCTTCACAACAGATTCAACTCAGCCAGCTGAAGCTGTGAGAGGCAGAGACAACACTAACATTTTCAGGACATTGTGTACTCCAGGACCAGAGGTTGGCAATCTGTGACCTACAAAATGACCTACATTGTAACAAAACTGTACCTAATAAAATGCCCAAAGCTTTACTTGTAGCAATCCTTGGTGTTAAGCTAACAGCACCTACAGTGATTCTCTGAGCTACAGTGATGCAAGTGTCAAAACAGACAAGCACAACATCGGCTTATATTATACACAGCACCGTATAAAAACAACAACAAATCTTTCCGCTTAAACATTTAAACATGAAATGATGGGAACTGACCGAACATGCTAAGTCCTTGGCGTAGATATTGCGGCGTTTCCGAGGAAAACATGGTTGCTTGATTTAAAAAAAAAACTCTTCAGGATCTTGGTTTTAAAGAAACTTCATTAACGTGTAATAAAAAACAATGTCTCTTCGTCCGAAAGTTGTTTAAATCACCATTTGGTGTAGAGGAAAAAATAATAAAACTAGTAATAAGAATAATAGGAAGTAATAGGAATAAAAGGCAGCATCTCCGCGGTGGTTGTCCTTGGCAGGTGATGGTCAGTCAGTCAGTCAGCGCACGAATCAAAACAAGCGGCCATAACACACGACGACTCGGGTAGTTTATAACTCTGGTCCCGCGTACACACGAAGGGTTGTAGTCTTTGGGTCGTTTTCTTTAGAAACGGTAAAAAATATATAATAAAAATAATGAATCGGATACACCTTCCTAGCTGCCCTGCAATCCGCAAAAACAACCAAAACAAACTCGAGCAGGTTTCTGTTTCATGAACACGAGTAGCTCCGAGGGGGGGGGAACGCTAGCATTTACCGTCCAAAAACCCACTAAATATGAACAAGTTTCCTATTTAAGAATAACTTAAGGTTTGGAAGATCTTTGTTTTTTGGTCCAAGTTCCCCAGACGCCCCCTCTATTCGCCTGTTTGTTTACATGTAAAGCTCGGAGCGGAGCGCAAAGAGTTAATGAAAACTAGGCCTCTCGGTCATCCCCGGACTCGAGTAGCGACACTGACTGACACCCCGAGCTAACCTCAGACAGACACGTTTTTAAAAACAACATATATGTTAATAAATTCACGCACAAAAAAAACAGAAAACGAGCTAGAAAATAACGCTACTGATCTGGATTATTAAAGGAGCTGTCACTGCATGGGGGGGTTTATCATCCAGAGCTGAGCTCAAGCTAGCTTAGCATAGCATGATGGTTATTACTATTAGCATGCTAAATTTATGTATATGTTTGTACCGCTCGAGGTGAACAAGCACTCGATCGTATATAAATAAACCATTAAAATAAAACACTACTGAAACTTTAATGGGTCAGGAATGAGAAAAATGTAGAATGTTGAAAAATGATATTTAAAAAAACAACTGGATATTGATAGCGGGTCACGTTACAGCAGAAGGGTTGGGCGAGCTAGTGCTGACAAAATTACTGAAAAAAACAACAACATAAAAACCGCTGTGCTGTTTTGTGTAGTGAGTGTGATCTATGACTAGGTTTCTGAATGAAATGTGTGTGTGTGAGAGAGATAATGTGGCGCGGGTTCAGTAGCAGCAGCAGCAGTAGCGGGAGCAGCGGCGGCGGTGCTCCTCCGGTTGAGCCCGTCCCCTCGGGAACGCCCCTGAGCCGCTACCCGCAACCGGGCACTCCAAGCTCGCCCTCATCTCAACCCTGTGACAAGCTTACACCTCGAAAAGTTCAGCTCTGCCGTGTGTTCTGATTATTTTCAACCTATATATACACACACGGTAGCGAAACGAGAAACCGTCTCCGGTCTGAAGACTAAAGTCGGCAGAGCATCCCCCAAAGCAAGTGCAACCTGTTTCCCCCTTCAGAAGTGTGTGACTCACTGAAATGACTTAACGCTTTAACAAACGACAACCTGTCATGTGACAAACGGAAATAAAACCAGCGATTTCTCATGAAGCTTCTCGAGCACAACGCACGCGCTCCGTCTACTGTAGTTTACTGTAGGTCCTCCGCTGCTGCTCAATCAATCTCCTAAATCTGAGAAATCCGCTGATCACGACTGAGCTCTTAGACACCGAAACGCGCGGGGGCTGTTTTTACAAATCCACATTTTGTCATTTTTTGTTAAATGCCCTCCTTTGCTGCCCCCTCATTTACACACACACGCGCGCGCACACACACACAAAATCTTTTAGCTGAGTCTTGTCTGTCATCCGGGAGGCTCAGGTCCAAACCGTCAGACAGGAAAGAAAAACAACACACACACACACAGACTGAGTCCAGCTCGTCCTAACAGTCCCGTGAAGATGCTCGCGCGCGATGCTGAGTGCTGCTCGAGGATGAGAAGCGCAGCGCGAGCCCCGTGTAAAGGAGTCCCGGGTCTACAGTAATATATATAAATATATATGTAAAGGGCCGCTCGAGCGCGAGCCTCGCAGCAGCCGCTCCTCCCCGCGCGCGCTCCCTTTTCCTTTTACGCCTTCGTAGTAAAAAAGTCCGCGGAGCACAACACCATTCATTTAGCCTTCGGTCTCTCTCTCTTGTGCGTTCTCTCCTGTTTTCTCTCCTCTCACACTCGCTTGCTTGCTTCGCCAGCCCTTTCTTTCTTTTCTTTCTCTTCTCACTCCCTCTTCCTCTTGTTGTACAGTAGGCTGCCCCCTTTCGGTTCTAAAAGTGTGTGTGAGAGTGTATTAGTGTTCTTGCTGTTTGTGTGTGTGTGTGTGTGAACCTCGCCCAGCCCGTGTGACCCGCCTTGTACTCTTGAAGCGCGCGCTGAGATTGGTCCGCGCTCTTAACCGTCGCGAGGCCGCCTCGAACGCTGATTGGTCCACGGTGCTCTGGAATGTCAGTCATATGTAAATTAGGACCGCCCTCTAAGCCCTTCGGTGTAACGTCGCTGCTCGTGAATATTCAGTGACGTAAAGAAAGCAGAAAAACTTTACATTGGATCCCGCGGTGACGTAAGAGCGCGTGGTGATTTCTATTGGCCCAAGAAACGCAGCCTGACAGGGTTAAGCTCTAGATTGAGTTGCATGGCCCCGCCCACGAAAATTATCCTCTAATAACTTTACGGGATCTCTCTCTCTCACACACACAAACACACAAATCCTTATTTCTTACTTACATCCTTTAACAAATCATTTTAACCCCGTCATCATTTTTACACTTATTTACCCAAATACACAACATAAACCAACAACTTAGATCTGACAGATAGATATTAGCTTACAGAGCTAACTCTATATCTTTTTTTTTTTTTTTAACAAACCATTAGTTTTCTGGTAAATTACTGACTCACACAGATATGTGCATGAGCAATAAAAGAAGCGGAAGTGCTTTACGGGAACCTGATCTTAACAGGCACACTTCCTCTACTACTCTCGATGACCCATGCCATGCACTTCTAACAGTACACCACAATAATCTCTACAGCACTGTATATACGGTATATCTGCGCCTGTATCACACACCAAAACCAAATGCACTTCTAAATGTAGCACCGTAGTCTGAACAGATAGTCGTATCCACCCACGTCTGCCCCAGCAAACTGCTAAAATAGAGCAAAAAAAATGAAGCACAACTGAGCATGATTTCAATTTTTTTTTTTTTTTACTACTGAAGTGTATATTAATAAACAGACCGGGAATTAATACACGATTAATAGCACATATGTAACATAGTGAGACTGTATCCCACTATTGGATAAATCACTGCATGTCCGGGATCTATTATAAGAATCCTCTCAACTTTTGAGAGAGAAATAAAAATGACGGCAAGCTTCCTGATGTTAAACACCACACCTTGTCTGAGTTATACTGCAAGCAGGATCAAATTTTCTTTTATGCAGCTAAATGGTTCACTACACATTCTGCTAAGTATCGGTTCTGTTGTTTGAGAGTGCTGAGCTGATGCACATGCAGGGAGAACGTATGCTTGTGTTTTTCGCCAAACTACCTAAGGTCAAAATAATAATGATGTCACATGGATCGGGTTACTGGGCTAAAACTCTGAAGTGAGTATACAGTGTCTCTAGTGCTCGATAAAAGCAGGTTCACTTTGTGTGTGTGTGTGTGTGTGTGTGTGAGGGTTTGGGTGAGTTTCAGTTAGGTATGAGAGTGCTGAAACACCAAACTGTTTGTAGAGGGTAATGCGGCCTTGGCCTCAAGCCCAGTATCAGTCTGTGCCATTACAAATATTCACATTATAGACAAGAGTATGTGTGTATGTACTATGCATTGCCAATTCTATGACCACATTTTCCATACACACTTGTTTTATGATCCAAAGTATAATACCTTCCTCCATATACATCATTTTACTTGAAAATGATTCATTTAGAAATGTGAACTAAACCCTATGTTCCCGTACAGAAAGCCAAATATACTGTCTTTACTTCTACAAAAAAAAAAAAAAAACAGAGATAGGTAAAGGCTTAAGAGAAAGAGAGTGGGGGAAAATGGGTGGGAAGGGGAAAGAGTGCGAGTCAGGCGAGTAAAAATAGAACAAGAGTCATTCTGAGGAGAGAAGAGCAGGGAGGGGGAGAAGAGAAGAGAAGAGAAAACAAGTTGTGAAAACACAGCTGCTCTCATTGGATCGGAGTGAGATGAAAAGCAGACACTGACTGTTACACAGCACAATGCATTTCATAGTATGCATGAATATAGATGATTAATACTTTAAAATGCATAATATTAACTATAAGTACATGTCCTCAATCTGAAAATGTGCACCAATTGACAAGGACAAGCGTTTCAGCAGTGGGCAGGGACAATCTTAATCCTGGCCAATGAGCTCGCTCGGAGCTGCTGGTTTCAGCCAATCAGGATGAGCTCAGGATGAGCTGCGTCAAGTGGAGACTGACTGTAGTAAACAAGTTCTTAACACTTTCACTGCTGGACAGGAATAAAAAAGCTCAAATGACTCGAAAAGATCCTTGTTTCTTTTTTGCGATTTCCTAAAAGATGCATTTGAACCAAAAAAATAAGGTTTTCCTTAAAACAGCGACAACCAGGCATCATCAGCAGAGACAGATGAGTGAGTTAAAAGCACAAGTGTAATCCACACTCTCCTTCTCGCACCTTGTTACCTAATCCAATTAATTTTTCACTTTTTTTTTCTAATTACAACTTAATCAGAGCCTCTAATTTGTTGTTGCCATGGCAACAGGTTACACAGGCACTTTGGGTGACTTAATCATCTACCTGTTTTTTTTCTCCTTTTAATACTGAAAAGCAGCATGTACTCTTAGTCATCTAATTGAAAGCACACAAAATTAATAAATCCTAATTGTTTAAGGAGGTCAAAGCCAGCTGCCTTTAACATTTTGTACTTAAAAGTGAGTAAAAGAGATGTATTAATGTATTTAATAATCAAGTCGTCGCTCGCATTTCTGTAATTCTCCTGTCTCTAGCAAGAGTCGAAAAGAAAAAAAAAAAAAAAGGACGATGCAGACAGCCAGGGGCGATGAAAAGGTGCTATTACTGGGGGAAGAGTGTGTCAGGTCAAAGTTTATATTGGTCCTGAGTTCACATATCAATGCTGATAAGCTGTTTAAAGTGCTCAGCTGGATCCTGCCTCAGCTGTTAGTCCATTTGGATAGCAGAAGCTGTCCAAGCATTAGTTCAATAAATAAATGCAAATGCAAAAAGGACAGGTATGAAATGGTGTGTCTGTGAAGAGTTTGAGGTGCGTAATGCCATATTGTGTCCACATGGAGGCAGCACTGGCATGTGTAAAACCAACAAGGATGCCAAATAAGAAAGGAACAGAGCAGGAGTGAACATAAGGGCATCAGGAAGGAGTAAAAAATATATACATATATATATATATATATATATAAATACAATTATCCAAAGTCAGAAGATGGTATGACTAAACAGACAGATTAAGAGTTGCGGGCTAACTTCGATGTAAAGGTCAAAACCCAGTTAGGGTTTTATAGATGACTAATAAATGTGTGCTGTTTTCGACGAAAGAACACGAGTGTGCGGCGAGTGTCGACACTCATGGTCGTCTGTGTTTTTACTGTTTTGTAAAAGAGGCGAGGATGATGGGATTTAATGCAAGGGGAAATAGTGTGGCAGTGGCAGTGGCAGTGCCAGGGTTCTCCAGAACGATCATACTGAAAAACGAGAGGCTTCTGCACTGCAGCACTGAGAGAGAGAGAGAGAGAGAGAGAGAGAGAGAAAGAGAGAGGGAGAGAGAGAGAGAGAGGTGACTGGGTGAAAAACAAAGCAAGAGCAGACAGCGAATGACAGCGAGATGAATGGATGAACTGAATAATGCAAGTGTGCACAGATTTTAAAGTTTAAAATAGACTTCTGCCATTTGCAACTATGAGACGACGAGGAGTTCATAACATCAAACTTTTAGTTGGTGGAAAATACTGAAAAGCAGCAAATAATCTTTAAGGCTATGAAATATTATAGGAACGCCGGTTTGATAATAGAGGGTTGTAATCCGTACGCCTGACCCGATGGTGCATCACGATTAGGGTTTAATTGCTACCTCAGTGCTGAATACACGACATGTCTGTTCTGAATGCTTCAAGAAAACGCTTAAAGTAGAAATATCTAAATCGCACAACGGTTGCATTATCCTTTACTGGTGGTCCTGTATATGTATATATATATTTTTTATATATTTTTTTTTCCACACACACACATGCACTACGCTATATTGTGTGCAGTGTTGTATGGGTGTGACATAGTTCTTTACATACATTTGTTATTTTCTCAAGGTGGACCTCACGTATTTTGCATTGCTGCCTTGGCAACAGAACCTGTACATGACACTTCTGATACTCAGTCGCTCCAGGATGCTACTCGGCTGTATAGCACACTGAACCCTGGCGTCTCTCACTTTCTGCAGCTCAGCTCGCTTATAATGGAAATCTCATGGCCGTTATGTCAACCCTATCGACGAGTGCTTGTGTAATAATTAACGATTACACACTCGCTATAAACAGTGAACTATGTACAGTAATGAGTAATTACAGTTACTTTATGCTTTCCTCAAGGTTTTGTGTTGTTCCTGCATGATTACACATGCCTACACAGCCACGTTTATGACGCATAACCCTAGGTTTTTGTTTTCACCACAACAGCGGCCATTAGAATTCTATTCAATTCTGTTAACAGATTTCCTCTTCTGTGTTTCACAAGTTGCAATGTTAACTGCCTGCATGCGACAGACATAGCAAAGAGACGTTTGACAGACTCTGACACTCTCACTGAGCACTTTATTAGGAACATTATGCTAACGCTGGGCCGGGCCGCCCCTTTGCTCTCCCACACAACCTGAGATCCTCAGGACATGGATTCTACAAGATGTTGGGAAAAGCAGTCTTTTGAGCTTCAGGCAAGTCCTGCAGATTTTCAGGTGCACTATCATGGTGTGAAGCTCCTGCACTCTCTTGCTCCTCACCGTCATGCTCATGAAACCAGTTTGAGATTATTATTTTTTTATTTTTTTGCCTGAAGTAGCCATGAGAAGATGAGTAAATTTCGGTCATGAAGGAATACACATAGTCAGCAACAACACTTACGCAGGTTGTGGCATTCAAGTGATGACTGATTCGCATTAACAGGCCCAGATGTTCCAGTGTTCCAAGAAAACATTTCCTACGTCTCCATCAGCCTGGACTGTCCACACAAAGCAAGTTGGGTCCATGGATTTATGCTGTTGGTGCCACATTCTGACCCTGCCATCTCTGTGCCTCGGCAGAAACCGAGATTCATCAGACCAGGCTCTGTTTATCCAGTCCGGTTTGGGTGAACCCGAGCCCACCGCAGCCTCAGCTTTCTGTTCTTGACTGACAGACGTGGATCGCAATGTGTTGAAAATGTGGCACGTAGTGCATGCTGAGGTGCTTTTCTGCTCACCACAGAGTGTTGTAGTGGTTATCTGAGTCACTGTAGCCCTTCCGTCCGTCTGGTCATTCTCCTCATTAACAGAACTGCAGTTCACTGGATGTTTTTCTTTATTGCTCCAGACTAAGTAAATTCTAGAGAATTCTGTGTGTGAAAACCACTGGGAGACAGAATTACTTAAACCAGCCCATCTGGCACTAACCATCGTGCCACGGTCAGAATCACCGAGATCATATTTCCCCCCATTCTGATGGTTGTTGTGAACATTACCCAGAGCTGCTGAACAGTGTTTGTATGATTTGCACTGCTGCCAAACAATTATTAGGTAATTGCGCAAAGTATTGATTTTATACGTAAATGTACCATATGTAACTTCTAAAGAACTGCGAGCCTCACTTGGCTCAGTTAAGGTCAGCGTTCATGATTCAACAATAAGAAAGAGACCGAGCAAAAATGGCATCCATGGGAGAGCTCCATCACGAAAGCCACTGCTCACTGAAAAGAACATAAAAGCTCATCTCACATTTTACAACAAAACATTTTGATTATCCCCAAGACTTTTGTGGACTGATGAGACAAGAACTTAATGAGACATGGTGTGCATCATGTTACATCTGGCGTAAAACTAACACAGCGTTTCATAAACAGAACATACCGACAAGCAAACATCAGAAAATCCTGAAGGAAAATGTACGGCCATCAGTTCTAGCTCAAGCGCTCAAGGTTCTTCTCAGTTCTAGCTCTAGCTCAAGGTTATGCAGCAGCACAATGATACGAAACACACCGGCAAGTCCACCTCGGCATGCTTCAAAAAAAACAAAAGAGGAGTGGCCTAGTCAATGTACAGATTTAAATCCGATTGAGACGCTCTGGCGTGACCTTAAACAGGCCGTTTATGCTGGAAGACCCTCCAATTAAAACAATTCTGCTAAGAACAGTGAGCCAAAGTTTCTCCACAGCGAAGTGAAAGAGTCAATGAAAGTTATCGCAAAAGCTTGATTGCAGTTGTTGCCGCCAAGGATGCCACAACCAGTTGTTAGGTTTAGGGGGCAATTACTTTTTTTACATAGGGGCCAGGTAGGTTTGGACAGCTTTTCACTCTGCATTTTGTATTTACTCTGGTTATCTTTGTGTAATGTTATTTTGAAGGAGTGTCCAAAATATTAACATTTGTTTGATGATCTGAATCATTTAAGTTTGACAAATATGCAAAAAAAAAAAAGTAAAAAATCAGGAAGTGACAAATACTTTTTTTTAAAGCAACCAGTCGAAAGCTTGGACACACCTTTTAAACGATTGTTTTTTGTTTAGTGACTCATTATCTACATTAAAGAACAAGACTGGAAATTTCAAAACTACGATTAGTTTTGAAACTATTATTAGTAATAATAATAATAATAATAATAATAAAAATATATATATAATCAGAAAAAGTAAAAAAAACAACAACAACGGGTTGTTTGTTCAAGAGATGAAGGTCAGCTGTTCTGGAATAGTTCTTGCAAGAACAGTATCGTTGATATTTTATATATAGATAACTTATTAGATAACTTACATTATATCTCATTTTAAAACTTCTCTAATGTAATATTCTCAGTAACAATAATTTAAAGACAACCATTACCACTCTTTTGCCAAATAT
>QMIH01000347.1:241871-269749 GCA_003987875.1 Clarias batrachus | reverse complement strand
ATATATATATATATAAGAGAATTTGTTTCAAATATTAAACATCGTCCACAAAATCAATCATGACGCTCTGGCTGTTGTTATGTTTGATTCATTATTTATTTCATTTTATTTCCTAAAAATTTTTTTTTGGTGCAACAGTAAGATTCATACAAGAGGAATAGAAGGAAAGCGATATGTGTGAGAAACGTAACGGATGTCACAGGAGGCGTGATGTCCTTCACCATAAAGACCACTGACACCTTTTTTATAGATTGATGCATAAAAGTGGTGGTGCTGGTGCCACATAAGATTGTTTCTTTACTTATTGCTTCGGAATTATTCAGCATGGAGACTTGCTTACAATATGCATCCGGCCACATTATGATTTCCAGCTTGATTTTCACGGCGGGACTTTTTAGTGCTGTAAGCAGCAAAGCCGCAGCTTTCCGACCAGCCCGTTTGACCGATCGTACATTTGATATACAAATCAGAATTCTGCATCTGGATCAGCACTGGATCATTTATAAGCATCTGCGGGCAGTGAGTGCATTTTTATTTCTAGTAAAATACATTTGATTATCTAAAATATATTTGAAAAAAAATTTTTAAATTTTAATTTATGTGCCAGGAATCAAGACGTTGTTCTTTTTTTTTTGTTTGTCAATTTTTTTTTTTTTTCCTGAAAGTCAGTTTATGGTATATCTGTGAAAACATTTACTGTCTCTTGAGTCACATCAGTAACTAAAAGACTACATCTCTACAATTGTCTTGTCATCTCTGACAAAGAAACACACACACACACACACATACACACACACACACACACACACACACACACACACACACACACACACACACCTTGGCAGGGCATTTCACTAACATAACTAATAATGCAGATAATTAGTGCTATGCCTACCCCCAATCCTCAGTAACCGCACTTTTCTTTTTTTTAAAGCTTTTTTTCATTAGTTTTTTTTTATTAAATACTGCAATTCTTTAAAAAAAATAAACATTTTGGATTTCTCATGAGGACGTGCTGAATGTCCCCACAAGGTCAAACCTGACCGATATTCTTTATTCTTACTCTTATGGTGACATTCAGCCTCTAACATGATACGAATATCTCTCTCACACACACACACACACACACACACACACACACCATGACCAAACGCTGAATCCTACACGCATAACTACAAAAATAACAAGCAAACTCACACAGTCTCCAGACAGCTCTGCACAGTCCCCAGCGCAGTAACTACAATGTCCCCCCGTTACTAAAATAAACAAATGGCTATTTACACGAATAAGTGTTTGGCAAATAACACACACACACACACACACACACACACACACACACACACGCACACGCACAACCACGAAGTGAGGATGTGCATAAAATAGGAATTCTAAAAATCCTTCAGTGAAGTGTTTCATTACACAGAAAAACACATGCAAGCTGCAAATCCCCTCGCAAAATCTCACAACACACCCACACACACACACACACACACACACACACACACACACACACACACACACACACCATGATCATCTATAGTACGCTCAACAGCTTTATTTGTACCACTACATTTTCAACAAGAACTGTAACTCCAAAATGAGTTATTTTAAAAAACTTTAAAAAATTAATAAAATACAGGATTTTTTTTTACTATTTATTATTTATAATGAAGTGAGAGAGAGAGAGAGAGAGAGAGAGAGAGTCGATGCATTTCAAAGCAGTGGTGTGTACTGAGATTGCTGCATTATGCTGTAGGTATCAGGAGATCATTATATCACACCCTCGGTGTTCTGTCAGACGCCTCAGAACAAACAGCCTTGTTAAAGCTTGAGGAAATGAGTCGCTCCTGTTGTTGGGAATTTTATTTCCTAAGACTCGGTGAGCAGAAATCAAAGTCCCGGCGTGCCCCGGCTCAGGCACGGCTCCCGACGAGTTCCATCAAATATCCGTAGCGGTGGTGAGCTCGCAACTTAACGCACGCCGAGCGCTACGAGGCTGAGCGGGCGCACGCTGGTGCACGAGTACACTTCTTAAACAAACAAAACCCCAGAGTGTAGGAACTGTGAGATTAAGACCTTTGTAACATTTACGTGGAATGAACAGATCCAGAAGAGACGACAAGGGCACAGCTCAGGATCAAAATAGTGTTTGAGGAGCTCCATAATAGAAAAAAAGGAAAAAAAAAAAAAAAAACTTAGATAGTGGAATGGCTGTTGAATGCCGGACAGGCTGTTTTTTTTTTTGTCAAAAAAATGTTCTGCCATGCATCACTCACTGCACATGAATGGTGCTTTTATACATTCCATTAAAAAAAAAAAAAAAAGTTTAGAAATGCTTATATTACATTCGCTGAGAAAAATGACACATCGTCCGAGGATATGAGAACACATTTCACACTACACGTTTCGCTCTGCGCCTGAAGTTATCCAGAAACGTTCCACGTGTTAATGCCATGAGTTTATCATTAATGCTTACAAAACTGTGCGGACTTTATTCCTTTTTGCTCTGACACTACCACTTCTGCATTATAACAAAAAAAAGAGAAAATTATTGTGTCTAAGAAAGGTTAGCACATGATGTGTATATAAAGCAGAGTTTGGAATAGTTCTCCAGGCTTTAGCTTTTAGCTTTAACTTTCCTTTTCGGCAAGTTTTTGTCTCAGAAGTCGAGTTTCAGAAGAATGTTTTTTGTTGTTGTTGTTGTTGTTGTTGTTTGTTAAGCCACACAGTGACCAATAAATCCTTCACACCTTAAGTCATGAACCAGTGAGAAACCATTCGACGTCCAGCATCACCAGTATACCATCATCCGTCATCATCAGGCTGGTGATGATGGGCGTTGAATGGTTCAGGACAGACGAGAGGGCAATTGAGGTCGCTGCTGAGGTTGTTACATAAACAACTAATTTGTTTGTTATTATTTGAGAAGGTATCTTTGGGCACTATCATAAAACATGTGTTCTCCTTTCTTTAATTTAATCTATATCATTTCATTTAATTAAATATAATTAAGAATGTGGTCAAGATTTTTACACACGACGTACACACACACACACACACAAACATATATATATCGCTCAAAAGTTTGTGATCGCTTGCAAATTTCTTTGTTTTTGTTTATTTCCTACATTCTACAACAACACTGAGGAATTCAAAACTATGAAATAACACATGGAAATTATGGAATTATGTAACTACAACAACAACAACAACACTCAACTGCTATTTTAAGACACAGAGGTCAACCTTTCTGGAACAGTTCTTGCAAGAACAGTATTGTCGAGTGCATTTGCAAAACCCATCAAGCACCATGATGAAACTGACTCTCATGAAGACCTTCCCTGGAAAGCAAGACCAAACCTTACCAAAGGAGACTGTTGCATATTTTGGATGCCTTCAGTATTGTTTTATAATGTAGAAAGAAATAAAATTCAGGAACGACCATTGAGTAGGAAACTGATCCCAAACTTTTGAGCAGTAGTCTATATACATATGTGTGTGTGTGTGTGCATGTGTGTGTGCAGTACTGTGCAAAAGTCTTGAAGGTTAAATATATAGTCCTATGGATTTTTCATTAATTTATTTTTATTTTAAGACTTTGTTATTGTGTTAGGACAGGGTGATTCCCCTGAAAGAGGCCCAGAATATTCTGTAATAACTTTCGCTATGATGAAGCTGAACCAAAAAATACGGTGATACATATACCAAAAAATACATGATGCGCATGCAATTCTGGCCTTTCTTTTTCGGGTGGTCAACGTATTTCTTGCTAAATTCACTCTGACTGAATTTGTGACCCAACAGGTTCGCACTATGAANAGCAAGACCAAACCTTACCAAAGGAGACTGTTGCATATTTTGGATGCCTTCAGTATTGTTTTATAATGTAGAAAGAAATAAAATTCAGGAACGACCATTGAGTAGGAAACTGATCCCAAACTTTTGAGCAGTAGTCTATATACATATGTGTGTGTGTGTGTGCATGTGTGTGTGCAGTACTGTGCAAAAGTCTTGAAGGTTAAATATATAGTCCTATGGATTTTTCATTAATTTATTTTTATTTTAAGACTTTGTTATTGGAAAAATACTGGGTGATTCACTTGAAAGAGGCTCTGAATATTCTGTATTAACTCTCACTATAATAAAGCAATTTCCCCCAAAAAAAAATGCTACATACCTTGACGTATGTGTAATCACAGATTGTGTCCTGCGGCATTTTCGGGTGGTCAACGTATTTCTTGCTAAATTCACTCTGACTGAATTTGTGACCCAACAGGTTCGCACTATGAAGACGTGCTACTCATTACTGCACACCATCATCAGGATCAGAAATTGAGTGTTAAACAGAGCGATGGCTGTCTGGCGCCTACCTTATTGGTCCGACTCCTCCTGTGTTCGAAGCTCTATATACTGTGGAGCGCACGGTATGTTGTTTCGTTCATATTGCTTCTGTCTTTCGAGAGTCATTACAGAATATTTGGGGCCTCTTTCGAGTGAATCACCCTATATAAAACCAGTATTCCAACACAAAGTTTTACAAAAATAATAAAATAATAAATAAATAGTGTGCCAGAAAACAAAGAACAAAGCAGGTTAATTTTAAAAGCAACCATATTTCAGAAAGGAAGGAGTTTTGCATGCCAAAAAGAAGCAGGTGCAACAGACAAAGTTCTCAGCTGAACTGTGCTAATTAACTAAGTTCTTCATAAAACTGCACAAATTGTACCCGACACTAAAGGGTCCTCAAAGCATCGTCAAATCACATACAAATAAAATAGAAATATACTGTTTTCTGGACTATGTAAGAGAAAAATAAACAAAGCTACACTTGGATGAGGATGACCAGGGGTAAGGTCTTCAATGAGCATCAGGCTAAACAGGCTAAACATGTTTAATGTTTCTGTATGAGGCAGCAGGGGATTTCATCTTAAGTCGGGATTTAAATCCTTGCAGTATAAACGACCGACTGGAATTACTAATTATTTTAATAAATTCACTTTTATTTTGGTTTGCTTGTTGTTGTTATTGTGTATGTTTATTTTGATGTGCAACACACAATTTATTGTAGTTTTCATGTTGCTCGTTGGATATGAGGAGTGTATAGTTACAATTGTGTATAGTTTTAAGAATATTGCCAACAAGTTTCATAAATGTGTGTAAAGATTGTTAAAGAGCATGTGTGGTGTCATTATCACAGTAAACTAAACGTTAAGCAATATTTTACCCCAAGGTCACTGATATGAAATGAGGATATATAGGATATATATACTGTATATAGGATATATATGGTCAGGGCTCAGTTTCTTGCCTGGAAAAAAGCACTTTTTCATGCAGTTAAGGATATATATTTAGTATGTGAGTGTATATGTGTCTGTGTGCTTTACCATACATCCATCACCTACATAGCAAATATAATTAACTTCATTACTGTATTAAGAAATTATTGTGTTATTAATACTTTATAGCTATTTTATTGTTAATTGACTTAAAAGCCTTGATTTCATTTCATTGTGGAGATCACTGGAATGTTTTTGCAGTCTCCAATGCAATTTGATCTGTTTTGCGAAACTAATAAACAGATCTAATATGGCTGTATTTAGCTCACTGACTCTGAGTGAACTTCGAGTTGCTTTTTCTGGACAATCATTTGGCGTAAGATACAGTATATATGTTATACACAGTGGAGTCCAAACGTCTGAGAGCACATGTGACAACACTTCGATTTTGCATTATTTTCTAATTCGATGCAGTTTTCATTATATATAATGTTATTGACCTGATTGAACAGTGTGAAAATATTTACATGAATGTCCGAATTGCTTAATGTGTGATATGTCTCTTATTTTGCTTTAACCCTCTGCTAAGCTGGCATGGACACGACAAGTTTGTGAAAAATCTGATGATCCATTTCAGATCATATCTAGAGAGTCATCTGATCAAGTGCTTTAAGAGATGAGATTAGAGTCAGATTTTTTGTACACAGCATTTAATATGCTTAACACATAAAGCCTTCACTAACATATAAATAGAGACCTAGAAACAGTGCAGTCTTCAGTATTAAATGTTTAATATACTCAACAATATTTACAAAATATGAACAAATATTCAACAAATTAAAAATGTTTTTTTCTTAATCTTGTACACACACACAGACACAGTATATATATAAAACGCTGCGTATAAAGTGATGCAGTGTGTTACTGTGGGTCCACACAAGCAAATAATAATAAGAGTAATGTTGGGAGGTATGAAATGAAATGAAATACCTGTGGAACTTTTTTCTTTTCAGTATGGATAATTAAAACTGTGATTTAGACAGAAATTAAAATCTTAAAATTGTCCAGTTATACACCAAAATTACGTTCTAATAACCTAGCTGCATAAATAAAGAAAAAAATTATATTTGCATTCATTACACTCGAAAAATTATTTTGTGTAGATCTTACAAATTGTAGTCTGTCTTACTACAAAAAAAAAAAAGTGTTCTTAATTCTATTCAGTTGAATAATTTACCATTATTTTCATTATATATTTTTGGTTAACTTACATATTTTACTTAAGTACAAATTCTGCCCTTTTAAATATTTTGATACATAAATATTTTTGTATGAAACCATTTTTTTGGGGATATGAAACCATATGAATACAAATAAATACTGCTACCACTTTTTAATAACTGTGTACGCTTGGATATTGCATGCTGATTGAAAATTCAATAAACTTATCACGTTTTTATTGCAGTTCAGTCAAATTGCAATTTCTTATATACAGTGCTCCCAAAAACTGTGCCACCTCTATCTAGAGTTGTAATCTATTTCTTTCTGTATTTTGGGACAGTAACACAAAAAATACAAGTGAAATAAATGAAATGATAAACTCTGGCTTAACCAGAATGCCAAATGATCTGGGTTTGGTCTATAATGCTACTGAATAAGGAAAATTAACTTGTAATGCAATATAACTACAATAAAACACTTCCATTTTATTCTACTCGATTTTCTCTAGAAAACTTAACACGGATAGCCAAATACCCAGGAATAGCCACATAGTCTAAGAAAGTAGGTATAATGCATTATAATAATTTATTATAATCACTATCTATACCTGTCAGCTACGGTTCAGCTGTTAAGCTTCCTAACAGGACATGAACAAGCACTTACATAAAAATAGTAACCAGTGAGGGCTTTGTTGCTAACTGCTGTATGGTGCACAAGGCTGGAGGAGTCAAAGGGAGGAGAAGAGAAGGAAGAAGAGGACGAGAGTATAGTGATCGAATTCGTCGAGGAAGCACAACCTGGTGAAGAGGAAGACCAGGAGAAAGGCAAACGATTTCCCAAAGACACAGTTGAAAATAAAATTAGAATCACGCTAGCAGACCCATGACTGTGTGACGCACGGATTCTCTGGCTAACCAGATAAAAGTGGGGGTCCTGTAGAAAACACGGCTTGAAAAGTAACATCTTGGTTCTGAATTAAAAGTGTTCACACTATTTTTTTTATTATCGTTCCTATTTCAAATAAATGCAAATAAAAATTTTGAGTAATTCAAATTGACTTGATTCTGAGCCATTTATGTGATTTTCCTTTTTCTTTAATGAATTCAGCCTCTCACAGCCTTTGAATAAAGATGTGTCGTTTCTGCGTAGCTTTGCTGTCATCGCTGTAATGACACATTCACACTGTAGCTAAGCCAAGCAATTCTTTTGTCCTATCTCCTAGCTGAGATCCTGCTCACAGGATTGTTGGAGCAGGAGCTTTCTGCAAACAAGAGTAATGAATATCACCGAAAGGAAATCAATCATATTGTTGATCCTAGCCAGCTACACGTTGAAATTAGCGCAGCACCTGAAGGAGAAGAATTTAATACTAGCTGTAACAGGATTTCCATATATATATATATATATATATATGGAAAATATTTTTATTTTTTTATTTTTTTTTACCAAGACTCTGTTCTGTTTTTTTGTCAAGGTCATCTCTCGGGCATTGAAAGTGAACAGGGAGATTCTTAACTGAGAAAGTTAGATTTGCTTTCTAGTAAAACAAACCCCACAAAAGGGACCGAGTGGCCAAAGAAATGATTGGGGATTCTGTTTATAAGTGTGCCCTGTGGTTTTGACAAAGTGGACTACAAATAAGTGAACAAGCCTCACTGAGTGGAGCCTGATGCTCCATGAAGCTTTTCAATTTTTAATCTGCAGCCTTCCTACTGTATATAAATTTTGCTTCAGAACAACCGCCTAATTAGGCTGACATTTGAAAAATAAAAAAAAATCTGTTTAATTCCTTCTTTAATTTAACTAGCCACCTACCTTTGTCTATTTCTGAAGCAGTGATATGCAGGGAAAGCGTGTACTGCCTACTATTTCCAACAAAGACAGAGCTTTGTCATCTTAACTAAAATTCAATTCAACTTGGACATAAAACATATATGGTGATAATACACTAATATTTTATACTATATAAAATTAGCCTACTACTAGTCCAATACTGCTTCATGCTTTTTTTTTTTAACTGTCCTAACAATCAGGGGATGAGTATAACACCTGGTTACCACCTCATGCACGTGCGACATTATAACGTGATGTTCACTATAAATCACATAGAAACTGCTTCATCATATATCAGTCATTCCGTTTCTCCTTCTCGCGTGTGTGTATGGCTGACTACATGATCATGGTATCAGTATGGAGCTATTCACTTAGCAGCTCCTCTCTTTCATAGGTGAGTGCATTTCTCTTATGTATTATGAGCCGTAGTCATAGAAAGCAACAGAAATCCGTCAGATGATTATTTTTTTCTCCTCTCAATTCAAGTCTTTTTTCAAGAAAATCCGGAAAAATGTCGAAGAAAATCCGAAAAAAAAAACATTTCCAATCTTGTTATCTAATGGGGGCTAAAAATTAGGACCTGATAAAAAAAAAAAAAAAACAGTATTAAGCTAGTTCTTTATTACTTCTGCACTAAAAGGAAAGATGTCACACAGACAGAGGAATATGCAGCCCTCTGTGCACGATGCCTTTGTGTGTTCACAAATAACCTGGCGCATAACCAGGCCTGATTCAGACTTCACTGCGCTAACTGCACAGCAATGCTTATGTCGGCCTGGTGCACCCAAGCGGCAGCTTTAAACCCCGTATGAAGATGAGTTCTGATAAACTCTCTGTTTATACCTGCATCTGGTACAATTTTCAAGATTGGACACACCAGTTGAAAAGATACCTTTTACTCTAATCATCCAGAATTAACTGTTTGTTGTTCCCTTGGTAAGCTATGAGCTCTAAGACAGCTGTAAACACTGAACATATATCAAGGTTAAAGGTTGCCAATGTTGTGCCTTAAGTTCAGGTCACTTGGATGAGATGAAATGATGAAACATGACTTATACATTATGTGTAAAAGCAATAAATATTATAATCTGAATATACAGTGCATCTGGAAAGTATTCACAGCGCTTCACTTTTTCCACATTTTGCTATGTTACAGCCTTATTCCAAAATGGATTAAAATCATTGTTTTCCCTCAAAATTCTACAAAAATACCCCATAATGACAACGGGAACGGAGTTTGAAATCTTTAAAAAATCACATGCACATAAGTATTTACTGCCTTTGAAAATGACATTTAAAATTGATCTCAGGTGCTTCCTGTTTCCACTGATCATCCCTGAGATATTTCTACAACTCAATTGGAGTCCACCTGTGGTAGATTCAGTTGATTGGAAATGATTTGGAAACGCACACACATGTATATATAAGGTCCCACAGTTAACAGTGCAAGTCAGAGCACAAACCAAGCCATGAAGTCCAAGGAATTGTCTGCAGACTTCCGAGATGGGATTGTATCTAGGCAAAGATCTGCCGTAGAGTGCTGAATGTTTTTTTTTTTTTTTTTTGCAGCGTTAAAGGTCTAGATGAGCACAGTGGCCTCCATCATCCCTAAACGGACGGAATTTGGAACTACCAAGACTCTTACTCGAGCGGGCCGCACGGCCAAAGTGAGCGATCGGAGAAGAAGGACCTTAGTCAGGGAGGTGACCAAGAACCTAATGGTGAGTCTGAAAGAGCTCCAGCGTTTCTCTTTTCAGAAGAACAACCATCTTGTAGCATTATACTCAAAAATACTTGAGGCTGTAATTGGTGCCAAAGATCCTTCAACAACAACAAAAAAAAAATAGTTTCTCATGGTCTGAGAGTCCTTTAGGTACATTTTGGCAAGTCCAGATGGGCTGTCATGCACCTCTTACTTCGGAGTGGCTTCCATCTGGAGGCTCTACCATACAGGCCTGATTGGTGGAGTGCTGTAGAGATGTTTATTCTTCTGGAAGTTTCTCCTCTGTCCACAGAGAAACGCTAGAGCTTTTCCAGAGTGATCGTCGGTTTCTTGGTCACCTCGCTGACTTCTTTCACGTTGTCATTATGGGGTACTGTTTGCAGCCAGTGGCTTGGAAAGAGCTGATTGGTGAGCTCTATCTGAGGGGAGGGATGAGAGGTCACGGGCGTCTGTGAGCTCATTCAAGTGGAAGGAGCGGATAGCACTGACTTCCAAATGTGTTAAGCCGCCCCCAATCGTGTGTGAGGCGTCCAAAAAAAAGTAAGAGAGTATTTGAGAGTATTTCGTCCTGCCGTACTGGTAGTAGTAGCCTTGATCTGGGAGCCTTAATGGAAACGTACCAATGACGAGTGGGAATTGGAAACGACTAAATTCGGACCGAAAAATCAGGGGAGGAAAAAAAAGGGGGGTTTTGGGAAAAAAATATTTAGATAGTTCTAGTAGTCTATCAGTACGCCTCAGTATCATGAGATGATACTGTTGACAGGAGTTAATTATGCGTGTACAGCACTGTGCAAATGTCTTGAGCTCTCTCTCGTTTATCTATATTTTGCTTCCAAAGACTTTGGAATAGTTCTCTAAGCTTCCCAAAGGACTTTTTGGCCCTCATTTTCAGTCCAGTCCCTGCAGATTTAGTTTGTTTGTTAAGCCACACAGTGACCTATGAATCATTTAAGCATTTAAAACACCTAACTTAAGGCATGAACCAGTTAAAAAAAAGCAGGTGCAGATGATGACAGATGATCAGATTGGTGATTAGTATACTGATGTTGCTGAGGGGTTGGAACAGATGAGAGGGGAAATAAAGTTGCTTCTGAGGGTTTTTTAAATGGTATCTTTGGGGACTTTGCAGCCTATCCCAGTAAAACATTTGTTCCCATATTTTAATTTAATCTTTATTATTCAGTTTAATTTAATATGAGGAAATGAGGAGTGGCTCAACACCTTTGCTCAGTACTATGGTTATTTTCACCTTATACAGAATCTACCCAGTTTCATGAATTTCCATTCCTTGCAGAGTGCAACCCATCTGCTGGAGCTGTATATTGGTACTGTATATTGCTGATACAATGTCAACCTGGTATATACACCATGTTCAGACAAGTGGTATTGTACATGTACCTTAAAGGTGGCAAACTATGGGGAAAAGTTGGCGGGGTGCTTGTGGATTTCTTCCAAAGTGCCAAGTCAGACAAACCACTTGGGGTACTGGTTCTATGTGTTCCTTTCCTACCACGGAAATGATCCTACTCAGGAGTCAGTAGCTAGTTCACAGGATCTTACATGACTACCTCTCTGAGTATCTCTGCTGTCGCAAATCAAGAATGAGATTTGGCACCTGAAGCCAGGACACCTAGAGAACCATTTTTTCAAGAGTCTGATACGCCTTTCACCTTCATGGTCCCAAGACACCTGGCAAGGAGCAACATTAAAGGAGCTGCAGAACTGTAAAACTAGCCACTCCCTACATGGACCACCCATGAATTATATTCTTTACATCTGGCATACAGGGTTAGGGTGAAAAAAAAAATCACACAACCAAACCTATATATAAAATGTTCAATGTGGGGAAAATGTGTTACAATTTGATGAGACCAAATAAGAACCTTTAAGGCATAATGTTAACAGGTATGTAGTCATTCATCTTTGATACCACACACACACACTATGGGAAATTTGGGAAGGCCAATTAACTTTACCTGCACATATTTGGACAGTGGGAGGAAACCAGAGCACCTGGAGGTAACCCACCAAGCACGGGGAAAACATGCCTACTCCCCATGACCCTGGAGTTGCAAGGCCATAGTGCTACCACCACCGTGTCGCCTATGTATGCTCAGTGCAATGTATGCAATGTATGACTTGGCACTTTGAAAGAAATCCACAAGCAACCCGCCAACTTTTCCCCATAGTTTGCCACCTTTAAGGTACATGTACAATACCACTTGTCTGAACAAAGTGTATATACCAGGTTGACATTGTATCAGCAATATACAGTACCAATATACAGCTCCAGCAGATGGGTTGCACTCTGCAAGGAATGGAAATTCATGAAACTGGGTAGATTCTGTACAAGGGGAAAATAACCATAGTACTGAGCAAAGGTGTTGAGCCACTCCTCATTTCTTCATATCAAATTAAACTGAATAATAAAGATTAAATTAAAATATGGGAACAAATGTTTTATAGATATATTTTAAAGATATATATACATTTTAACATTTTAGAGTTCTGCAAAAAAAAAATCTCTACTAGATTTAAATACTAAATACTCACAACTTCAATTGTGTTTAAGATACTTAAAAATACTGTTTAGCATAAAAAATTCAGTTTCTTTGTGGGTTACTTGTGCTTCTGACCTTAAAGTACATTTTAGAGACTGTGCTTAGTACTTCTTCAGTAAATGGTACTTTGACTTGAAGAAGGGAACATTTCAGACAAGTAATTTACTTGAGTATGTGTACTTCTGCCACCTCTGACTTTGGTTGATAAGAGGTCTTGTTTTTGCACTGAACATACATAGCTATGGCGGCACGGTGGTGGTAGCACTATGGCCTTGCAACTCCAGGGTCAAGGGGAGTAGGCATGTTCTCCCCGTCCTTGGTGGGTTACCTCCAGGTGCTCTGGTTTCCTCCCACTGACCAAAGATATGCAGGTAAAGTTGATTGGCTTTCCCAAATTTCCTGTAGTGTGTGTGCCCTGTGATGGACTGGGCATATATAAAATGTATATATATCTTTAAAATGTATATATGTATATATATCTTTAAAATGTATAAAATGAATATATATCTTTAAAAAAAAAAGAATGAGTATACATTTTAAAAATAATAATGTACAATTCAATGGCTGTGTTCAAATGCCTTACAAGTTCATGAAACCTTGTAGGCATCACAAGAGAGAAAATGTTTAAGTTATATGAATGATTTGACTGTTTGCTTTAGACATTGCTGGACAGAGAGGAATAAACGCATGCATATGGATAAAGAAGAGACCACCTTACAACAGTGCAAGTGGGAAGGGAAGCTGTGGTTTTTCAGATGCAAAAATAAATCGCTGATTAACATTGTTAAAAATTAAAGGTTTCAGTTTATTATTGTCAGTGCTGTAGTGGTTGGCAATATGTCTTGAAATTAAAAAAAATCTACCTGAACAAATGTGCTTTTTTTTCTCTACAAAGGCTCATGAAAAATGATAACAGTGATTATTAAGTTACTGAAGCTAATGAAAAGCAGACCTGGAAATGATGCCATGACATGTCTATTTATCGATATATTGAATATTAATTAAACGAATGGCAAGCAACTAGCTAGTTGCTACGTCGGCTTCTCTGTATAATGCAAGCAATTTCTCACATTGCAATTAAACATTGCCATACAGCATGCATAAAGAACACAATCAGGTTAAAGGACGTGCCAAAACATTTTAATTTGGTTATAAAAGCAACATCTTATGCATAGAATATAATAACTACTCAGCTGGATGACTTCTAATCTTACCTTAACAAGTGCATCAACACTGAGAAAGGAGCTAAAAGAATCTGCAGCCCAGCGACCAAATGGGTGGGTAACAGGTAAACGTCAATCACTTTGGTGCAATAACCAATCAGCACTCTCATAATGACCTGCCAATAATTTCTGTAAACTAGGATTGGTGGGAGTATTTTGTTTGTGTCCCCTTCATGTGGGGTGGGAAAAAAAACTAGGGGACAATAATACACACTAAACCCAAAGTGTTTATTTTAATGGTTGTCAAATGAAAAACGTTTTTCCAACGGCAATTTGGGAAAACACCAATCAGACAACACATGTGGATGGACTGTGGGGGAAAAACCAGTGTACCTGAGGAGAACATGCAAACTCCATGCAAACCGGCCAGAGATGAGACCATGGAGGTGTGAGGCAGCAGTGCAAAACTCCAGGTGTATTTACAAGCATGCATGTAGCATAAAATCAATATGTATAGCATGTATATAGCAAAATAATAAAAGCAAGTGACATTTTTAAAAATAATAAATAAAAATATTTACTATAAGATGTATGACTAAGAAGCACTAAATTCATGAGTCTAGTATACTTACAGCACATTGCTGCTTGAAGAGTACTGGTAGCGGTATTACATGATTTACTGCAATTTAATGTCGATTTACTAGCCATATGTCTCTTACATTAACTGTCAGTGTAGAGTAGCACCTCATATACCAAATAATAATAATAATTATTATTATTATTTGCATTGTGCACATACAATTAATTGTGCAAACAGTGTGAAGTCATGAGATACGAAATTATGAAATTGTAACATGCACATAAATGTAAGATTTCTATTGCATTTTAAATAGTTATTTTGAGTTGACAAATTGAGAATGATTTACTTGACACAAGATACACAGGTATCTTATAAGCTTATATTGCAAAAAAAAAAAAAAAAAATCTTAACTAAAAAGCTTAGCTTCATTTGAGGCAAACTACACCTTTTGTGTCTGTTTGTCAACCAACAGTCTAAACAGTGGTTAAGTATATATTTGTGGTCTTCTTTTGCACCCAATTTAAATAAACTATAAACTATGAAAGCTATAAACATACACTGATTGGTAAAAAACATAAACGAGGGGCTGGATTTGGGTTAAGAACTGTCCATCCATCCATCCATCTAGGAACCTGTGTAGTCCAACTAGAATTTATTCTCATTTGTTCGACTGTGGTAGGACATCCAGTCAACATTCACATTTACACACTACAGGCAATTATGGATATCTTTGGACTGTGGGAGGAAACCAGAGAACCTATAAGAAACCCCCCAAGCACGAGGAGAAGATGCAAACACACACTATGGCAAGAATTCACAGGACTGGGACTAAACAACTGAGGCCATTGGAAAACCACTGAGAAGTTAATCAAACATAAAGGCTTCAATTCGCTAGAGTGAGTAAAGATTAAACACTGAAGCAATAGAAAAAGGGCATGTGTTCTTATGAGTCCAGACTGACCCTATACTAGATTGATGGGTGCATCAGAGTAAGAATGGAAGCACATGAAGCAGTGCACCCATCATGCATAGTGCACCCTGTACAAGCCTCTGGAGGCAGTGTTACAATCTGGGGTTGCTTCAGTTGGTCAGGTCTAGGCTCAGCAGGATTATGTGGCAATAAAATGAAGTCAGCTGCTGACCTAAATGTGCTTATTCACCAGGATATCCAATCAACGTTTTTTTCCTGCCTCAATGGCACAGGCATATTCCAGGACTCAAATTGTGAAAGGGTGGTTCTGAGAACATGACGGATCATTTTTACACGTGAACTGGCCACCACATTGCATGTCATAATCAAAGCTAAAGGCGATCAAAGTGCAACTGTATAACAGTGTATAACTCATATACACTTGAGTATACAATACAATACAATTTTAATTCATATTTTGATGGTACCACTAAATCTGATGATAAACAATATAGCATATATGATTTATTATTTATAGCATTAATTTTTTATTATTTATAGCATTAATTTTTTATTATTTATAGCATTAATTTCAGCAATTCAGCTTATATATTAGCAACTTTTCACAATCTAGAACAAACCTACACTTAATTTGCCAATGATTAAGATAATGAATGACCTTTCTAGCCAGACTATGCAAAATAAATGCTGACATAATTTTTTTAATTTATTACTGAAAATTCTTACCAGTTCCTGGTCGTCCCATAATGATGTCCTTGCATGGCACAGGGTGCAAAGTCTCTGCAGGAAGTAAAAGTGGCAACAAAGCAGTCGGGGCAGGGTGACACGGAACTGGCTGCTGTAATTTTGTTATTCCACTTTTCCCTTGATCTCCTCCACCTGAACCGAAGGATGCAGAATCAGGGGCAGGACTAGGCACTGAAATGCATGCCAAGGCAGGACTAGATTGAGTGGTGAGGCTGGTAGGGTTGGGGTTTGGAAGGGAAGCGATGGAAGACACGAGAACCAGTGTTGATGAAGGGCTATGTAATAAGACTGCCCCATTGGTGGAGGCTGCAGCATTAATTGGAACAGGCATTTGTAATCCTGCACCAGGTAGAACACTAGTCACGCTGTCATGCTTGGAATTTGCTCCATCCTTATCTGCAACCTTCACCAGTGGACATTCTGCAAATTTTGCCAGAGGAACCTCAGGATTTCGTACAATCACAGGAGAGTCACGTAGTGTCTGCTGAGGGACTATACGTTGTAACCCTGACTCTAAGGTTAAAGGAGAAGGTGGTAATGAAGAAGCTGTAGATGAGGTGGGCCTTTTGCAGTGAGAAAAAGTGGTTGTCTGAGGAGAAATTACATGAAAGGAAGTTCCCACTGAGAGATCTCCTGTGCTCTGGTCCAGTTCAAGTTTTGTGCAATCCTGCATAACAAGAGTTGTGGGCTGTGAGGTATCTTTATGCTTGTTAGGGCTTACAGGTACAGTAAAGGTTAAGCTGGTTTGAAAGGATGGTACAATTCCAGATGAAAGTCTCTCCCGATCCTTCTCTGCCACTAAGGTACTAAGCTTGGAGCTGCTAGTCCCACTTGTATGCCGGTGGCGACGAGGGGGTAAGACAGTTAAAGTTGTAATAGGACTAAAATTAGCAGGACGGAAACCAAAAAGTGGTGAAGGAGAGGGAGATGGAGCTGGAGAGAAAGGTGACTGGTTTGATATAGGAGAAAATGAGGGTGTCCCTGACCGTGAGCTCCCTAGAGACACAAGCATAGTAGCAGCCTCACATTCATCAAAGTCAAAGCGTGAAAAATCCTGTGGCAGAAGTGATGGAAGAACAAGGCGTGGCCGCGAGTCAGTTCCCCGACTGCTGGTCTCACTACTGTCCCGTGATGTCTCCTCCCAGTCAAACTCACTGCTAGCCCGGCCTCTCAAATCTGAAGGGGTTGCTGTTCCTGAACTGCTTCCTCCTCCTCTCTTTAGCTCCCTCTCTCCACCTGTTCCTTCGATCTCTTTAGTGCGCATGGAGAGATGTCTCGAGCAATAGCCCCTACGCTGAGACTCTTTCATGCAACTATCCTTTGAACACAAGCGACGCCACTGCTTTCCATTAAATTTCTTGCGAATACCATTGGGGGTGCACACCACATCCCCCTTTTTATAGATTTGCTGAGCAGCAGAGAGTGGAGTTCGTGATCGTGAGGAAGAAGCTGAGGATGAAGCAGAACTACCTGGAATAGAAGCAGAAGTCTGTGAAGGAGTGGAGGTTTTGTCCAAGGATGTAAGGGAACATTTTGAGCTAGGCGAGGGGGGCACGGTGGAAGAGTGGCCCTGCAAAGGAATACCATCAGAGCCAGCAAAAGCTGATGAAACAAGTGGCTGAGGGCTGCCTGATGGTTGACCAGTCAAATGGGTACCCAAGGATGTGCCAGCAAGACCTCGGACAACAGAGACAGGACTGGAGTATCCAGAAGGCTTAGAAATTATTTGTCTGTGGTGGTTGGATCTAACTGTTTTGGGTACACCTGAAACCAAATTACCAACTGCATCTTGAAGAGGGGCCAGGTTAAGCCTTAAAATTTCCAAGTCAACCTCTGGAGTCTGTAATTGCTTTCTTTCGTTCTCTCGTTGTCTTGCTCTTTCTCTGTCCGTGTCCTCAGCAACCTGATTGTCTCTTCCGGTCAACACGATTAGTGCACTCTTTGACAGCATAATTGCTGGTGAGGATGCAGATAAAGAAGTAGGTGTGCCCTCATACTGTTGACTACCAATATCAGAATTCTTCTGAGGTGGCTTTGTACCTCCCAAAGTCATTCCTCTACTAAGCTGACACATTTCTCTCTCTACATCCAAATCTTCCCTTCTTTCTCTTTCTTCTCTCTCTTGCACATCTCCTTCCCATGGTGGGACTAGAAGGCGCAGGTTCTGTCGGGAGACCCAGACAGCCTGAATGCCAGTTCTCTGTAGCCCTTCATCTTGTTTGATGCCTGCTTTCCTGTGATTATTCTCTTCATGCAGCAGCACTCTGTAGGGACAAGCAACGGCTGGATGGGAGTCCACCTGTGACACCACTCCTTCCCTATACCATTCCTTCCCTTTATCTTCTCCGTAAGGTACACAAACACGTGTCCCGACTTCCACTGGATCATCACCTGGTGGAGGGGCGTCTAAGATGAGGTCAATTGTTTGGTCTGGGTGGTTTACCAATGTATGAAATGGGAGCAAAAGTTGAATTTCCTCCCCATTAATTTGTAATCCTACACTGAGCTGCTCTTTGGTAGCTCCACGCACAACACCACGGATAAACACACATTCTTTGATTGGCTCTTCTCCTTCTACCTCCTTTGTTCTCTGATGACGTGCTAGCACCCTCTGATTCTTGAGACCTTTAGCCAGTGCCTCAGCTATTTCTGAAAAGCTTTCTTGCTCAAGTTGATGGTTGTTTGGGGTAGCAAGTGGATGCAGGGATAGTGCTCTGGTTAGTGAGCCTTTAGGTATATTTAAGGTGGTCCCTATATTCTGTTGCCCATCAGACGGCTCCACCACCTTCTGTTCTGGTGAGTTCTCACTGGCTGTTTCTGTGAACGACGAGCAAGTTGAGTGTGGTGCAACCTCTCTAAATGCATCTGGTTCTTGTTGCACCTTGCTTTTTCTCACACATGGAACTTCATCTTTGACAACCTCTCCCTCACCCACAAAACTGAGTTTTGAGGCTTCTGTGCTTGTTTTATTGTCTGCTAAAACTATGCTGTTTGTGTTAGCAGGTATAATACTGTCAGCTTCTGCTACAACATTATTGGCAACAGAGTGTCTATTAGGAGTAATTGGATTACTAAGTTTACTGAGGTGATTGTTATTAAGTGCAAGTGAAGAAACAGGATGACTGATTGGGGAGGTGATTGGAGAGCTCCCATGTTCATACATATACTTTTTCTTGGGCACTCTGGCTTTGAAGGTAGCTGTTTTTCTACTGGAGAGTGTGATGGGACTATGATTGGTAATGACGGAGTTGCTTTTGTTTGAGCTGTTTGATGCTGTGTTTGTGCTCAGTGAGTTGCTGGTTATACTGTTTGCCATGGTAATGGTATGCGTTTTTGAGCTAGTGTTGTCAGGAGCAGTCATTTTATTGACCCTCACAACAATTTGCTCGGCTTGATCTACTTCCACGGACAGTCCTTTTATTTGTCCTTTTAGCCCTTCCTTGTTTGGCGTATTGTTCTTCTTGACTGTCTTTCCTTCAGAGTTGTCCAACTTGTTGTTGGATGTAGTATTTTTCTGGGATGACACTGCAGCAGGTGTAGTTTGTGATTGTCTGTCATGTTTATCTCCTCGCTTCCTCCCACTCTTTGCCCGTGTGGCCAGAGGAGAGCGTCCTCTCTGTTTCTTCAGTGATCTCATCTTTATTGTGGTAGTCCACCTTTTAAGCTTTCTTCTTTTCTTGAAAATCTCTCAATATTCCTCTGGGACTTCTTTCCTTCTTGTTCCTAAGTCAGCTTACTCAAATGGTTTTGGTGCTATCACTTCTTATGACAACCTGTAAGAAGAAACAGAATTTGTCTTAGTGTGTATACAGTATATGAAATACAGAAATGGAAAAAATGGCAGAAAACCTTAGCTCACTACATTTATTCATACCATCCCTGTTATCACCCACATTATATGATAAAAAATGTTATTATTATCTCAAAAAAATGTTATTATTATCTCAACGACTTTCCACTGCTTTGACGTAGCTACTGGTAAACATGGAAATAAATTGTCTGGATTTTACAGGACATGTGACTGAAAACCTTAAAAAAAAAACAATATGTTCAGTGTTCACGTCATTTAAAAGAATCACTACAAAGCGACCAAGCAGCCCCATTCCAGCCTCATACTGTAAGTGTTGTCAGTCAATTTTATGTTTGTGATTTGTCATTCCTGCTCACCAACACTTACCAAGAAATGAATAGTTTGACCACAAAATGAGATAACTCCATTTTTACAGTTTTGATGAAAAACTTTTTCAAATAAAGCAAGAAGTATTGCAAATTGACAAGGAATATTTTGTGCATGGGTCATAAGGTTGTTAAAAAGCACAAATGCCAAAATATTAGGTCAGAAATTTGCTACACAGGGATGTAAATAAAATATTTTCGACCTAAAACTGATACTCATGCTTTAACTCATCAAGAATGAGTGATGTTTTTTAAATGAATTTTGAAGATCATGAGAAACATTAGAAACAATGCAAAAACTCCAGTTTACAGTCCCAGTTTCTCCTCGACCAGTTCCAGTTTTCTTTCTATACTTCATGACAGCGAACTATCATGGTACGGATATGCGCAACATTACAACGGCTTCATACACACACCCGCGTGCACACGCACATACTGTACATCTCATGTTTCTTTAACACAAATGTGTTTTCATAAAGTTGTGACTACTAACTAAGTCCACCACAGTGCTAACACTACAGTATCCCGCATAGTCCTGTTAAATATATAACATGGTGTTTGCACAACAGCAAATCGCATAATGTCCTATTCCACAGGACATATCATGGACATTAAGCGACGCATTTCATTACTCCTGGAGTGACTGCAATGGCAATAATAAAGGCTAAATGTCTATTTTCTTGCCTTCAACATTCTCCTAAAAACAACTAAACACATTTAAACATTTACGCCAGCCTGCTGTGATGAACAAGAATTTTCACTTCACTGATCATGCGACAGAAAGAAGCCATGCTTTTCTTTGCTCAAAAAAGTGGATATTTAAAGCTTTTAAGATAAGGATAAATCGTAGTTTTCAAATTAGGTATTGTGTTATAGATACTCTCTTGTGTTAGACAATTATAACTTGCAGTGAAAAGCAGTAAAACATTAAGCGACATTAAGCTGTGAAACTGGTCAAAAGTTCTTT
The DNA here is from genome assembly GCA_003987875.1 of Clarias batrachus. Taxonomy (NCBI): domain Eukaryota; kingdom Metazoa; phylum Chordata; class Actinopteri; order Siluriformes; family Clariidae; genus Clarias; species Clarias batrachus. The sequence goes on along the minus strand of QMIH01000347.1, from coordinate 248,568 downwards.
ATAGGTCTAAAAATTTTCACATCATATAAGGCACACTACATCAATATTTTATAAAAACAGCAAACTTCCTGGCTTCTAATCCATTTTATTTCATGGTTTATTTTAAGGATTTACTGATCAGAAACTGATAGGCCCTGAATGTTCACCTTTTTACATCTATGCTGTCCATACAGTATGTGAACCCTTGTTAATGTTTAAGCGTCCCATATTTTACTATTTCTTTACTAATTTCTTTTTTCACTCCTACTCCAAATGTACTGTTTTAGTGTCTATGTAAATGAGTTATAGCTGAACCATGAAAGTGTGGAAAGTTTATCTTATTTGTGGTCACATTAGGGAGACAATCTAATTGGTCTGTTTAAAATTTTTTAAAAAAGAAACAAAAAGCAGGGAATATTTTTTTCAAGTTTTTATTTGTATACACACAAACTGGAGACTCGTCTAAATGTCTAAAAATGACTAAAACGGTCAACTTTGCATAATAGGCCACCTTTAAGGACGTTCTTGCAAGGACATTTATTGATCTGTAGTCCTAAATCTTATTCCGAAATTTCACAGGTAAGAAACATAAATATGCAGATGTGTATAAATGTTTTTAAAAAACTTCTGCATTTATTCTGAAATAAATTACTGTAAACAGCGATAAAAAAAATCATTTGACTGATGACCTTTTGACATTTTGTCTTTGCATCACTTCTCTTTAATACTCTGTCATGTGTTTAATAAGGAAACTGGCTGGTTAGTTGTTCCACGCAACTTGGAGAACATGTCACAGTTCTGTGGAAACCTTTGCCTGTGTCACGAGTTTTGGTTTCTGCATGCGAAACCAGAGCTCTTCAATTATTATTTTTACCCAAAAAGTTGTTAATTAGTCATTTAGTAAATTCGTTAATACTTTCTACATGGCTGCTCAGACTTAGTAAGAATCTGCACAACTCTGCCACGCTCACTTTTGCATCAGACAGCAGAAATCTAAGATTATGTTTGAAATGCAGCTCTAAAATCATTTTTAGGAAGTAAAAATACTCTGTTAAAATGTAAATATGCCAGTAGTGCTCTCTCTCTCTCTCTCTTACTGGCTTTCACACACACACACACACACACACACACACACACACACACACACACACACACACACACACACACACACTCACACGCACACGCACATGATTCACTGTCCAAAATGCCTGTGAAAGGAGAATGTGGAAATTCTTATTTAGTCAGTTTAAGAAATATGCCACTGAACTAGATCACTGTTTATCTGTAACTGACTGTCTCACTCTCAGTCACAGCTGTACATTACTGTGTATCATCTTTCTTTTTTTACATAGATGAAGAAAATCCGTGGAGCGAAGACGCTTCCAGAATAATAACCGCATCAGTTTTCTTATGTACACTTAACAGGACATGCCCTTTGGAAACTTTGTCTTTAATTGTTCCTGTTTCTTCTGGTAAAACCGAAAAATCCCAGGAATGTCTGTTTTAATCTGAAAAGTGCGTCCAATTTTTTTTTTACTTTATCAACTAACACACATGAGTAAAACACACGATAATGCACATACCGTATCTTGAGCTCTCCGTGTTTGAGATGTGACATATTTGTCATACACACACACACACCTTTTTATAATGTAAGTTTGTCTGTTTAAATGAACGTCTATTTCATGATGTGGTGGAGAATCAGCGGCTCCCCTCACACACACACACACACACACACACACACACACACTTCACGTCAAAGTGAAAAGGAATGGACGATATTACATACTTTATATTCATATTTTATAGATACTTTATATTTAATATACATGTGATATACATACTTAATTACCTTGTACAAGCACCACAGTTTTAATCATAATAATGATAATAAAAACAGATCTGTTTTCAGGGTAGACTTATGTTTAAAAGCCTAAGATCTAAGCCTGAGATCTAAAAATACAGCATGATCTTTTAAGCTGGAAAGCATGTGAAGCTTTAAGAGAAGCAGAAAAATCAAAAGGTCAATCGTAGGAAATGATTAAAAGGCAGTAATTAAAGAATTACAAATAATAATGTTGAAAATCAAAAATACAGTGTATGTCACAACACGTATTATAATTACTGAGAGTAACTAAAAGTGCAAGAAAGAATTATAAATAAATGCAAAAAAAGAACAGGGGATTGATATTATCACGTAATTTCCACCACTGACTTTAAAAATGGTTCTTGCTGATGATTGTGTATAGCTAAAAAAATCTGTTTTATGTCTGATTTATATTTATTTATTTATTTATTTATTTATTTATTGGTCAAATATGTTGATACACCATGTCACAGTGAAAAAAGTATTATCAGGTCATATAGGTGAATTTGTCCTCAAATAATCCTCAGAAACAAAAATGATACCAAACACTGACATTTTGTTTAAATCAAAAGTATTCAACAAAATAGCTCAACAACCCCAAGGCTAATAAGTCAAAATTTCTCTGTTTCTATTTGTTTATTTAGTTTATGATCTAATGCTGAGATCACAGCTCTAACTCTCGTCAATACCTCGTACTGATCCGATCCGATCCCTTCTCACAGCAGTTAACATGGATGATATTTATTTTAATCTGAAAGAAATGATTCAGAGTAGAGACTCCAACTTAACGGTTTACACAGATGCTGATCTGATAAGATGTGTTACTGTAGTCACTCTTAATTATATAATTATATAAGAATATACAATTTTATGAACATAAAAATTTTATAAACGTATAGTTACAATTACTGCAAATGTTCATTGAGCCATGTTATGTAATACTGACTGTATTTACTACACACACACACACACACACACACACACACACACACACACACACACACACACAACCTGCACTTTATAAGTTGCACAATGCCAATATTTGCTCTGGTTAATAATATATCAGATAACAGATCTGATATATTTTTCAGTTTTAGTGTAATGTTGACTGAGACACGTGCTGCATGCATGACCAGGAATCGTCTCAGTCAACAATACACTAAAACTGAAAATATATATCAGATGAGTATAAATGTATCAAAATTACTATAAACTATAAGATGTATAAAAACTGTATAAAAACTACTATTTGCACTCCTGGTAGAGAATAAACTGCATTCTGTTGCTGAATATCTATATTATGTGATGGCCAAGTTGTTTCTATCTATCTATCTATCTATCTATCTACCCATCTATCTAATCTTTCAATCATGAATAAACTTTTTTTGTTCGGCATAGTGATAATTTTTTCATCTGCCAGTAACATAACAAAAAGTATTTTCCTTAACTTGGCGGTGAGCTTTGTTTTTAGTTATAACTGCTGAGCCGATCAGTGCCCCTCCCTCATGCCCCAGAGACGCAGTTAGTAAAATATTATTAACATATTCTGATTAATAATATATTCGAATCAGAGAGAAACAATCAGATCAAGTGTTTTCATGGCTAATATTTACCTATTAAATGGATTATCAAAAAGATTTACACACCACCCCTCTCATTCTCATTGAAATCGTATTCCTTATCGGGCCGGATCGGATCAGGCTGCTCCAGCTGACAGGCATTATGCATTACATTATGCATTACATTATGCACTTGTATTCCAATTGTGCTATTACTCCCTTTATTAGTGAAATACTAGGGGGCATGTAAACATACCTAGCGACTCTCTCCTGTCTGCCAAGTTCTGCAAAATGTCCCAGGCCTTATAGAAACATGAAATGATATTTCCGTGACCAGGGATGGCATGCAGTAATGCACTTATCTTAGTGTTTCACTAGTATTTGGATACGATTAAGGTATAAAGTTTTCTCAGTAGACCGGAGCCATGATCGGACTCCCTGCTTCACATCTGCAAACTCCTTTCATTGCCTTTTCCTTTAATAAAAGAAAAAACCACTTGGTTTGAACCCCAAAGACTTTATTTTTATTTTTTTATAATGCCCACCACACCGAATGCACATTACAGGAACACTGTGGCTGGCAGGCTGGGAGTTAGTGCCACATCCCCTTTACAGTCTTGACTTCGCTTAAACAGATATTCACATGTTTCGGTGCGTTAAAGGAGTTCCTGAGAGTGAAATGCTGTGATAAGTGAATCAGTGTAGCAGGGGATATGATGAAGAAATAAAGGGAGTTTTTAACTCTCATAACCGTCTTCTGTTATACAGGACAATCAAAAGTCCCGGTTTGACTTGAACAACCCCTCTGTTTCATGACGATACATACAAATCCTGTATATTTTGCATTAAATTATTTGCACCTTGCGCATGTGCTGGCAAAATATACATTTAGTTATAAAAATATTGCATTTGAGAAATAATGTGCATTACAGTATAATTATTAAAAATCTTTACTTTTATGTGTGAGTGTGTATGACTGCTGACTGTGTGGTGACGATGTATGTTTGTGTGTGTGTGTGTGTGTGTGTGTGTGTGTGTGTGTGTGAGTGAGTGCCTACACTCAATTCTTTTGCATATGTAACTCCATGCTCGAAAGACACGTATAACATGATTTATATTAATCATTCTTAAAAAGAGGAAAGTTTTGAGCTGAGGCAAGATAACGATTACAGTAACAGAACGGACTTCTGTCTCGTATCAACAGTTCGAGACTCGAGTGTTAACGCAGAGTGTGTGTCCGTTTTTCACGCCCTGATTTCTACCTCCTATACTAAATGCAGGAAAATCCCTGACCTCGTCCGTGTGGGCGTCTGACGCAGAGTTCGCCGGTTTATCACCCCACACACACATACACACACACACACACACACACGTAGATATCAGTCAGCAGATAAATTATCTTTAATGAATTAATCAGCCCTGGTTGTGGTGTTAATGTTTAAAAGCATTTACTGAGATGTTTAACAATTACAGAAACCCCCATACAAACACCTCAAAATGTAAATGTAAAAATGTTTCTACACTCGAAAAGGTAAAAATAATTCGAATCAAATCTGATAGAAAAAGTAACCAAATATGTGATGTCCATCCTGTCCACAGGGTATTATCATGTGTTTTACCGAAACATGTCGCTGGTCATTTATTCGCACGGACTTATACGTGCGCATCACTGCAGCACACAACACATTTTTTCTTTTTTCCTTAACTATGATATCATAGCTGGAACGCACAGACTGGACTTCCTAACGTTTGTCTTCTGAAAGAGATCCGGGTTTAAAGAAAAGTGGACAGAGTGGTGATTCCTTCTTGCCAAGCGTCTACGGTGCGAACATATTGAACCCGATAACGAGTGCTGATAACATGCTTCCTGACTGCTCCTTCAGAACGAGCACGCACACACACACAAATACACACACACACACACACACACACACACACTGTCTCCCTCACACTAGAACCCTACGCAGCAACCCTACCTTCGGTGTCATCCTGAAAGCTCCATGCTGTTCTCGATTACATCAAAAAGTAACTCGAAAATAAAATATCAACCGGTTCGAAAGCATGTGTTGGTTTGTTAATGTGTGTGTGCATGTATGCATGCACTGCAGATACACCACAAATGCATTTTTGGGGCATGGAGCAGGGCGCAGGTCTGCAGTAGTGCAGGTTTTTTTTCTGCACCGAAGCATACCCGGGTCCTCCATAGGATCTTCTCAACAGATCTCATAATTTATTCGTAATTCACTCATTTATGATCTGGGTCGAATGACTATGACGTACTAAACTCATTCCTTGCATGTGCATGACCATCGATTCCTGCACATGCATCAACATTAATAGTTAAAAAAAAAAGTCAAAGTCACTCGTGATGCAGAAATCATCTCCTACACTCCCAACCACTTGTGCAACCTCCAGAGTCACCTCCTCCTGAACCTTTCTCGGGCCTTCGACGTCTAACCGAGCGCAACTCACCGATAAGTACGGACAGCACTCCCGGTACGGCGCGTGTAAGTGTGCGAGTGTGACAGCGGAGCAAAGACACCGGCTGCACTTTCCTCAACATCTCCAAGCACCATGACTCAACAGCCACCATCAAGCATGGACGCGTCACTTATTAATCCTCCACGACTGATGATGATGATGATAATGCTGATCATGATAAGCCAAGGTTCTTTCTATTTAAAAGAAAGAAAATCAGGCATACAAAGTGAAAATTAAACTGCTCGTTAAACTGCTTTTGATTATTATTATTATTATTAATTTTATTATATTTGTTTATTGTTTTTTTTTAATGTACGCAAAAAAGCGACTGATATGGAGACACTTCTGACGCCACGCTGCAGAATGCATATGCCTTTCACACATAGACAGAAAGGAGGAAAATGGTTTAAAAAGAAATCAGGCACAGCAGAAAGACGTGACTTTTTCCTCTCTCTCTCTCTCTCTGTATTTTTGTGTGATTTCTTTTCACCTATTAACACAGCCAGGATGAAAAGTATTTCAATGCAGCACACATAATGCAATATATACCTCGATCTCTATACATACATACAGCATATAAGCATGAAATAAGGGGAGGATGTCTGTCATTAATAATGAACTATAACATAAATATAAAGTGTGCAATGTTTGTTTAGCAATGCAGTGGTATATTATCTTGTAATAATACAGAAATTACCAAAAAACACAAAATAAAGCGTGCACAACTACAGCACCAGATCTATAGTACTTGTACTACGCCTCCTTTCCCAATGTCACAGGGAAAGCCGGGTGATTTTATATATATATATAT
>QMIH01000347.1:211034-227563 GCA_003987875.1 Clarias batrachus | reverse complement strand
AAAATGTCCTCCAGTGGCAACTGTCAGTCTCCTGAGGGTCAGTGATGCATGTTTGTGTATATATATATATATATATGTGTGTGTGTGTGTGTGTGTGTGTGTGTGTGAGAGAGATACTTTTTCCTTATTCCGATCACCTTCTGATAAATTTTACACACCGGTGAGCTCGGACACACACTTAGCTTTTGAAGTGAAGTGTAAAAGGGGGTCAGTTTTGTTTGTTTCTGGGCTGCCGTCACGAGTGCTGGTGCGTGTGTATTCGTCGGTCAGTATCGTAGATCGCGTCCGTCTGCGAGCGTGTGAATGTCAGCGGCTATTGTTCTCGAGCACTGAATGTATCTGTGCTCATTCTATGTGTTTGTGTGTGTGTGTGTGTGTGCGCGTGTGTGTGTAATGTCAGCAAGTCACTTGTATCAGCAGTCCTTGTTTTCCAGAGACAGTTGGGCGGCGGCGCGGTGCAGCTCTGCGCTCAGCTTGTGAGGGGTGGAGCGCTCGCTCTCCTCCATCTCGACTCCGCTGCTCTCGCCGTTCTTTTTATCCCCCCGGACTTTTTTATCCTCGGCCTCTTCGGTGTGCTGCTCCTGGTCCCAGCGCCGCTTGAAGCGCAGTTTCAGTGGGATGCACTGAGAGGGAGAGGCCGAGGGGGCGTGCCCGTGGCCGCTGTGGGCCGGGGGCGTGCCCGGTTCGCTCTTTATCACGGGCATGCCGCTGCGGGACGACGACGACGAGGAAGGTCCGCCGAAGAGCGGCGGAGGAGCCGGGGCTTTGAACACGTCTTCCTCCGAGTCGTCGTACTGAGGAGCGGTGGAAGTGCCGTTGGACTGGCGCCCGAAAATGTGGTGGTGGTGGTGATGATGGTGATGGTGGTCGCGGCGCTGGGGGGAGAAGAACTCCTCGTCTCGCTCGTCTCCCTCTTCGTCGCTGATGTCGGTGACCTCGACCTCCTCCTCGGATTCGATGTCGGAGATGGGCTCCACCTGAGAGAGAGAGAGAGAGAGAGAGAGAGAGACTATGAGCGAGTGACTGAAAGAGTACATATCCTGCTTGCAAAATTAGGACGTGCCACAATATTACGGTCTGATTAAAGCCTGTGAAGAATTACAGCTTTAATATTTAGAAACTAAACAGTGAGTTATACAACAAGGAGCTGGCGAGGAATTAAATAAACGTTACAGAAATAGATTTGGATGTTTAATTAACTTCAGAATTTGGCCAGGGATTGAAGCACTAACAATACCCGTGACACGCTCGCGCAAAAAAACAAACAAAAAAAACAAACAAACAAAAAAAAATCACGATTTTATTTCGTAATCCTGTTCAATCACTTAGGCCTTCTCTTAAAGACCTTCGTGCCTTAAAACTAACGTGTTACTCAAGTACTATTCGAAAGCTCTATAGAAAAGACTCGGCGTTTGTATTGAATTCAATCATCACTTCATTTCAATGCGTCATACTTCACTATTCCTGTTTTTTTTTTTTTTTAATTATTATTATAAAGGCTGATACAAAGACAATAAGCCAGTCAAGAGCCATCCTTATGATTACTGTTAAAGGGAAAAAAAGGGGGGGGGGAGGGGGGATTTTTTTTAAAACGAAGAATGCTTGGTCTGAAAACAAGCTTGTATAATTTAGCGTGATCAGAATGTGAAGGCAACCGAGACGCACCTTGATCTTGGGTAGGCCTGTGCTGTTGAGCGAGCCGCTCGACGAAGAATTCGAGACCATGCCCGAGCTCAGGTCGCTGCCGAACGAGAGCGAGGAGCCCAGGGCAGATGAGGAAGAGGAGCCGAGGGAGCCCTGGTGTCCCTGTGCCTCACGCTGCTGCTTCCGGCCCGGTGGAGGAGGCTGGAGCTTGAACTTGAACGGGGTGTGATGGGCGTCGTCTGCCGGGGGCAGCGGGAACGAGTGGGCGAGGACGGACGGACGCTCCGCCGTACCGGGCAGAGGCTTGTCGGGTCGCTGCGGCTGGGGCACGATCACGTTGGGGTAGTGGAAGAGCGCACGCGGGCTCAGGTGGTAGTTGTAGACGCTCTGCGTGTGCGCCTGCAGGTAGTGCTGCATGTCCTTGGCGCTGAATGAGAAGATGGAGCCCGCCATCGGCGACAGCGTGGGCGAGGGCGTGTAGGGCAGGTGTGTGCCCGCCGTCACGGGCAGGGCGGGCGAGAGCGGCGGTGGAGCCAACAGGCCCGAGCCCGCCGGAGCGAAGGGCGAGAGCGGCTCCGGGTGAGCGCGATGACCCCTGTGATTTCCGTACATCCGGTACAGAGCGTCGTGCGTCAGGCGGGGCGGCACGGCGCTCCTGAAGCCTCTCTCGGGCACCCGCTCTTCGGCCGCGCCCACGCCGAGGCTGCCCTCGTCGATCTCGGAGTTGGCGGACGTGCCGTCGCTGCAGTCGGACACGGAGCCCCGCGCCAGGCGCCGCGCCACGCTGCTGAACGAGCCCGGGCTCCTCAGCTCCTCGCTGCTTGGGGAGAGAACCTCAGACGGGGTGGAGGGAGGGAAACGGAAATGAGACACTGCACCTGTGGGCACGGGAGGAGCGCTCTGAGGAACGCCTACGCGTGCAGAGAGAGACGGGGAGGGAATAAACAAACGGAGAGTGTTAAAAAAAAAAAAACAAGGAAGGGACAAAAGATGGCATGAGATTGGAAAAACATTAGGTTCTGTATGAGTTATGCCGAGAGAGCAGAGCGAGTGGGCAGTTCGTCTGCATGCGTGTTTGCACGTGTGTGTCATTTTGTTTGTGTAGGAGTTTAAAAGACAGCATGTAGGCAGAGTGTGTGCGTGCGTGCGTGTGTGTGTGTGTGGATGTGTGTGAGCGTGTGCTCTCGTACCTGCGGGCCCCATGTCGATGAAGGGGTAGTTGACGAGGACCAGCTTGTTGAAGTTGAACTTGTAGGTGAAGCGCTTGCCTTTAGTTTTGTGCAAGATCCGTTTGTTGTAGTAATACCTGCAGGACAACACACACACACACACACCTTCTGTAAAAACAGTCACAGCAACGCGTGCCCTTTTGACAAACCTAAGGACAGCTGTGGTCATCCTAGCTGGAGTTTATATAACCTCCGGTTCAAATTCTATCTTCTTAATCCTTTTATATAATTCTCTCCTCTCTCACGATGTCTATACGTGAACTTTTTTTTTCCCTCCTCCAGCTTTTTACATAACCTCTATCGTTTTTTGTTGCTCCGTCTATTTATATGAACCTAAATGTGTCCCAAATGTGATCGGCCTTCCTTCTCAGAGCGCGCACGCGTGTGTGTGTGTGTGTGCGCGCAGAACATATCTTTTGATCTTGCGCTTTACAATCTGTAAGCCACTCATTTGTGTGAATGGCAGGTTTAAGGGAAGATGCTGACACGGCCGATTTTTTCGCCTGGCACAAGCTGCGTGTGTGTGCGTGTGTGTGTGTGTGTGTGTGTGTTCAGCTGTGTCTTAGATCTTTATGGGGACCAAATGTTCACACAATTAAAGGAGTATGTGGAAATATTTAAGGCGAAAGTTCGTCTGTAAGAGTTTAGGATTTTTACTTAATGTACCAGATAATTTCTCTTTAATAATACCGGAATCAATAATAAAAAAAAGTGTGTGTGTGTGTGTGTGTGTGTGTGATGAGGATACACACCAGTGTGTGATAGATTATGGCGAGACAGACAGATTCAGACTTGCGGTTTGCATGAGTGTGAGTATGTGTTTGTGAGAGTGTGTGTGTGTGTGTGTGTGTGTGTGTGTGTGTGTGTGTGTGTGTGTGTGTGTGTGTGTGTGTGTGTGAGAGAATTATGGTTATTAAGAGGAGTCGTGAATGTTCAGACAGGCTCTTTCGAGGTTCAGACAAAAACAGATCGGTGGGCCAGAAGATGGAGGGAGAGTGTGAGAGCGAGTGTTAGACCCACACGGAGTGGGTGTTAACACATGTCCATATGTACCTGTTTTTCTTACAAACACAATTAATGAGACTGTTTTTAAAAAAGGGATAAAAAAAAAAAATCGGCGTAAATAAAAGGACGGCGTGTTCCGCGTGTCGCCCTGTTCCTCGGTTCGACGACCGAGTACGAGTCAGAATTTTCCTCTAAACATCACCACCACACTGTACGCAGGTCTACTCCTTACACTCTACTCAGCCTGATTCAGGCAGAACGTACACGAGGGATCAGAGACACACACACACACACACACACACACACACGTTAAGGTGCAGGAGAACTAGCGCGGGACAGATGGCCAAAGCGACTGGGTGCGATATCCCTATTAAAGGATCATTGCAGATGGATTGCTCGAGGATTCGGACTTGATCCAGTCGGCCGTCGCGCCTCTGATAAACAAACGAGGAAAAATAACTCGAGTTTTACGCGGGTAGCTGGATCGGCTACGTTATACACGCGCACGCAGAAAACATGATGCGGTTTGTTCGCTAAGCGTCGTCACGCTCGCGCGCTCCAGTCTCGGTGCGTCTGCTGGCTCTATTGTGTACTCGCAGATAAACATCATGCTGTGTGCGCGCGTGTAAGAGTGTGTTTCCGCGTGTCGGAGTGTGCCACGAGTGTGTACTGTGTGCGTCTCTCTTTCGCCCACAAGCCTAAGAAAGAGCCCATTCTGCCTTTGACAATAAGATGTATACAAGTCTGCCCCCGTGCACACTCCCCTCTCTCCTCGTCCCATACACTCACACACACGCGAACTTGAACAGTCGTCACCGTCCGTTTCACAAAGGGATCTGTTGTAGTCCAAATCCTCTGACTCACTCTCTCCACACACACACCCAATCAACATCAATCAAACGCAAAGACTTGGAGTAGGCCGCTTCCACCTGTAGGACGGGACGCGCCGCGAGACGTGCTGCGATTCCGAGGCCACGAATCGCCGTGGCATCGCGGGTACGGGCAAAACGAGCCGCCAAAGATTTCTCGGGCAGCGCACACACGGACATCGTTGTGCCCCCCGGTGGTGGGAGGGTGCGGGCACGGCGAGGAGGCAGGAGGTGAGAGGTAGGAGGGAGGTTCCTTTAGGAGGCGAGGGGAAGCTGCGTGTGTCCTGACCTGCTGTGGAACAACAACACTGGGACAATGCTGTGGGACGGAGCTGGGAATTTCCACACGCGCACGACAGGAAAGAGACGGGCGCCGGTCCGGAGGACGCGCCGGATAGAGAGCCATAATGACACAATCGCGCCAGTTCCCAACTGGCGAATACAGTGATGAACTGAAAATACATCAGTGCATCAGTGGTGGGTGGTGCAAAACGTGCCTGTTGATTCCAACATGTTAGAAGAAAGGAGAAGAAGAAAAAAAAAAAATAATAAAATAAATAAAAAACGACTGCCAAGGCTATTCTGCAAACCTGATGAACTGTACAGAGTGTTGGAGGAAAACGACGGCGGCAGAGTTGCGGGGATATCGGTACTAAAAAACCTCGAGGATGTGCATCCTTCACACACTCAGCCTTTGAACAGCATTTCACACACGCGCGCACACGCTTACGTTTGCCGTTACACAGGATGTGATGGTTAACAAACTCAGTGGCTTCGGTGGCATTTACAATTCAAACACTTGGCTTGGTTCGCTGTGTCGTGGCATGATTCGCTCGCAGCTCCTTTATTTCTCGACTGCACGCGATTTTCCTGTTATTTTTGGTCGACTCGACTCACAAATGAACCGCTTCCAGTAAAAAAAAAAAAAAAAAAAATTCTTTTTGGACTTGTACTAGATCTTGTATTAAAAAAAAGATCTTCAAACATGTTTATCTTTTTTGTATTTATTTATTTATTTATTTATGCCGCAGGCTTTAGAACAGCTGAATAAAAAGGAGATAACATAATTATTGACTTGACTGGTCAAATTCCACTTCCTGTAATTGAAGTCGAGTTTCAGGTTCTCCTTCTCTACAGTTTATAGGGGACACCTCAGCTGTACAGTACTGTTCTCTGGTTATATTAAATGAAGTTAATTAATTTAAAGAACTGAGAACAAATGCTTTACTGCGACAGGCTACAAAAAGCCTAAAGATATGTACAACTTAAAAATAGGGATGCTTATGGAACAACCTCAGCAGCAACCTCGTTTCCCCTCTCGTCTATTCCGACCACCAACATTCAGCATCACCAGTGTACTAATCACCGGCCTGATCATCTGTCACCATCTCCACCCATTTATCACTGTTTCATGCCTCAATACATGTTTATTAATGCTGGAATGATTCGTAGGTCACTGTGTGGCTTAACAAACAAAAAACATTCCTCTGAAACTTTTCAGGTACAGGGGCCAGAGTGAAAATGAGGGCTAAAAAAAAAAATTCTTCAGGAAGTCTGGTGAACTATTTGTCAAGACTACATTAAAAATGTAAGAGAATAAAGTCTGGCTCTTTCAAAGCAAAATATATATTTTTTTAATTAAAAATGAGGGGGCTCAAAACTTTTGCACAGTTGCATATAGAGGCGACAAAACAATGGATCCACTGGAATTTAGCCTCAACTTAAGTTCCATATTTTTCTCTTCATTTCAGACCCAAGAAAGCTTTAAAACTATCAATAGAAAACTGGAACAGAATAGGACCCAACACCACTCTTTGGGGGACACCCAAAGTCAGTAGTCTATCGGGATCTGCGCAGATCGATCGCTACACTAAAGGAAGAAATTCTCCCCGCGTGTAACTATCAGTTCTGCTACATTAAGAAATGTTTGACACTACTTTATTCACTGCGTCAACGTCAGAGGTTGTTGGTCCAATGTACACTTTTCACACACATTTCTGCCTATGGGCCACCCTGTTCTTTACACACCGGTCTATAAACATGTCCGTACATGGCTGGGGTAGTGCACAAGGTTTTGTAAGTAACAGGACATGCTTGAGAAACAGAGAGAAAGCGAGAGAGAGAGCGAGAGAGGGAGAAAAAAAGAAAAGAAAAAGAAAGTCCTTCATGAGAGTTGGAGGAAGTGAAATCAGTTGATATTGGAAATTCCTGGTCATGTAAAAGCTGTTGCCAAAACATGACATTTTGCCCATGGGCTGTTTTAAAGAACTGTTTTTACCTTAAGCTTCCTCAAGTCACTGCTCATAATTCAACCAGAGAGGACATTCGTGACGGGTGGATCATTCTCAAATCGGCAGTGACACTCAGGAGTTTCAAATCCTCGCCTGTTTTTTCTACCTGTGCATCATTTTTCAACATAACCTCCTTGCCTTTCCATACACTCTATCCATCTGTCAAACAAGCTTTCATATTCCTTCATTTAAAAAATTATTATTATATACTGATAGTGACACTGTAAGGAAGGTGAAAGTTTCTTAAAAGAGAATTATTAATCAATGCAGACGAGGCTCTGATTCATCACTCGATCGAGGAGATCAACATCCTCAATCGCCGACCGAGAAAAAGTTTAAAACCATCAGCTGGAAAATTGATGCTTAAAGTTTTCTGGAATCTTTAAATCTTTCATTAGCAAGAAAAAGGTTTAACAATCAACAGTGCTCGTTACAATGAGACACTTATTGAAGTCTAACCTTCAGCTCACACTGTTGGAGGATGCTTCAAAACACTCAACAACGTTTTTGCAGTGTTTTGAAGCATCCTCCCTACAGTCTTGATCTCATTCGTCAGACTTTCACCTGTTTTTCAAAGATTCACTTCAGATGAAGAAGTGAAGACAGCAGTGTATTCGGGCATCACGACCCAGCCTAAAACATTTTTTAATGAAGCTATACGAAAGTTTGCTGACAGATGGACAAAATCTCCTTGTTTTTCAATACACCATGTCGAAAATCGAAGTATATAGATATTGATATCTTTTTCTAAAAGTTAATTATGAGTAAACTCTACAGCCAGAGTGCAGATAATTTTTCATACATTTTACGTCATGTCCCACACTCATCATTAAATGGATTTCTCTTTCCCTCCTTCGTTCTACACAAAATGCTCGATGATGACAAAGCAAAACCTAAGGCATCATCCTTTCCCTGCCTTCATGTAGCCGACGCATCAGGTCTACATTTAGTGCTCTGTTGCTACACATCTGAGCATGTCTGAGCCTCGGCGAGTAGTGATTTTCAAACCGGAGTGATCCGTAGGGGGGGGAAAAAAAACAACAACAACAACAACAACAACAACAAAAAAAATCATGAACGTTGGCTTAATGCTATGTTTACCGGACGCGCGTTAATGATAGGTGTACCTGAGAGTGACCAGCGAGTATAGCTTGGAAGGAGTTTCTCCTGATACGCACCGAAATCCAGTGAGCTTTGTCTCAGGAACATACCTCGCAGTGTTTGTCACTAAATCCTGAAATGTTTCTTTCTTCCCGACCCTAAGCACGCGCTCCTGCCAAACCATCCATTCTGCTGCATCGTCCCTGTCGTGCTCGCATCTGCAATCTCGCGGAGACGAAAGGTGGGGACAGTGACTGACAGGTGTGGCGCCCACCTACACGCGGCCGCCGTGGCCGGTGTTTACATTCCGCGTTATATTTACTTATCTGGCAGACGCTTTTATCTACGTGTTGACAGTGCTATGCTGTCGGTGACGTTTACTGCAAACACTGGTGAGTCAGCAGGTTCAAATCATCCTGGTGCCATAACAAAAGCGGCGTTTTTTTTTTTTTTGCTGCACGGATCGTTTTACACCGGCTCGCTCTCTATATTCACGTTCCATGAGGTTAAGTAGTGATGTGATGAAGACAGAAAGCGCCGCCGGGGTAAGAGCATCCTCACGTAAAAGGCTAATTATGTCTGTGGCGGGAAAAAGGATGAGAGTGAGCGTAGAAGCATCCTATATCACATCCCAGTCTGTCTCTTAATAAGCCTCCCAGCCGCCCTGGTTAGGCGCGAGACCCGGGATGGTACGCTTCATAAACGGCGTGCGTAGCTCGTTCGAGTGCGGGTATACACAACGAGGAAGAGATGCCTCGAATTAGCATAAGCGCTGTTTTATAACAGATCGTTTCCTCGGGTTAATGATTTACGAAGCCTGCCTCATGCAGTTAGCGCTTCCTGAGGTTAAGTGCTGATTTAACAAAAATAGCAGCGCTGTAAGGGGACAGCGTTCTCAGCCGTTCGCATAAGAGCAGATCAAGACCGGCGTGTTAAACGGGAGTGAGCGTAAATAGACAGAGAAGTGCGGGGCACATCAGGCTCACAATCTGTTCCACATGCTCATGCCTAATCGTTTTAAATCAGTGCACTTGTTTTTTTTTTGTTTTTTTTTTAAAGAGCAGATTAAGAATAGAGCTCAGCAAATAATACGTCTAGATCTATAGAGTCTAAGCCTTCAGCTGTACACGTCAGACGTCAGGCAAGGTTAAGTCAAGCCTTGTTTGTTTAAGGAGCGGTATGTGGATATATGGGAATGGAGCAGGATGCTTTCTTGATAGAGTTAAAAAAAAAAATGTTTTTTTTTAAAAAAAGTCAAAAACTAGTTTACCTGAGAGCTCGACTGAGTTTGTCGTAGTTCATCTGAGGCTTGCACTTGCGCGCCCCCCACAGTCTGGCCACCTCGTCCGGGTCTTTTATGACGAACTCGCCGTAGTCCCCCTGCCACGCGATGACATCGTGGTACTCCTCCTTCCTGAGCAGCTCCAGGATAAAGTGCCACAGCTGGATCTGTCTGGAGCCCGGGCTCGACTCGGGCTTGTACGCCCATTCCGGAAAGGCGAACCCTACAAGCAAAGGGAAGACAATAAACACGATATAATGGGATATAAAAAGAAAAAAAAAAGGCTTTCAACAGTCATCTATTTTGTTAAATCAGTGTGAGCGTCATAACAATCGTATCTTGCATCTCACACACACACAAAAAAGAATCAATAAGTAAGAAATCAAATCAAATACAAATCAATAAATAACCAGTGCTTCAGAAGAGTTAAACACTGGCCTGCATCGAGCAAAGAAAGCAACTAGAGAAAAACTGGATTAAAAAGGACAGTAATGACGTGTCAACTTGGAAGAACTGCAGTCAGGGGGAACAAAACATGTAAAGTTGCATCATAAACAATCGACAGGTGAAATCACGTCTATAGCACTATTCGGACGGGACTAGTTTTACTGGGGGACGTTAGAGAAATTTCTGTTTCACAGAGGTACTTTGTGATTTTAATCCGTTCCGAATCTGCCATGTCTGTCTTTTTCTCACACGACCTCTGTAAAAATTCCAGATCAAATTACCAACTGTTTTTCAGCAAACTCGGCGGTCCTCTGAGAAATCTAATCCCGTCCGAATGCGAATGTCTGTGTTTGCCGAAAAAAAAAAATTCCGAAACGCGTTGTCTTATGTTTTTTGGTCAGCGTGCACTACCGTACAAATCTCTAGCGTGCGAGTATTCGAGTTTCTGCTTTCTACGCTCCAGTAGAAATCCTCATCCTCAACACGTGGTCTTGCGCAACTCCCACATGTAAAACACAGACACGCCCACATCCGTAATAAACACGGAGATGTTTGTCCCGTCCGAATCCATACATGAAATGACCGACGTCGGCTGAAAAAAAATTCTAACTCAAACGTCCCCCAGTAAAACTAGTCCAGTCCGAATAGTGCTTATGTTTAATAGCAAAAGTAAAATGACTTCCATACGCACGCGCACACAAACACTGCAATGAGAACTCTCAGGATTGGGACTAAACAGCTCTATGGCCATGAAGAAGAAAAGGTCATGTAAATGAGGAAAATCCAGAAAATCACACGATGCAATGCACCCATCATGCACCCACTGTACGATCCTCTGGAGGCAGGCTTGTGATCTGCGTTTGCTTCATCTGTTCAGGTCGAGGCTCAGCAACGTGGCAATAAAATGAAGTCAGCTGATGACCTGAATGTACATCAGTGGGTTGTTGTTGTTTTTTTCCTTCCCTGATGGCAGGGGGTATGTATATTCCAGGACTCACATTGTGAAAGAGTATGAGGAATCACATTGTCAACATGTGAACTGGCCAAAAACGTTGCTGGCGTTAATCAAAGCTAAAGGTGGTCAAATAAATAAAACCTCAAAAGCGTGGGACTTTATATTTCAGGTAGGCAGCGCTCGAGAACGATTCAGGTCAATGGCGAGTTTAAAAGATTGACCGGCAGATCTACACAGAAAGAAAAGTAGAGGTTCACATATAAACGCCGTAAACGGGTACAAATGGATTCTGATACTTAAATATCGATAATGACTCTCTTGTATTTCTAGTTCACTCGTTGCAATTAATGTTAACAACATGGCGAGGCTTTTGGGTAAGGTCAGGTTTATTTAGCAAAAAGAGTCTGCGGCGTCAGGGCTTTGGACACTTAGTGTGTTTTTCCACCATGTTAAAGTCTTCACTGGAGAAGTTTGTACTTTCTGGGTTCTCAGAAATGCGGAAAGTTGCATACTTGAGAGAAGAAAAAAAAAAAAAGATCGAGAGACTGATGACCTGATGACTGTTTATAGGTGTCATAATGTAACGGGAACTAACTTGTCTTGAAGACTTCGAGCACATCAATGAATGAAAAATTGCGTTAAGAGGAATAATGCGCTTCAGCTCGACTGGTGCTTTTTCTTCCTTACACAAAACATCTCACAAAAAAACAAACAAACACACAAGCAAGTCACTTTATTATGTGCCATTTATTCATTTAGACTTTTAGGGCCGATTGAAAAGCTCTAAGAAAAGAAGGAAAGGAGACCGCAGAAAAGCACATAGTGGTTGTGATGAAAACTCTTCCGTACCCAAGGCATTTATTCCAGGCAAACACACGCTTACACACACATGTACCTGCATGCATGCACATATAAAGACACACGGACCCACCGGAGATCCTCCTGCCTTTATTCTCTTTGTCGAGCAGATTCAGAGTCCGCTTTTTAGAATGGAGCAACAAGTTTTTTTTGTTTGTTTTTAATCCTCCTGTTTTTGTCTTCCTTTCAATAAGGATTTTTTTTTTTTTGTTCATGGATGCAGAGGAAGAAAACTTGAGAGGTGTTTTCAGGCTTCGGGTTTCAGTCTCCGTGTGCATGACCGTGTGTGTGTGTGTGTGTGTGTGTCCGTCTGGCACTCGATTACATCATGGTGTTGTGCTGTCTTCAGAAGGTTTGCATAACAGTTATAGCGCACAGACGCTGATTTGCATACTTGTAACAACCTTTAAAAGAAAAAAATTTGCTTAAGGTTTGAGAAACGCCGAGGCTGGAACTCGAGTCTTAAGTCGAGATCTCCTGGAAGAAGATCTCCTTTGACTACAATCGCCGAGACCACAATGTCTCTTGAAACCAGTGGGTGTGTTTTCCTTTCCCCCGGTTTACACCACAGCAGTTTCCTCGTTTTCATATCATGGTAATGAGACGTCATCATTCGTATATTTTGCACTTTAACGTTGTGCGTTCGACATCTGCAAAACAAGTTTGTTCCTGTTATCACTGTAAACACTCACCAGCATCTCACGGTTTTTTTCGCTCTCTCTCTCTCTCTCACTTTCTTTCTCTCTGTCGCTCTCTTCTAAACTTTAGAAGTTTAGAAAAATGCAGCTCATCAAGTTACCAGGTCCTGAAGACTTTCCCATGTGGGAAAGGTACGGCTTGAACTCTGACTGTGACCGAGTGCTGACACTGGAGACTCCTTACAGAACTGCTAAACAAACATCTCCTGGCAGGAGATACAGATCTACGAGTTACGCATGTCCGCCTGTTTTCACAGGCCGACTCTATGAAGCCTCTGTTATTAGAGAAACAATAACAGATCGAGTACATGAATATAAACCGTCTGCCTGGAACTAGCGTCAGGGCCGCCGCTGCAGAAGATTAATCGGCACCTTCTGACCAATCGGAGGGAAGGATTCGGTTTTTGATTACGGCACACAAATGTGGTCTCCGGTTCGTGTGTGAAAACGACTCCTCCTGCTCCCAGAAAGACTTTTTCCACACTCCGAGTCCTGGAACATGCCTGTGATATCAGAGGAATGGATCATTTCATTTGAACAGTTGATATTGAGATGCGTCTGCTACTTATTCTCTGTAGAGTCTTTATAACGGCTCTAATCTGAGGTGCTCGGAGGTAACTCTAAATAAACCTCTCCTCTGCTGCAGAGGTAAGTTTTGCTCTTGTTTTCCTGGGAAGGTCTTCACGAGAGCCAGTTTCATCATGGTGTGTGTGTGTGTGTGGGGGTCAATCCATCGCAGGGCACGAACACACACTACGGGAAATTTGGGAACGCCGATTAGCCTAATCTGCATGTCTTTGGACTGTGGGAGGAAACCAGAGTAGCCGGATGAAACACACTAAGCACGGGGAGAACATGCAAACTCCACGCACACAATCAATGAGGTGGGAATCGAACCTGGACCCGGGCGGTGCAAGGCGACAGTGCTAACCGCTTAGCCACCGTGCCGCCTACATAATGCTGTATGGGCGATTTCATATGTTCTAGTATTGTTCTAGAATGTAGAAAATACATACACAGGAATGCGCACACACACACACACATACACACACACACACACACACACACACACACACACATAGATAGATGGATAGATGTAGGCTGTTCCACTGACACTGCACTCGACAGTAGACATGTAGCACATGAAAAAGCCCTGTGATTGGCCCTTTAAGAGGTCAAATGTGCCATGCTCCAAAGATTCTGACAGACACTGATCTGGTTTCATGTCTCACACAACACACACACACACACCCAGACACACACACACACACATGAAAGTGATCTCCACTAAGAAGTCTGAGCCAAAGTCAATGTCTGTCAAACTCCCTGATGAACAATGAAGAACAGACTCCTAAGTCACACAAGCGCACACAGCCTTCTGGCAACGATGGATACACTTACAGATGTGTAATTCCCACACACACACACACACACACACACACACACACACACACACACACACACACACACACGCACGCTGTGCATGCTTTGTTGAACTAATAGTGCTAAAAAATCTAGTGGAGGCGTGATGTCTGATCCTGTGCTTCTCTATGGACACACACACACACGCACACACACGCACACACACACGCACACACACGCACACACACAGCCTGCTATTTGTGCTAAAGCATCCGAGACTGAGCACAGCCTCAAGGACAAACCCTCTCCGATGTAGGAGTGTGTGTGTGTGTGTGTGTACATTATTGATCATATTACTAGCTAGACACTACGAGCCCTGCAGTGCTGCTGTCTTGATATTGGAGAGCGCGCGCGCGCACACACACACACGGCAACCCGTGGCATCACCGTGAAACCAGCCGCTCCGGCGTAAACATGCGAGAACTTGTTTGTGTAACTTGTTTGATATGTTTGTACGAAATGAAAGACACAAAGCCGAGCCGGGCCTGCGCCGCTGCCAAACATAAACGCTTTGTGTGTTCCCGTCGCGTTCTTTCCCCCTACCTGCTCTAACGCTCGGCACGTCTGCAAGGCTGTTTGTTAATACCAGCCGACACTAAATCCCAGCAAGGCTGAGCTGCCGCACCTCCCCGGAGATGGATTCCCACATCAGTGTCTTGTGATTGAATCGCACCATCTGACAACACGCCCAAACCCCGGCGCGAGTCGAAACAACCTCACCTCGTACAGATAACCGTGTAGATTTCTCTTATCTTTAGTATTATTCTCTTATTATTATTATTATAGTTATTTATTAATAGAATTTGAATAAAATCCCAACCCCGTTCCAGGATTCCCTTTTTAAACATGATTTAAGCTTCACTCTCAAGTCCGTGTGCAAGAAGTGCGTCCTGCAATTACACCGCCGAACCACTAGTTGGCAGGGTGGGTTCTATGCCAACGCGCTGAGACTCTTCTCTTCTCTCTGGTCAGTATTGTTCTGCAATCAAACTGTGCAGAGCTTGTTGGAGTTGGAGAAGACGGATGTTTAACGACTGAAATTACAGAAGCGCAAAGACGAGAGGAGAGAAGAGAAGACGTCGGGGGAGATGACCTTCAACTCAAGTCAAAAAAACGGAAGCGTAGTAGAACAAGAAGAAGAAGAAGAAGAAGAAGTCGGAAATACGCTGCTACCACGTAGACCAATCGCAGTGGGTAGTTAGGATACGGCGATGGAATGTACGCGGCTCGGTGAGGCTGAATAATCGTACAGCTGCAAACATCTCTGATAACCGGAGAGAAAATCTCAGCTGTGTCTGTGCTTCATGCCACCACGTTTCACGTAGAATTCGCTGGAACTAAAAAGCTCCAATCCTGTTCCTGTGCTCCGGGAGGCAGCTCCATGAAAAACCGTGAAAAGCCGAGGAATGGCCTGGAAGAACATCGGGTGTCCCGCACAGAACCCTGACCTCAAACCTACTGAAGATCTTTGGGAAGACCTGGTGCACTAAAGTCCCCAGAACACCCTAAAGCCGTCCCGGGAGACCGGAGGTCATTAATGATGACTGGGGAAGAAAAAAAAATAAAATGGATTCAGTGATGTTTTGTGTTGGAGTAAATTCAGCATTTAAACGTTATTTAAAACAATCGATTCGAGGTCAATGTTTGAATTTGAGGTGGTGAAACTATTCACACACCGGCAGGCAGCACAGCGTCATGTGTCGCAGGAACGAATGAAAGTCTGTTTAGAACTGTTACAAAATCTGAATAGTAAGAAAGAATGATAATAATAATAATAATAATAATATAGAATTGGGATCGTGATACTAAAAAAATCGCGACAGGAATGGGATCGGCGCCCAGGTATCCTGATACCACCGTCTCTGGTGATCTGGTCCCTGAGAACACTCGTCTGGTTCATTTTGATCGGTGAGAATACAACCGGGACCCGTGCCCGAGTCTGCTGTAAGAGGGGGTCTCGAGAACGAAACGGCGTGCTCCGGCACGGATCGAATCGAACACGGAGGCCGACCGCACCTGAGAACGGAAGTTGTGTGTTTAGACGCAATGTGAACAGTGCCGCCCATCTCGCCCGGAATCTCCGCGTGCGTGTAGAACTCGACAATCTCATCCTCTCACCTACACCTTTCCGAAATATCAATAATATTAGGCACAGGGTGACGGTTAACCTTCTCGTTCACGTCTTCTCCTGAGTTTAATGCTGGCTTACAAACCAAGTCGGCGCATATCGCCACCTGCTGTATCGGAGAGTGTAAATGCACAAGTGTACCCGAGTACGGAGACGCTGTGTGGAGCGCGGCCAGTGGAGTACAAATCTATTATTCCTGAAGTGAAAACAACCCGGATCAGGAACGGGGAGTTTAACAAGCACTTATGGAGGTCATATTCAGGGGTTCACATACTTTAGCGTAACTGAAGCACGCGAGCTGGACAAGAGGATCTGCAAAATGCTGCAAATATAATATAAACATAATATAATATAAATAAAACCCCAGGTGTATTTATAATTCTGATTATCTTGTTTTTTTTTTGCTTCCTTGATCCTGATTTTACAAACGTGTGGGAAAACGTTGTGTTGTGCGTGTGGAAGGCGCGTTTTCTTTTAATGCTCTCTACCGGAGAGTTGTGCTGCGAGTGCAAGTGCGTATGACCTCATCCCCCCCTCCCTACTTAACCTCTATGACCTCCAGCCCTTCTCTGTGTCTCTCTGTCCCTGGTTCTCACCCCG
>QMIH01000347.1:198622-210791 GCA_003987875.1 Clarias batrachus | reverse complement strand
AAAATATATATATATATATAAAGTTGATGTCGGACGATACAGAGGAGGGGAAGAGAAAGCGGCCGAGAGGGGGCTGTGAGGAGGGACGACTGGGGGGTTAAGGGAGAATAAGGGAGAAAGGGAAACAACAGAGGAGGGGTGAAAGAGAGGGATGAGATCATAGCTCGTCTCCTAGTCTGTTGTCATCCAGGTCAAATTGCTCTCTCTCTCTCTCTCTCTCCACTGATGCCTCGTCCAAGTATGTAAATCTGAGAATGCTGGCTGTCCGAGGCTCTTCTGCTTTTTCTTTTTTTTTAATTAACGCAGAATGCATTTAAAGAATCTTGAGCACTCCGGGCATACAGGAGTATTCTTATGAGAGGAAGCATACCCATGCCGAGTATGTGTGTGTGTGTGTGTGTGTGTGTGTGTGTGTAGATTAGCAAAAATCAAACTGATGACATGAAAGGGTTTCTGTCAGGACGACACAGAGCGGCGATTCAACTGTGGGGAGAAACTCAAGAGGGCGGCTTTACTTATTTCGCCTCTTTGTCATTAACGCTGGGCAGTTCTTAAATTCCAGAGGTGTGTGTGTGTGTGTGTGTGTGTGTGTGTGTTTTTGTGTGTGGGGGTGGGGGGAGTTTCAGTAGCCAGACTCTTAACAGCTCACTGTGAAGACTCATAAATATTATCGTAGAGTGAACGACAGAAAGTACAAGTGTGTGTGTGTGTGTGTTCTAGCTTTGAGAACACTACGTCCTCATTAACTTGACTTGCATTTAATTAAATCATTAAATCTGCATCCGATTTGGTGTTGATGATGGCAAGTTCAGAGTTATTAAACTTCCTCCTTTGCGACTGTGTACTTAACGCTACACAACAATTACCGAGGGGGGTGTTCGAGTCAATCCGGGATTTGTGATGAGCTTTCTTGTGAATGAAGGCGTAAAACTGATCGACGTTTACCGGAGACTTCAAGCAGAGTACGGTGATGAGGCTCTTGCCTGATCCTTGAAAATCGCCAGTTAACATGTTGCCAAGTTGTGCAAGAGACGCGTCCGTCTGTGGGAAGTGGACACACGCCGGACATTCACCACTTGTTCATTATAGGACGTCCGCTGGGAGTTAGTGCCCTGCATCACCTGTACAGTCCTGACCGCGCTCCACATGTTTAGGGAAATTCAAGGAGCTCCTGGGAGACCAAGTGTCTCATACATGTCAAATCTGAGAAAACTTTTTACTTGATTTTACTCAAGCGCTAAAAGGAAGTGAAACACTGGAATGAGTGCTTTAGTGTTGTTGCAGGGGATTATATAGAGACATAAAGCTAGTTTTTTTTGCTTCTCATGACTTTGTTCTGTTATTCTGCACCATCAAGAGTCCCGGTTTGACTTGAACAGACAGCGGAAACAACAAGCCTGGTCATCTGACCCACCTGCCTCATTGCTCGCCCCCTCCGCATCTCGCTCATGAGAGGGGTCATGTGACCACGTCAAGAGGAAAGAAAAAGTGAAGTGAAAAGAAAAAAAAAAAAAAAAATCACAACCTCTCAGTGACCGCGGTCAAACCACAAGAACATTAAAGATTCATCAGGGAAAGAAAGAGAGAGTAAGAGAGTAAAACGAGTAAAGACAGGACAAGGTGCTGAAGAGTGAAGCACAAAGAACAACAACAAAACAAAAAAGAAGAAGAAGAAGAAGAAGAAGAAGAAGAAGATGAAGTAAAGAGATGCATGATTGCGCCGGGGCGATTGTGATGACGGCGCTGACGACACGGACGCGGTCTTTTTCTTCAGTGGTGAACGAGGGAGAAAAAATTATTACAAAAAAAAAAAATCAAAATCACAGAATGTACCCTTAACCTCAGAGAGTCAATGAGTACACAAGAGCATGAGTGCGAGAGAGAGAGAGAGAGAGAGAGAACATGAGAGAGTGGGAGCCAGAGGGAGAGATGGCCTTGGAGATCCAAAAATAAACTCGCACACAGGGGTTATTGTTTGACAGTAAAAAGAAAGAGAGAGAGAGAGAGAGAGACAGAGAAAGAGAGAGAGACCGAGACACGGAGAAAGAAAGAGGACAGGTGGAGGTGGACAGGTGGAGGTGGACGACAGAGGTGAAGGATTTGCTTTTCACACCTCCATAACTTTATCACACTCGTGCAGTTCTTCAATAATGCGCTGCACAAACTCTACGGGGCCAAGGACGAGCAGCTAGAAATACATCGCTGAATGCATTGAGAGGATGTACAATCGTGCCGAACGCACACACACACACACACACGGAGGCACGCTTCTCTTGAGTGTTGCGAGTTGCGGAGGTGAAAAATATTATTCCATGGAGTGGAGTGGAGGCAGTCCCAGAGCTCGAGGTGTATTTATGTTCAGCTCTTACGCTCCTCCTTTATCCTCATTAACCCTCCATCCATCCATCCATCCATCCTTCCTTCATTGCAGCTCTTTAGCGCCGTCTCCCTCAAGACGCGCTCCTCCCTTTATCCTTTCATTTCCTCTCGTTTAAGGCTGGATAGAGGTAACGAGCTGGGAGTCAGGGGAGAAATCTCAGAAGAAGTTCTCAACCCTCTCTCCTCTCAAAAGGTCTTTTGGCTTCACTTTTTTCGTCACAAAGTGTGTGTGTGTGTGTGTGTGTGTGTGAGAGAGTCACGATGATGGTGCTTCTCGGTGAGACGTGCTGGAGTTAGACCGGCATCAACTGGCTCTCAGGTTATGAGTTTATGTCTCTACACCTGAACAGAGAGGAAACAATGTCGATGTGTTTCCTGGAATGTGTCACACCATAGAGGTGCAGGAAGTTAGCAAGCCTCCTGCACCACCACAACAACTCTGTTTCCTGTACGTGTACGTGTATGTGTGTGAGAGAGTGTGTGAGATGGTCTAAGGGAGTGCATGTGACTCGCAGCATCTGCACCGATATCTTTGTCACGTTTCCTCTGGTTCCCGACTCGCAGAACTCGCTAAAAAACTTTAGGTGGCGTGAACACGGAACTCGCAAGGTGTACTCGGCGACGTTACAAAAGACAATCCAGAAAAACAACTAACAGACCGTGTGTGTGTGTGTGTGTGTGCACGCACGCACACGCGGTGTGTGTACATGTGCCAGCGCTGACTCAGTGCGTGAGCGTGTTTGTAATTCAGCCTTCACAACGCAAACATTTCTCTCTCTCTCTCTCTCTCTCTCTCTATTCCCTGGCTTTCTCTCTCTCTCTCTTGGACACCGTCTCATAGCAACCAGACACTTCAGGCCTAAAAATAAACTCCCAGAAATGAACAGAACAAAAAAATAAAACATAAACGACAATTAATCCTTTCAGCCTGAGAGCCAGGCCTCAAATAGAGCAGGTAGGAGCGAGAGAGAGAGAGAGAGAGAGAGAGAGAGAGAGAGAGAACAGCAAGCAACAGGTATCTCCGAGCTTGCGGCTGTACTGATATAGGAATAACAACAGATTTCTTCACACACACGCTATAGAATGCAGACGTACATATTTAGCATGATTAATCGTACTGTGTTTTTCTTCCTGAGATTCTCGTCAGCACTTTTATGACATCATTAAACGTTACACAACAGCTCTTTGAAACGCTACATAGTTACAGTTTTGAAGGACGAAGCGCTGCACATTAAAGCGTCTCGTGTTTCCAGTCCTCTGTTTAATCTCAGCAGGATTCTAGACATAATATTTGTGGCATATCACCCACCCTGACACACACACACACACACACACACACACACACCTGCTTGTGTGTATTTGTGTCTACGGCAGGTAAGTCGGCCCACCCTGCTCTACTCCCCCTGCTCCAAAATCCCCATGACATCACCCCGAGTGACTGAGAGCCTCTGTTCCCCACAGCAGGTACACACACACACACACACACACACACACACACACACACAAACACACACACACACACCCCTTACACCCAGAGAGGTAGTATACTCCGGGCAGGTTTATTTTTTCAAATCATAGTTAGTGAAGTGTGCAAATGCAGTCAAATGCACAGCGGCCACTATATTAGGAACACTGGTTCCCTTTCACGGAGATGTCCAGGGGAGGAGCGCGATACGCCAACACCGTACAACGCTTCGGTTCAACAACACCAGAACGGCGGAAAAGAGACCTTTGCCTGTTAGTTGACCTGGTAGTCTGGGTATTTCAGAAAATAATCTGAGGAACCTTAGATGGTGGGAACAGCCGACAGAAGACGGAAGCTGGAATGAGTGTAAAAGCTTGAGACACGTCCCGGCTCATCAAAAACAGGACGCTTCAAAACAAGAACATCAGCATGCGATTTCGTTTTTTGTTTCCCGAACTTTAAACTGACAGTAGAGGAACCCGATGTGCATTTTTACTCTTGTAGTTTATCCACAGTGAGGTTCAACGCGCTGCGAGGTTCTGAGGTGGTTCCCTGCTCCCCGCCGGTGTAAACAGTGCGGATTCTTTTCTTTTTTTTTTTTTTTTTTTAAACGTAGCCTTCTCTTCAGCTCAAACCAGACTGGCTGTTCGTCAGCGACGTGTTTCTGCCGCTCCGGGGTTGAACCTGTTGTCACGTGATCACGGGTACCCGCATGAACGTAGGTGTTCCTAATTAAGTGGCCAGTGAGAGCACGTTTACGTAAAACATGAAACTGCGTGGTGTCACCGGTAGAGACGAACCTCATTTATAACTGCAAACAGTTTCTGCAATATCACAGCCAGACTGTTTGTGAGAGAGAGAGTTTCAAACGGAGGGGAAAAAAAAAAAAAAAGTAACACCTTTATGCAGTAAACCACAGAAAAATCTTGTTTCCTTCCCATTTTTATGACCACTAGTTTTCATAAAACACACATACGCACGCACGCACACACGCGACTTTTAAAGCATGTCTTTGTCACCTCCGTGTCTGTTTGTGTACAGCGGCCTGACTTGCGTCTGTGTGACGTGTGACTGTCCAAAAATACCCTCTCCTCCGTTATCTCCATCTCCCTGTTCCTCACCCCTCCTTCCTTCACCTCCATCAATTCCCCTCTCCCTCGCTCTCCTTCTCTTCCTGCCATTATTTTGCCGCCCTAATTTTAGAGAAGGGGAAAAACGCTGCTTGCGTCTGTTAACCACGCCAACGAGTACATGATGTGAGACAGGGAGGGGGGCGTTGGGGGGGGGGCAGGGGAGGGGAGGGGTGCAGGAAAGTCAGAAGTCAAAAGTGCCACAGTGTGAAAGAGAGAAAGTGTGTGCGAGAGACATCTTTTTTTTTTTTTTTTTTAAACCGAGAGACACAGACTGAGGGAGAGAAAGTGATTGCGGTCAGCATTGCCCAGGGCAGGACATTACCCGGTGTGTGTGTGTGTGTGTGTGTGTGTGTGTGTGTGTGTGTGTGTGTGTGTGTGTCTACTGATAACCATGAGCTGATCTGTGAACCCATGCAGTGACGCAGCATGTCACCGTTCTCTCGCTCTCTTTCTTACTTTTTTCCTTCCTCACTCATTTACACACACACACATACACACACACATACATCTGGCTACCATATTCACCAGGCTCTGCCCTATTTGTATGTTCACCAGACAGAGGTGACTAAGAGATTTCAGCATTTCTGTGTTGAGTTGAGAGAGAGAGAGTGTGTGTTAGCAAGCTGGTAAAATGCATCTGTTAAAGCTGCTTAAGTCTTGCTGATCTTACTTATGTAACACTCACCTCACACACACACACACACACACACACACACACACACACACACACACACACACACACACACACACACACACACACACACACACACACACACGGCTTGGGGGGATTACAACAATGATATGGGTGGCATGTCAGAGTGTGTGTGTTTGTGCTAGTGTGTGTGACCACCAGTTGAGTGGAGCTCCAGGCTGTCCTGATGATCTCCCCGTCTCACTCAGGCTCGTGTGATCTTAAGGACGCTGATGTGTGCTCTGATCAGACTTTATATACAGACCTGTCCGACTTTATGTATTAAAGTGCCGGAGCTCTGGACTGTACTGATCACCCAAAACTACCGAGCTAAAAGGCACGAATCTGAAATAATTCGACTATCCGAGTCAATCTCCAAGGAAGTCACGATTCGATTTGTATCACGATTCTGTATGTATCCCGATTTTAAATTGAATATCGTTATTTGTAGATTTTTTTTTTCAGTTCTA
Organism: Clarias batrachus; assembly: GCA_003987875.1. Lineage (NCBI taxonomy): Eukaryota > Metazoa > Chordata > Actinopteri > Siluriformes > Clariidae > Clarias > Clarias batrachus. The sequence continues at coordinate 204,653 of QMIH01000347.1, read as the reverse complement.
AACAAACTTTTAGAAGTCGTGCTGTGTGAATAGTTGCAAACACACTACCTGCAAGATTATAGAGGAACAGCAATGTTTCGGCGCTTCAAATGCCAACATACCTAAATCAAAGTTTTCTTTTAAAGCGTGGATTTTGGAGTCGGTGTGGTGATGCGCGAATAGATCATTTTTCCCTCTGCTATGCGAACATGGCGAGTTTAAGCCCCAGGTGGCACCACGAAACCTGGTGTCTAGGGATAGGGTTAGGATGAGCTGCACTCGCACCAATCATAATCAATCTCAGGCATTTGTGAATAAAGCAAATCGAACTACCCTCCAAGTGTGTTACACCATCCACTAATGGAGCATGTACAGCAGGAGGAAGCAGCCTTCTCCTGTTCAGGTTGCTAACCGTCACCTCCAGGCATCTCCAGATGAATCATAACAGCGCAAAAAACACTGTCCAGTAACCTGGGGAGGTTTCTATGTTTGTCTTTTTTTTTTTTTCATTTTGAGATTTGTTCAAGTCAAAGAAAGTCCTGGAATCCTTGTGCGGTTTGGGAGAATCTGCAAAAGTCACTATATAGTCCATGCTGCATTATCGAAAAAGTAAAAAAAAAATTTGTTTTCTTTCTCTAAAGAAAGAAAACCCGAATCGAACCAGACGCACAGCAGACAAATGAACTGCACAGCCACCACCAGCAAACACCACTTGACTGTGCCGGGATAAAGGTGTTTACATAGGTGTGTAACACACAGAAACCTTTTTTTATTGGCCAAGGCATTAATAAACCAATTAGATTTTGCCCTATTGTGACCTCATATAAGAGGAGGATCCCATTCCACAGGTTTTTGCTTAGCTGAGATTCTTTGGATGGGTTTCATTTCTCCTCCATGGTGCATTCGGAGGAGGAGTGAACTGAAAGAAGGTATAAAATTTACATAAAGTAGGGGCCAGTGGTGGTTGAGACGGATCAGAGGATTAGGGGATCAAGCCCTACCAGTGCCAGGCTGGCGAAGCCTTGAAATTTATGCCCATAAAAAATACGCAGCCGCAGAGATGCAGGGCATTGTCAGTGCCAGTCCCGAGGCTGAAGAAGTGCATCAGGGGTAAAAACGTGTGCCAAAAACATTTGCAGCTTGAATGATCCGATGTGGTAACCCTGAAAAAGGTGTGAGTGTAATAAGAGACATACAACGTATGTATAAGCATTATCCGAGGGGTATTAACACACTTTGGGGATCTCTAAGATCTGTGTTAAAGACTGTTTAGTATAAAAAAAAACCTATTTCCTTTAATTCCTTTAAATAAAAGCTTCAATTATTTTTATAATTAAATATTTCATATTTAGCATACAGTACCATTTAAAAGTTTGGACACGCCGTCTAATTCAATGTCTATTGTTTAGTGATTTTTTTTAACACGTATGGAATTTGGTAATTAAGGAACAACAAAAGTCAGTCAGTTGTTATTGTAAGACACAAGTGGATTCGCAAAACCCATCAAGCACCATGATGAAACCAAAACTTACCTCTGTGAAGGAGAAGTTGTTCATCTAGAGTTAGCAACAAACAAAAAAAAAATCACCAATGAACAACTCATCGAACAGAATCAACTGTTCCAGGGGGATTACTGCATACTTTGGATGCCGTCGGTGTTGTTTTACAGTGTGGAAAGAAATAAAAATCAGGAAATACCATGAAATCAGAAGGCGTGCGCAAACCTTCGACTGGTATGCATACGCAATATAAACCGGTGAATACCTGGCCAATGAGAGAACAATCTCGTCTCAACTTGAAGGTCTAAACACAGTTTCTCTGAGTGTCCAAACAGCAGTCGAGTTGCGTCTCAATGAAAACCCTTTCAATAAAACAGAACACGAGTTTTGATTTATGATGAGTGGAGAGTGATGATGTTTTTCAGTGTAGGCAGCTCGCGGGCATTAATTCTGACCATCTTGGCAGCAGGTCAGTCACTTGCTCTCTCTCTCTCTCTCTCTCGGAGGGTGAGCTCGTCCTCCTCAACTGGAGCAAATAAATTGTACTGCATTATGCAAGACGCCGATGATGTAACTACGAGCACAAACTCGCCACACGGAGCACAGCAGCCACGCCATAGCAACCAGCATGCCGGCTACTAAATCAAAACAGACTTTAAATCCAGCGGTGTCACAGTTTTCCTCAGAATCTCTCGGTCTCTCTCTTTCACTCACACACACACTCACACACAGTACATGTGTTTCTGCGCCCGGTGTGTGTCTAAGCCTAGTGCTGGTAGTCAACTAGGATTGAGAAAATGTGTCTCGGCACATTAGGGACATAGCTTTATGGGATGATTTTATTTTATTTTTTAAAGTTTTGTGGGAATGTGTGTGTTCGTATTCGTTTAAGCTGTTCTCTTTTTAATTAAAGCTGCTCAGGTACCTGGATTCTCCCTGAAAGCAAGCAGAGAAATCTGATAACCTGTTAACTGGAAAACCAATAACCTATGGTATGAATACACACACACACACACACACACATTCCGAGAGAGAGAGAGAGAGAGAGAGACAGAGATTGATCTGGGTGAACTTTCAACGTTCTTGCGCGGCTGCTGTTGAACAAGATTACGTAACGGGGTGAAGAGGGAGCAGCGTTTAACACTCACGTGCGCGCGGAGAGCACAGAGCAGCGAGCCGAGATAATGAACGCTAAAACAACCACCAACACGCGAGCACATGTCATGCATTTAAACCCAGAACCAGTGCGCCTAGACAGCACGGTATAGAATTGCAAAACAGGCCAGGGATTCCCCGCCACTGAAGACGCCGTGACCACAGGAGCTGCTCGCGTCCGATTGGCTGGCCTTGTGTATTCATGTCTTCCAAAAGAAAGGAGAGCAATTCTAGCCGGTAATGCTCTCACCGTTACCAAACATCAGGTAGGTTTCCGTAGTGCTCTTTTTTTTTTTCTTCTTTTGTCCATCTGATATGTTTGATCACGACTCTCTTAAACGCTCTAATTTGATTGGTCGGTGCGGTCATTCAAATTACATGTTTCTAGTAACGCGCTCCTCCGCATATATTATAGTTTCCATAGTAACAGCTGGGAATTCTACAGCAAACATCGCTCATAATCTAAAACTTAAACATTCTGTTATTCAAAGAAAAAACATTTCATTACTAGTCCGGGGAATTAGTTTCTTTCTAAGTACAAGTTTTTTGACCCCCTGAGATTTTTTTTATATGCACAGATAAAATAGGACAAAAGTTATATTTATTTCATTTAAAAATAATTAAAATAAATTATAATGCATACAACTTGTGGCACTGGGATGAAACTGCATTTGCTCCACAAGATCAATTTATGCATGTTTACGCGGAAACGTGATGGATTTATGCAAAGAGTGTAGAAATTACATAATGCCCAAACTTTAGACTTCTGCCATATGTGAACTCGACATGGATTGGCAAAGTGTTTTGAGCCACTTTTCACAGATTTTCTTTGGAGAATCTGACAGTTTGCGCCTTTCTTTTTAACTTAAAGATCTGTAGTTATGTGACTAAACACAGCTTTTGCAAAAGCTCCTAGAAAAAAAATTCATGCTAAAAGAACTTTTTTTTTTTTTAACACATTTATTTTCGGTTTGAAAGTTAGAACTAAAGGACGTTTAAACATTCAGCCATTAGCATGATTACACAGTTATTGTGAATCGCTGAGGTAAAAACGGGTGAGATTTTCAATGTGTTCTGCTATTCTGCACAATTGAAAGTCCAGGTTTGACTGGAAAACCTGGGGTGTTCAAGTCAAAACAGGACTTTTGATTATGCAGGATAATAGAACACGCTTATGAGAGGGAAAAACAACAAAAAAAACTAGCTTTATTTCTCTGTATAATCCCCTGCTACACTCATCCCAGCGTTTCACTAGTGTTTAGATACAATCAAGCTAGAAAGCTTCCTCAGTTCGCCGGCGCCGGGATCGGACTGCCTGCTTCACGTCTGTAACCCTGGCCTCCCAGGAGCTCCTTTAATGCCCAAAACATGTGGAAATAGCTTGAAGCGTGGTCTGGACTGTACTGAGGATGTGGGAAGAACTCCCAGCTAAGTTCACGTAATGTATAAGTGGACATTGTGAATGACTGTGTGTACAGTTCCCACACACAAATGCGTCTCTTCCACGGGTTGGCGGCAAGTTATCCGGTGATTTTCAAGGATCAAATGTTGCACTTGCTGAATGTTTATGTGAATGACTGCAGTGTGCTCTGAGCCACCTCGTCATACACAGGCGTACGGTCTTCTTTAAAACGTTTGCACCATTCAAACGCTTTACTACAGCTAAGAGTCTCATCACCTGTACTACTGTGCTCTGCAAATGTTGATTTAACACTTCCTGACTTGAACGCCCCTTATATACACCGTAAACACCTTTATCAGTTTTGAAAGGAAAGTTTCTTAGTAAGACGACAAGCTATGCCATTTCACCTGCTTTCATAAATACTTTATTACAGGAAGTTACTATCAGTAAAGTCATTTGTAATATTTAATGCAACTATAGACAGATAACGTGACACGATCATATATACCAAATACAAAACTGAGAGTGTTCACTGGAGTACAAGAGGCATAAAACAATTGGGCTTTTTATTGGCATGATCGTTTATGTGACACTCTTAAAAGGAGAATCTGTTAAAAACACACAGACACCTATACACAGACACACACGTTGGCGCCCACAAGCTCAGCATAGTCATTTATAAAAGTACTGATTACACACACACAAACAAGCATACACAAAGGCTACAGCTGAGCAGCTAAAATACACACCCTGGCAAGCCGACCGTACCGCTCCATTTCCCAAGACTCTGGCCTCGAGCACACACTCTGGGTCATCGTGCGCACACATGCACACACACACACACACACACACACACAGAGCACTCTAGCTGCTACGCAATCCATCCCAACAGCACTGAGCAGATCCACCAAGTATGGATCCACTTAACTTGTTTGAACCAGTATTCCCCTGGTTATAGAAAGTTAACAACTCCAGTAAAAACATTCCTTGACGAGCACATGACCCCGAGTAAACGTACGACCCAAAATAAACGAGGTCAATAAAAATTCTTCTGCAGAATTTCACAATCATCGTAGTCTACATCTGAAACTGCAACAGGTCACCTGTTCATCTTCAGGATGCACTTTTTAGGAAGCTAGGAAAATACAGCCTCGACTAAGACATCGAAACATCACAATTTCGCCATGAACACACACACACACACACAACACACAATTTGACATATCTAGTTCATCTTTGCACATGTTTTTAGAAGACCAAAACTATTCCCAAATATAAGGCATTATAATATAATCCCTGGTATTTAAAAAAAAAATCCCTGGTATTTAAAAAAAAAAGCAGTTTATGAGAAATGTTCTGAAGCTTAAGCACACACAGACACACACAGACACACACAGACACACACAGACACACACAGACACACACAGACACACACAGACACACACAGACACACACAGACACACACAGACACAGCAGGATTGTGTAGCTAGAGCACAACTGGATGCCTGATCTATTATCAATTAAATACATTATGATCTGAGTATAAAACATACGAATGTGCTGTAAATAAATGTGTGTGAGATTATTGATGAAGAGTGTTGAGTAAAGCCAGAAGTGAGGACTGCTGATGGAATTCCATCATGTGACGATGTCGACTCGATCGGGAGCGTCAGTCAGGCTACAGTGGGCCTCGCTCGCTCTCTGCTCAGCCACAAGCACTAATCCCCTTAAACAACAATCACTCTGTTATGTAGGCAAGTCCTGAGACGCCTCATGCGGCCCGAGTGTGTGTGTGTGTGTGTGTGTGTGTGTGTGTGTGTGTGTGTGTGTGCTGCTTAACCATGTCTGCGGCTATAAATGGCCCGGTTAAAACAATTATGAGCTGAGTGCACTGGCCAGAGAACGCACTCTCACGCTCGCACACACACACACTCTCACACACACACACTCTCACACACACACACTCTCACACACACACACTCTCACACACACACAC
>QMIH01000347.1:157927-180991 GCA_003987875.1 Clarias batrachus | reverse complement strand
ATATATATAGCGAGTACTGGTGTAAACATGAATGAATATGTTAATCAATTAACTGTTCTGGGCCTGATGACCGCATGCTTAGGAATCATGACTCTTGCTGTTGGGTAAAATGTAGAGCTATTATAAGGCAAGCTCTTGTGCAACTAAGGGCTCAGTTTGGAAGTGCTGGGATTTGAGCGTACAGTCTAATACAGATGTGTAATAGAGTAGCTGCCACTGCCTTCTGTGTTTACTACCACAACTGACCAACCTTTAGTTTCCGGACAGGAAAGAGGACCTGTAAAAGTTTCGTTTTACAAAGGATGAGAATGGCCGCACAAGAACAGAGTAGAGTAATTTTATTAGTAAACTGCTATTAGTAAAGCTCTCATACAGTACGTTTTCGTGTCCCACCCTGAAGATGACAAACACTTGGTCCATTCGCCTACTGTACACACAAGGTTGACAGATTTGTGTGTGATTATGGGCAATGAGTAACCACTTGAGACTTAAAGGACTCCCAAACAATAGGAATGGTATAATCACTTGGTGCCATGAGTGGTTGTATATTATGGGTAATATATTTCCTGTCATTCATATCCAGTTTTTTTAAACAATGCACTATATTTGACATTTAAGGTGTGGCAGCAGTCCGGGGGAAGCCTGTGACATTTTGATAGTAAAACACACAAACACACACACACACACACACACACACACACACACACACACACACACACACACACACACACACGCCAAAAGTTTTAATTAAGCATACACAAAAGCATATCTTATATTTATTTATTTATTTATTTATTTAAGGTGTATGAGACGTTCAACTCTTGATAAAAATCAAGTGCTATAGAGTGGAGTGTCAGCGTCACACTGGTTCACCCTACATTTTCATGTTCGATATCCTAATCGAGATAAAGGTAGATCTGGAGCCAATCCTAGAAACACTGTACGTGAGGTGGTAATACAGGCCGTCTATCATAGAGTACTATGCACACACAGTCACACCCTGGAGTAGCCAGTTGAAATCTTGATATGTTTTGGGGTGGGAAGAAACCAGAGAACCTGGTAGAAACTGACACGGACATAAGGTATACAGGTACAAGAGATCCAACACAGGGTCATGGCCCAGGAAAATCTGATTTATAATCCTTTAGTGCTAGCAGATCCACTTCTCAGCCAATCCTGAAGTGAGTAACAGTCATAAATATTTGCATTAAATCATTCAAATCTGGTTTGTACTTCTGCATTGAAGCGAGTCCACATATCTCTGCCCTGATGCAGAGAAGTGCTGTATGGGTAAGTGTAAATCATAGGGGCCTGCAGACAAGGCAATGCAAAAAAACATGAAAATCCTTTATGTATATTTTTGTTTCCTGATTTTCCACATTTACTTCCATTGCCAGGATATTTAAACTCTTTTGCTTAAGTATGCTGCTGCTTCTAATCTTAAAGCTTCATTATGTGAAGTGGAGCCGTATCGAGTTTCAACAGAGAGTCAATGGAATCTGGGCGATGCCGAGGGAAATGGGCATCCAGGGCATGTGTGTGTGTGTGTGTGTGTGTGTGTGTGTGTGTGTGTGTGTGTGTGTGTGTGTGTGTGTGTGTGAGTGTGTGTGTCAGTGGCCTCTTTGTCATCAAAGAACCTGTTTATTTTCAAGCTTGGCGCTCCAACTGTCAGGGGCCGCATAATACCCCACCATGTCTGAATCTCACCCCTTTCACCCGCCCGTCTCTCTCTCTCTCTCTCTCTCTCTCCCATTCCCTGTTTTTTCTGTCTCTTTCTGGCTTTCCCCCTTGTGCCCACGGAGCCCATCCCATAAGGGTCATGCCTCATAGTTTCATCTTCAACTAATGTTCTTTGTGTCGTGTTTTCACCTGCTGCCCAGTGTAACACAGAACTGACAATCCCTTCTCTCTCTCGCTCTTTCCCTACCTCTCTCTCAGCTGGTTTTCACACATGAGTAATAGGATTACCACATACAGCTCTGAAAAGGACAGAGGCTAGAGAGGAGGAAAAACAGAAGAGGAGGAGGAGGAGGAGGAGGAGGAGAAGGTATAGAGCACGAGGGAGGAAGTGAACGGAGGCGTCAGTCGTGGGGTAATGAAGGGAGCAATTAGAGAGCCTCAGAGAGTTTGCGGAGCACGCGGAAGGTCAGAATAGCATAGATCAGGGACAATGTGAGTGTCATTAAAACCCCTGTCTGACAGAGTCTATAATATTCCAAGAGCAAGAGAGCATGAGGTACTGTCTGGCTGTGTGACAGTCGCTATATTAAGCACAGCATGTGTTGACAGTGTGTCCAGTATCTTGCTAAGGAACAAACTCTTCCTATTGGCACAGATCACTATTTCCCATTATAGTCTCTCTCTCACACTCTCACTCTCTCTCTCACTGACCTGGCCGTCCACCCCTTCATTCCAGGGCGTTCGCTGCAGACAGATTTGGACTTGGCTCTACCACGGCTGCCCCAACCTAGGACCCAATCAGAGGCCAGATCCACGCTGTAAGCCCCCTCTCAACCCTCCCTCAGACTCGCTGTGGTAATGGTTCTCTCTGGCACCGAGGATATGGCATCCACTTGCCCCTAGTTACCCCCTGAACGAAAGATCACATATCCTACCACGCAAGCACTTGAACGCACACTGCAGGGTGTTGCACTACTTCATGGACATTTACTGAGTCACATCTCACTCACAGGACTCATTATGAAACATTTATTGAAATTATGCTTGGAAATTGTGATGTGTCTATGTCTAATACACTCTCTTCCTCTCTCTCCTTCTCTCTCTCTTCATTACTTCAATGGTACTCGAGAGACATTTAGGGACAAGTCTTTCTGCTTGCATTAACGTTGATTTCATGTTATTTCAAAAAGATGGCCATGAGAAACAGCAAGCTATATTACGCTCAAATAAACCAGAAAGTCTATGTCTCCGTGTTTGTGAGTGTATAGTGTTGGTGTGTGCAGGATGTGATGTGTAGAGGGTGTGCGTGTGCCGTGGGCACTGTAGTAGTCTAATGACTCATCTATTGATATGCCCTCTTCAGACGCCCCCGTTGTTTTTGAGTGTTCGTTGTAGACGGAGCAGAATGAGTCTATGCTTCCATATGCTCATGAACGAAGCTGTTCTAATTCACTGCCTAACAGGCTTCACATGCAAAGCAAAGGTGTACAGAGTCTGGGTCGCACATATGTTTTGAGCACATACACACTCATAAGTACACCTTTGCCTTCTGGGCTGAAGGGCTGACCACCTGTCAGCGAAAAGGAGGCGACACTGACAGTGGCAGATTGTGAGTGGGAGCGAAAATGACTGACGAATCCTCTGACCAATCTGTACACAGCGCTCAGCATGATACTGAATGATTATCTTGAGCAAATGTACAGAAACTGCATATCCCACGCAGGGAGTTGTTGTCAGCCCAGTGTTTTTTAATAGGACTTTTGCATGTTCAGTTTGGCTGCACTAGAGGCTTGTCTGTACTTTCAGTAAGTAAACTTACTCTGGAAGCCTTTAAAGACATGATGGACCCACAGATCAATTCTGATCTAGGATTCCTACTGGGTCTCACGCTGCACGACACTGAAGTTTACTCTGCAATTCATTGTAGTTTACTCCGACAATATTACGATACAGCCAGAGCTTTACTATGATGTTTCAAGGTAACTATAGTAACTACGAGATGTGTGATCACTGATCAAGGGAAAAAGATTAAATCAAACAACCTTGCAAAGTCCAAAGCCACAACACATACACTATACTTTTAAAAAGTATGTGGATACCTGGCCGTTTACACTCATATGTGCTTATTGAAAACCCCGTTCCAGATGTAGTCCAGATGCTGATTTAATAAACCCGCGGTTTTCCACTGGATTTTGGAACATTGCTCTGGATCTAGGTATTCATTCAGCCATAAGCGTTTTCGTGAGGTCAGATACATGATGTCAGGTGAGGAAAGCCTAGCACGCAGTCAGTCATTAAATTCATCCCAAAGTTGGACTTGAGGTCAGGGTTCCACTCCAACCTTAGCAAATCATGTCTTCATGGACCTCACTTTGGTCACAGAGGCACTGGGATGCTAGAAGAGGTTTAGACCTCTTAATTCCTGTAAATCTACAGCAACCAAAGACATTGTAGACAATCATGTGCACTGCGGCAAAAGTTTGCAGGAAGAGTCACAGATGCGGGAAAAGTCACGTGTGGACGTGATGGTCAGATGTACAGCACCATTTGGCCATGTAGTGTATTCTTCTATGTTGCGAGTGTATATTCATCAGTAAGATGTATCCCTGTGCATGCGCCAATTAAAATGTTTTTACTTCCTTATAACTCTTGGTTTGACTACGTCATATCTGCTAATCAGTTTTCCGAACAGTGTAGTAATTGACACAAAAACCTCAGATTGTCCTAGATACATAAACAGCCATAATGACAACCCAGAAAGAGAATCAAGAACACTGATTGCTCAGGTCCAGATGTCCCATGAGTCAGATGAGCAAAAGTGAAGGTGGAAAATCATGGAGGCAGAGTGAAACAGAAAGGGAAAGGAGAAATGATGACTAATTTGGCCTCTGCTACCTTAGAGCTTTTATTTTTTCGAAATAAGAAAATCATCTGTTGGACAAAATGTGCAGGACTTGGCAGATGCTTCCATCTAGTGGTTAAACTAATTAACTACATTTTTTATTCTGTTAAAGGCTTATTTATTCACATTTTTATAAACGTGCTAGGACTTACGTGCCGCCTTATGCCTAACCAGCTAATTGATTTCATGTTTGAGGGAGGTGTGTGTGTTTGGGGGAAGATAATAATAATAATAATAATAATAATAATAATAATAATAATAATAAAATAATCTGGGATTTACAATATAGTTTTAAAATAGTAAAATAGTACAGTACATCTTCACTATAGTACTTCTTACAGTGCTATATATTTCACATAAGGTCTGTTTTTCTTGTTAGTTGCTATTTTAAGGTTTCATTCATGCTAACAAGCGCACCGCTAAGCTGACAACCTGGCTAGCATCGGATATGGAAACAGATAGCTAGTCAAGTTAGCTAGTCAAACAATCTTTAAAAAGCCATTAGTTGTATTTAAAATACCTTTTTTAAAAAGTTGTTGTTAATATTTTTGTTTTGAAAAATAATAATAAACATGCTAGCTTGTGTATTTAGCTAATAAGTTGCTAAACTTCTGGGCCCGTATTCACAAAGCTTCTTAAGCCTAAAAGTTGCTCCTAGTGACAAAATTCTAAGAAAAATCTTAGAATTAGGGCATTTTCTTAGAATTTCTCCCTAAATTTAGGATTAAATCTTAGTAAAGATAAAAATGATTCACAAAACATCTTAGCCCTAAAACCAGCTCCTAAGGTAAAATTTGTTAAGAGTAGCGTGGAGGACTTTTAAGAGGCTTAAGAGTTTCTATAGCAGAGGACAAAATGGCGGAAGGAAGAAATATACTCCAAACACTGAACATAAAGCTAAAAGTAAACACTGCTCTTCTGTCCAATTTGTTTTTCCTGTTGTTTTACTTCCTTCCATCTCTCTTGGATTGTTGGCTACACACCATCCAAAAGTGCAACTTAAACAGACTGTCCTGCAATCATATAAATTATAAAAGCTGAGACCTTTTGCTCCCATCAATCTAAAATGGATTACATGTGATAAAATCTGTACGGTAAATAAGTGTGAGAACTTAAATATAGTAACTACTGTGTGGAAATTGGTTGCTTCAAAAGCATTTTCAACATTTAGCTGTTTAATTATCTTTAAGATAACTTTGCATAGAGTAGCCTGTAGTCATGATTATACAATTTCTTCATATACAAAAATTATGATTTCACTGTTGGTGCTATTATCATGTATTCTGTTTTCACAAAGAGCACATTTCAAAACCTTTGCAGAGGTCAGAGGTGATTTTTTATTAACCAATCACAGTCCTTGAATTGCTGCATCATCACTAGCAACGGGGTCGACCACACCTCCTCACTAAGATAAAAGTTTTTCTACTTTCCTTACTGCTCTAAAAGGTTTCCTAAATCACTTTTAGTTTAGGACTCCCAGCGAGAACTTTTTAAGCTAAGATAGGAGCTCTCTGAGAGAATTCTAAGAAGCTTTGTGAATACGAGCCCAGATGATTTGAACACATAATAGATTAGCATAATTAGGTTTACTTTAGTGTCTTTATATTCATACAGCACTTTTAAAAAATCCTTTTACAAAAAGCATATACCTAAAACAAAAAAACAAAATTAAACATTATTTGAAAAAAAATAACCGTGCTTGGTGAGTTTCCTCTCGGGACTCAGGTTTACTCTTACAATCCAAAGACATGCAGATTAGGATAATTCAAAGACATGCAGATTAGGATAATTAGTGTTCCCAACTGCCTGTAGAATATGCGTGCCTTGCGATGGGTTGACACTCCATCCAGGGTGTCAACCCATCCGCCTCATGGCCTAAATTTCCTGGGGTAGGCTCCAGGCCCCCTGAGACCCTGTGTACAGGATAAATTGACGATGTTCAATTTATTGACGATAAATGACCCGTGTGCATTTGCGGTTCAGTGGTAGGTTTCTTACCCGCCATGTGGAAGGCCTGGGTTCGATTCCCACCCAAAGCTCAAACACCAGTCACTGGATGCAGTATCTGTCCAAAACTTGGATAAAATGGGAGGATTGCATCAGAAAGGGTATCCGGTGTAAAACCTGTGCCAAGTTATGTGCAAACACGTGTGAAAAATAATCAGGTGCAGCACTGAAAATAGCTACAATATATTTAGTAAAAGAAGGTAACCAATAGCTGTAGTGTTTGTGATTTTATTCTTTGTATTACTGTGTGTTTAGGTATTTTATTTCATTTGAATTAAAGGTGTCACAGGGGCACAGCGTCACCTTTCTCCTCCAGGGTCATAGGCTCGATTCTCGCCTCTGGTCCATGTGGAGTTGGCATACTTCCAAGTTTCCTCTGGGTAGTCATGTTTCTTCACTCAATCCAAAGCCATCTGGTGTAGGCTGAATGCTTTTTCAAATTGCTGGTAGTGTAGGTTTGGGTGTGTACATGTGGCTTGCCATGGGTTAGCACCATGTCCAGATTTGCCTGATATGCTCCAGGCCCCCAAGTTAGACTACACAGTACTATACTATACTATAGGCTGTATAGACAATGGAAGGATGGTTTGAACAAACTATTTTTAGTTAACTGGAGGAGTCATAACTTGCATGTGAATCATTTTGCTGCCTGGCTGCCTTACTAACATTATCCCCCCATGGGACATTGGTAAGTAGCTAAATATGTTGCATCAGAGTGTCCATCAGAATCATATAGGACACTTAATATCAGTGTAGATCTGAGCTACATTGAAATGGCATGCAGTTGCCTGTAATCGTTTCTTTAAACACTGCTCATGTTACTAACATGAGTCTGCGCCAAGGTTTATTTCCAGAGCTAAACATAGCAGGTCATGATGTTGCTGGTAATTTGCTTAATGTCTCTAATAAAGCATGCCAGGTTGTATATAAAAAAAAAAGACACAATGTCCATTCATAGTATTCTACCTTTTTTTTTATTTGGATGAGCGAGACACTTTCAGTTACAAAAATGACTTAAAATGAACAACACTGTACAATGAACAAGCAAGTTATTTTCATCTTTTTTTCATTTTTTTCATTTTTGGTTTCAGAGATAAATACACTAAAAGGCTAACCTGTCACCATAGGGAAGAGAGGAAAGAAAGGGGACAGGGAAGAAAAGGACTATTCACATCAAAGGAAAAGATAGTAGGGGCCACACACATCACATATGTGCTTACACACACATACATACACACACACACACACACACACACACACACATACACTCATGCACGCACTCACACATGCACACAAACCGTATCAAAATAAAATAGGTACTGTATATGTAACATACACACACGCAAATACATACACATGAATGCATGTACTTTGACACCCACACCGACACACCCACTCACACACATACACACCCACACACACGCAGAAGGGACAGATCAGCATCATAAAAGTAATCACAGACAAATCATGAACATAAACTATTTTTATCATCATCATAAGCATCGTCACCATAACCTTCATGAGAAGCAAAAGTTTTCCCCAATAACAAATAATTAAAAAATATAAATTTTTATCAAAATCATCATTTATGATGATTTGCTTTGGATTGCTGAGGCCATCGTTCCAGAAACTGGAGTTGCTAGGTGAACATAGAGAAAGAGGTGGGGGGGGGGGAGAAAAAAAAACAGAAACGCTGCAGAAGATGCATTAGTGGAGATCTTTGGTTTCACTAGAAGAGTTAAAGATATTTGCTCTTTTATTGTTATTCCTTTGGACTGAAGCTGTATTTTAAATCAAAGACAAAAAAAAGAAAGAAAAAAAAGAAGGATAGATGCCTTGGTTTCTTTTTCTCTGCCTTGCTGTGCTGTTCTTGATCATTTCTAGGAAAGAACAGTGATCAGGCTTCTGTGATGGTTATGCCAAGACAAGACCCACTGTCAGGGTTAGCACAATCAGAAAATATGATAAAAGCAATAACTGTCTTGCACTAAAGCAGTCATTGCATACTGCTTTGTTTCTGCATTATAATCATTTATTAATATGTTATCAATTTGTTTCGGAAAGTGTGTGTGGCGTGTCGGGACTCCCAGTGAAGTGTTTGCTTTGGTATCGTTCTCTGGTGTTTCACTTCACTGAGAGACTGCGAGACACCTTGGTCACACTCCGTAATAGTGAAGAATTCGGTTTTGCATCACAAAACGATTTTAAGTTCAGCAAGGAAGAGAAAAAGAAGTGAAAAAGAGTGGGAGAGAGAAACGCTGGTCCCGATTACACCCGCAATGAACGCGAGCCTAATGCTGTCTGGGGTTCAAGCTCCTGAGGTGGATAAGCTTCTCATAGCATTGCATATACTAAACTCTCTGTAGTCGAGACATTCTGTGTTAGAATTCAGCGATCGCGCGATGTAAACAGGAACCGAATTCATTTACTCTCAGACTCTTTTGACATTAGGAAGTCACCTAGCAACAACAGTCTCAGCCTCTACCCAGTCACCAGCCCTCAGCACCTCTCACAGCTGACAGACAGCACCGCTAGCCAATGGGGCTTCAGTGTCCGTCCTGGCGAATCAGCCAATCACCATGTACTCAAGTTGGAATCAGGCTACAGCTGTGAGCTGGAAAGGTGCAGTAGGCCTGCTGACTGCAGAAGTGGCTTTAAGGGCTGAAGGAAGGCAGAGGAGTTGAGCTGAGGTCAAAAAGGGCAGGGAGGACGTACCCTCAAGGTCATCACAATGGTCCTGTTTCATGTCACTCTGTTGTTCACTCATATCGACAGAACGTTGATTCAAAAGGCTGAGAAGTGGGGGCTGAGAATTGACTCATCTCTGATTTGCTCTTGTTATGTCCTTACGACTGCTCAAGTGTCACTCTGAGTCATAACTGCCAGCTGGGAAATCAAGCAAGACGTTTCTGTGTTGCCATGTATAACCACCTTATCGCGCATTACGTCCTTGTTCTAAAAACACGGCCTCGCTGATTTCACAAGTGTGCTGCTGTACAGAGAGACAACATCGTACCGTATGGCGTACAGCCTAGGAGTCCACTACCTAGGTTCATTTCTTTTTTGCCTGATATAAAGTCGTATTGTTGATTGTATTGTCCAAGTCCATATGGTTTAAAGCAGAAAACAGATTAAATAGTTCATCAAGAAGTCAAAAAGAAATCAGTTTGAAGATTCCATTTACACAACCTTTGCTGCCATGATTCAAATTTGATCATTTTATCCCCCTAACACAGTGTTAATGGTTAATGTCATTTGCGTACTGGATTCATTTTCCTGAATCTAAAAAAAAAAAAAAAAACAGTGTTGTGTGCACCTTAGAAAGGCAAACAGACTGAGCGTGTAGGCTTTGGTAAATAAAGCTTTTCTGAGAAGCGCACGCATGCAAGCGCGTGTGACCATTGTGACCTTCGAACCTCTTCGATCTGCCCCATGACCTCTTCCAGCTCGCCCTAAAGCAGCCCGTTCGTACACGCTACAAACAGATGCATCGTTCTGCTTAAAGCATTCGTTAGTTTGGTTTATCGTCAAAGAGAGTGAGGTATTTGAGGAACTATCTCTCTTCTCAACCTGATCAGACACAGACAACGAGAAAGAAAGCGGAAAGAAGGAAGTCGAGCAGAGAGCTAGAGAGAGAAAGATGGAGACAGCATCGACATGATTCTGCTTAGCTACATTTCTTTCCTAGCCTTGCACGGCCCTGACCGTTTTTTTTGTTTGTTTGTTTCTTTTTTTCCTGCACAGAATCCCTCTTTGCTCTTTTTTCCTCTTTTATCCAATTCCTTCCATCTTTCCTCTCTTCCAGTTTTTTCTTTTCTTTTTGGTTTTGTAGCTGTTTAAAGCTTTCGGCTCAAGGCTCCGAGCAGCACTACGTTCAACGCTCTCAATCATCACCACAGCAATACAGTCAACGAACGATTAGCTTGTGAGACTCTCAGCCAGCACAAAGATTCACAGGAATATAAAAATCTGATCTGACGTCAGAGTCCTAATGTTTTACATCATGACCAGTCGTGCAGATTTCCTTTAGTTGAGGGCTACATTAGAAGATCTAGACAAAAAAAAAAAGGAAAGAGATCTTCACATTCCTATACAGTAGATATTATGCCTATACAGAGGATTCATCCGATGCTATAAGATTATAAGATCCTGCATCATGACGCTAATGTCTAAACCGAGCTTGTAAAAAAAGGTCACCGTAACGTTGTGCTAAAATGTGTGACGTCCGTCTAGAACGTCACGTCAGGTCAGCGTCTAGCGCAGTGCTGCTCTTCACCCTGATAGGTTATCCCTACACGGACTCCGCCCATAAAGGAGGAGCGGAGGGTTAAGAGGACAAGCCACCGTCCCTGTGTTGGTCGATAAAAGACCGATGGTTGCATTCTTTTATGGATTTGGTTTTTGAAAAGGTTGCCTTGGCGAAGTAGAATTACATTTTTTTTTTTTTTTGACACAATCTGATGCCTCGAACATAGCAATAAAAATGCATTTGGGATAAATAAATAAATTAAATAAATAAAAATTCATAGATAAGCATAATCAGAACAATCACAAAAAAAAAAGAGGTGTGAGGTGGAGAAAAGAAAATGCAGAAGATAAACAGAAACATTTTGGTCTAAAATCAAGTTTGCAACTTTTTTTTTTTTTTTCCTTTTTTTTTTGTTGTTTTTTTAAATTGTACCTTTTTCTATACATCAGCAATAAGTAAGCATTGTAACATAGATCATTTACTACAAAAATCTATAGAAGCACTAAGTGAGCCATTCCATCTAAACGGTCATGTGGAGAACAGGGTCAATCGGTCCCCTTTTCAGAAGCTCTGATCACCTCCACGCCTGCGTTCGTCTTACAGCACTGCGTGGTGCCGATCTTTTGGTGTATACACGCGTATTCGATGTTCGGTTTAAGAGTTAAAGCTTTGGCTTATTATGTTCTTGGGTGTCTTGTGTGTGTATTTTGTGTTCACCTTCATCCTAGTTGATCTGTTTAGATGAATGTTCACAGTATTTCTTCAACCACCTGATGCAGTCTCTAGCACGACTAGGAACAAGGAGGGGACATAATAATAAAAAAAAAAAGAACAATTCTATAATAATTAAATACGTGTTTTTTTTTTTCCTTCCCCAAAAGAACCATAGCACGCAATAAACCAAAGGAACAGCAGCTACACACATAGAAGAGAAAAATTTCCCACAAACCAGACAGACGGAAAGAAACAAAAGAGCCAAAAGGAAGAAAAAGAAGATCCTTCCCAAACCCAAAAGAAACCAGCCACATCTCTTTAACTTCGGTGAGGTCATCAAAGCTCCCGTCCCAAGGACCAGGAAGGGTTCGAGTGACAGGAGGAAGAAGAGTGTGGAACCATCTGTACTTATACATGAATCCATCCATCCATCCATCCATCCATCCATCCATCCATCCATCCTATGCTGTAATCATCTACCCCTGACATCAACCCTGACTTTCACAATCTTTCATAGATGGATGGAGGGATAAAGAGAGATCTCATTTTTTTTCTCGTCTCCTCTTCCTCAGCTCCTTCCATATTTGGCTTGGAAATGATTTTTTGGTTTGCTTCTGTGAATCTCTGGAATTATGGTTGGCTGCAAAGTTTTTTTTTTTTTTTTTTTTCTTAAATTCACTTCATACACGAAGTGCCAGGGATAATGGAAACGCCCGTTCCTCAAAAGTTCCCCCAGCGATGTCCACTCAGTGATGTGTGTATATGCGCATGTGTGTGTGTATTTGCGTGTGTGTGTGTGTGGGGGAGATGGGAGCACGTCTGAGGAAAGGGGGTTTCCGCTCTCCGTCTGCATCGCGGTGAGAGACCCGTGATGAGTCACTTTGGTATCCAACAAGGAGCAAGTATGAAGGAGGTGAAAAATGGGGATAATGGATTCAAAGTGTGGTTGTTGTTTGTTTGTTTTTAATGGAATTAAGACAGAATGAACATGAACGTGAGACACAGACGTCAAACATGCAGGAACACCAGCTGACCTTGTTTTAAATACATCAGATTTTTCATGACATTCGCGAGCACGCCTGTGTGGGTGCCGAGAGACATGGAGCTGAAAATTACGACATGACAGTGATGAGGGTTAAAAAACAAACAAACAAAAAAAAAACACACAAAACACAAACCTACTCAAGTATGGATGTTTTTCTTCTGGAATGGGAACTAAAGCTAGAGAGAAGAAAACCCGAGAAAGAGGTAGAAAGCGGGAGAGATTTGTACATCTAGACTTCTAGTCAAAAAACATTGACACTTCTGAGTCACTGTTGCACGGCAATACACAGCTAATACTTAGAGATTCACCTCTTCACTAATGAAAAAGAAACAAAAAAAAAAAAACAATGACGATTTAGGGAAAAAATACTGACATGTAGACAGACACAATGACAGAATGTTGGATGAAGTGATGGAGCGGGAGGTTGCTGGATCGTTGGTGTGGGTCTGGTGCTGGACGCTGGACTATTTACAGGTCCACGGGATAAAGCTTTTCCTTCCGTATTTTTGGTTTTGGTTATTTTTTGGTATATGGGTTTTTGGTATGGTTGTCTCTTTTTTTTTTGTCACTGTGAGTCTATTAAAGTTCACCTCTATCATATTTTTTTTTCTTTTTTTTTTTTTTGTTGTTCTTTTTGGTTTAAAGTTCTCCAGACTGGACGGAGCTGAAATCCGACTGCCGTTCTGCAACAAATAAAAGTTTTTAGTTTTGCTATTTTTGGCTCAAGGATCATTAATAATCAGCTCCTTCCTCTGGTTCCTGCAGTTCTTAAACCAGTATCTATTGTCTTTTCTTTTTATGTCTTTACGCTCTCCGGAGAAACAGAAAGAGAGAGAGAGCTAGAGAGAGAGAGAGAGAAAAAATAAAAACAACAGTGGAGAAGTGGCTGCGCTCAGACGACCACATACCACTAGAGCTCCAGGTGAATTTTTTTGGTTTACATGTAAATCCCTCCTCTTCGCCTCGCCTCGTCTTCACCTCTGTCTCTTCATCTCTCCCCTCTTCCACTTTGTGTATTTTTGGCATCAGGAGAGCGAGAGAGAGCAAGAGAGAAAGCGTGAACGGCCAAAGGCGAAGGAAGAAAGAGAGACGGAGATGCTTTGGTTGTGACGGGAGGTTTCGGTTCCTCCTCCTGGTCCTGTGATTGGTTTTTTTTCTTCTTTTTTTTTTTTTTTCCTGGAAGTGTCGCTCAATCTTGACCGCTCCCCAGATCATGCGGGCTGTGTAGCAGGTCGCTGGAAGAGCAGGAAGAATCAGGGCTCGAGCAAGGGGAGGGACTCATGCCGTCCGGGAATAGAGGCCTGCCGGATTTGGAAACGATCGAGTTGCCCAATCCCAGAGCTGTGCCCGCTGCCATGGGCAACAGTGAAGGGTGGTTGAGGAAGAGGGAAGAAGGGAGTCCTGACCGTTGTCCTCCAGAACCACCGATCAGCACCTTGCTGCCACCTTCAAGACTGGAAATGGTGGTTTGACCACCACTGGCCGCCAGAGCTGAGAGAAGGACGAGAGAGTAGAGTCATTCACAGTAGCAGTCAGAAGATTGGACACACCAGTCAAACGTTTGGACACAAGTTTGGAGTTCTTTTGCATACGGAAAAAAAAAGAGTCAGTTGTTATTTTACGACACAAAGGCCAGCTGTTCTGGAAGAGTGTGTCAAGTGCATTTGCGAAACCCATCAAGCACTATGATGAAACTGGCTCTCATGAAGACCATTCCAGGAAAGCAAGACCAAACCATACTGTACCACCGCTGTAGAGGAGAAGTTCATTTAGAGTTCCCAGCCTCAGAAATCAATCAATCAATCAATCAATCAATCAATCAATCAATCAATCAATTAATTAATTAACAAACGGCACCTCAAGGTAGAGCTTTCTTCTACTAAGGCTTTACACAGCATGAGTAGAAGAAAATAAATCAAATCAAATAAAGAAATATAACTTAAGACAATGGAATCAGAAGGGGTGTCCAAACTTTTGACTGGTAGTGTACATAAAAACAATAGCAAAATTAGTCACAAAACCTCTTTACAACCAAAAGAATGAGATCTAAAAGAAGAAAGATGAAGTACCATGACAGTGCACACACATCACACATAAAGCGAAGCACGCCACAGCACCGCACACTGACGTGAGATGATGAGCAAACACACTCGTCATTTGAGTTCTTTTGTTTATCTTTTTTTTTTCTTCCCACTCTTCATGGACTACCTACTTTCGAACAAACCTTGAATCGTGGCGATTGGGTTGCTGCCACGCAGAGCTTGGTTCATTCCAGTGTTAACTCCGATCACCGTATTCCTGAGTCGCGCACACAAATACGCAAGCGTGCACACACACACACACACACACACACACACACACACAAAGACGAACAGCAGGGGGGGGGGAGAGAAGAGGAAAGGAGAAATACAGTGAAACATCAAAAGGCATAAGAGACGTCGCAGACTGAAAAACAAGGCATGATATTCGAGGAGAGAAACTTACATCAAAATCAGTCACAATCTAAATTGCTTCTAATATTAAACAGCAAGACGGAAATGATGGTAGATATCAGACCGTATGCCATTTTCAGTGCCAGAAAGCTGATTCATTGGGGCTATGAAGCCGTTTCGTGTTCGTCTTTGAGGCTCTTCTGTTTTCATCTCGAATGCACAAGTGTGTGTCTGTGGATGCAGCTGTACGTGTGTATGTGTGTGTGCGTGCGCACGGTCTTGTATTCACCTCAGATTTGCAGCAAAATCGGTGATGTAGTTAGACACGTCACCGTTCTTGTTACGCCACGAACTGTGGACAGGAAAGCCATATATATATATATATATGTATGTATACAGTATACACAGTATACACACAACACACACATACACACAGGCATTAACCATCATCACGACGTCAGCTAAACATAACAGCTTACGTGCTCACAGTATGAGTGTGAGTGAGAAATACATATATTTAGGCGTGTGTGAGTGATAGTAATTCGATTGTGGTTAAAAAAAAAAAAGAAAAAAAAAAGAGTTTCTATGCATCTGCAGTAACCATAAACTAAAGGAAAACTGTTCTTTCAATCACAGCAACATTGACCAATGATGTCTGTGAGCTCATGTATGTGGAAGAGGGCGGATAGCACTTTCTTCTAACGATGTGATGCAGCATGAGCAAACAAAAGATGTCATTGGCTGGCTTTACATGTCTCGTAGGAAACGATGTAATAGCCTTCATCCTTCCTGATTGGTAGTTGGTGTATGATGCGGAGAACTACCTAATGGGTATGACTAAATTGGGATGAAAATAGTTCATAATAATAATAATAATAATAATAACAACCCTGATTTAAACTACATAATAGTGGCAGTGATAGCTCAGTGGGTTGGGTTACTGATCAGAAGGTTGGTGGTTCAAGCCCCTTGAGCAAAGCCCTGCTCCATATCCAATACATCCACTATAGGGTAACGTAATGTCTTCTTCTTATTTGCTATTTCTGTATATAGAGATATCGTTGTATAATATTTTATATGTGTTGGTTTAAAAAGACCTACAAATTGCTGAGAGAAGTGGGTGTGGTGTTAATATTGTAATACCGTCCTTATAATAAACCGTTACAATAAAGAATAAACCAGTTTTTGATTCATTTTGATATGATAAAGTGTTAGTGTGTGTTTTATGTAAGTATGCACATGTGTGTGTGTGTGTGTGTGTGTGTGTGTGTCTGTCTCACCCTGTGTTCAGATTTAATGCGTGAGTGGCAGGTACAGGGCTGGCGTCACTGCGAGGAGACGGAGTCACAGGTGAAGGAGTGGAGCTCGAGGAAGGACCAGTGGGGGTCAAAGGACAAACAGAGGACATGGTGGTTGCTGGCGGGCGAAGAAGACGAGGCAGGTTTAAACACACGTGGGTAATCATTTAAATTGCATTTAACAGAATGAATAGCCTGGTTGTGTCTCTTACCTGCTGTGCTGAGACTGGTAACAGGCTGGGACGGTCCCTGACCTTGCATCTGAGGAGAACCAGTACAGAGACAGAGAGAGAGAGAGAGAGAGATTGTGGAGGAAAGATGAGACAGGGACTGTGTCAGCAGGGTCTTTAACTTCTTAAGTTTTTGGAAATTCACTGGTCTAGACTTTACTCATTAGGTACATGGTCTATACCACTCCGTTGGGTACATGTGCTGGACTGGTAGTGCTACAACCAGAGTCATGTCAGGCTTGATCAGGTACTCTTTCATATAATCTTGCACTGTTTTTGTAGCTGCGTCGCCGCTTGGTATATTAACAAAAGAAGATGCGTCGTGACGTGCCAGTCCCTTCCTCTTTTTTCTGTCACATGATCAATGAAGCGGAGCTATTTCCTGTGCAACACAGCAGCTGCCATGCTCGGTCTGAATGAGTGCAAAAGGTTTTTTGGCGAATGTTTAAGCCGAGAAAAGGCCATTTACACTATGGTGCTGCTGTCGCAGTCACGCCAGCAGGAATAAATGACAGGTTGACAGGTATGGCTCATCTGAAATACGATTCTGTGTAACAGGTCACTACGCTATTTGTCAATAACATATTCGTGATACTAAATTGGACTTAAATGACCACGCCCACAACCACCGTCTGATTTATTAATTGTGACAAAACTGTGCGAGGTGGAGTTATAGCATTTTGCAAAATTCCATACACTTCCTACTTTTATATTCCATGTGATTTCGAAAAAATCCTCGACATTTGTGCTTTTTAAAATCATGAGATCATGACTCATCACTCATGGTTGATCTCTCATAAATGATCGAATGGATTGATCTCATTTTGCTGTCATATTAACATTAAGCGCCTAACGGAGCGATAATATTTGCAAGACGCGATTGGTTATTGTCAGGTTATGATTGGGCCAGGCTAAGATCTGGTAAAAGCAAGCAATGAGAAATGGATTAGACCATGTTGAGGATTTCATGGGAAAACCTTCTGATGCGCATGCAGGACAATCACAGGGACATCAGGGGTGAGCGTGTGGGTGTGAGGATCAGGCCGGGGCGTACCATGTGCGGGCTGTAGCAGGGGGGTTTGTGTGTGGCAGGCTGGGGTTGGCTGGGCAGGGGAGGGGTGGCGCTGGAGGGGTTAATACGTTTCTCTTTCTGTCGACGGTTGCAGAACCAGACGCGGATCACCTCCTTCTCCATGTTGAGCTGCTCAGCGATGAGTAGAATTTCCTCTGAGGTAGGCTTCTGGTTCTGAATACAAAGAAAAAATTATTACACATGCCCAACATGCCTTACACTGTAGTGACCCTAGGGCTGTGAGTCACGGTCTTATGCTATACTGGAATTACTAATAATGTTAGTAAATCTCTAGGACTAAAAGCGGTTTTCTTATCATGCCCTTAAAGTTATAATTACTATTATTTACTGTTCGGTTGTTTTGATCAAGCCACTGCAGATAATTGCTGGATGTCGTAAAAGATTTGAAAGAATATGCATAGTGAATATGCGTAATTATATTCATCAAGTTCACTGAAAAAATGGGTTTTTCAGTAAAACTCCAGTATAAATGTAACATTTTTAATACATATAAATATATGTACTGTATATGTTTGAAATTCTAATAAAAAAATAGATATGTATTTGCTTGTCTGTTTTTCTGTTTGTTTGTTTGTTTGTTTTGACCCCCTTTTTTTTGGGAACAAGCCTTTACACTTATTGGCAGCAACATGGTAGAATTCTATAGAATAAATTCCAACTTTTCTGTTAACACCAGATTGTGAGATCCTGACGTTCTTCTGTTTTTACCATTTCATCATTTTTTTGTCCATAATGTTAGCTTGGGTCTTGCATGACTGAAGCACTTTAAAGCACAAATACATGTTGTTTAAATGTTGCATGTTCTTTAAACGTTCATTGTCTCACCGTGCTGAAGCTGCGCTCCAAAGCCACGCGCACATTGGTCTCGATGCTGGTGCGTTTCTTGCGGCGGCGGGCAGGCAGGCCCTCGAAGCCCAAAGATGGTGAGGACAGAGAGCTGGGACTTGGTAAGGTACTGTCCATCGACATGGTCTCTGCACAAATTAGAAAGCAGATGATCAGCGGCCATTTTTAACCAATATACGATTTTGTACTCTGTCATGGACAGAGCATCTGCAATAAGAAAGTAATTAGGATAAATTCATTAATACACAACCTCTTAAAATCAATAACCTGTCATCGTCTATACTGCTTTGTCCTGTATACAGGGTCGCGGCAGGGCCTGGAGCCTATCCCTAGAGACTTAAGGCACGAGGCAGGGTACACCCCATTTTGTGACGGGGTGCCAATCCATTGCACGGCAAACACATACACACCCTCACACGCTCATTCACACACTACGGGCAACTTGGGTATGCCACTTAGTCTAATTTGCATGTGCTTGGACTGTGGGAGGAAGCAAGAGTACCCGGAGGAAACCCAGACCAAAGGTAAGAATCAAACCCTGAAGGTGCAAGGCGACGGTGCTAACCACTAAGCCACCGTGCCGCCCTAGAGAGTAACTATATAGTTTCACTGCAGGCACCAACTAATTCATAGTAGTTCATTATGTTTAAAGTAAGTTATTAAAAAGAAAGCAACTTTTTTTTTGTTTCTTTCCTTAGAGTGTGTTTGGTGTATGACAGTGTACGCTGTTACCGGCATCAGTGAGCCATTTCTCCAGCAGAGGTTTGAGTTTGCACATGTTCTTAAAGCTGAGATTGAGGGCCTCAAAGCGGGAGATGGTGGTCTGACTGAAGTCATTTCCGTAAAGCTTGCCCATGGCCAGTCCCACATCACCCTAAGAGAAAGGTGGAGAATATACATGTAGCTATTACAGTACACAATTAAGAGTGTAACAGCAGGTCTTATTTGAAGCTGTTCATAATTTTACTGTACGTGGTGTTCACATGCAGCTCCGAAAATTCATTCCACCTAAAGACCTCGGCTAGGAAATTTCCCGCAGCAGTCACAAGATCAACGATTGCAGAGCTCATTATCATGATTACCACATATCACTACTACAGGATTTACACAATGGATACATCGTCGTATTTAATCATTTCATTTGTTATATACCATACCTGAAAATAAATCTCATACCGCTTCATGTAACGTGTATACACCACGCAAAGTACTGGAGGTGAACTATTTCTCAATAATCTGGAATATTTAAAATTGAAAAAAAAAAAAAAAGCCATGCTGCACAGTTCTTAATGCCATCTAGTGTCCAGATAGATGTACTACATTATCCCTCTATGCCCTTAAGTCATTTTTGTCAGTATTTCAAGTACGGGCACAACTCTCCATCTGAAAAGTTGCTACACAGATCTATTACTACACCTTGTCCAATATGCATGCAAAAAAGTGTATAGGTATTTTTAGGTGTATAGAATTTTTTTTTAAGACTAGGTTTTTTTTTTTTTTTTTTACCTGTGTGAACCCAAGTTTAATTCTCCTCTGTTTAAAGGTACGGGCAAACTGTTCGAGCTCTTCCAGGTCGCTTGGTTCCTCGGCATGAGAGGTCACAGGGGTCACCGTACTGACACTGCTCTCCATCATTTTTTCTCTCTGCCAGAAAACAGAACATATACAAATGATCTTATGAGTCACTTATGTGTCACTTTTGTGCTCGGTGTCTGGATACAGGATGTAAAAATCCAGCTTTACCTGTGCTTGAAGACCGAGTGCAGGAGGAGCACTGAGGAGACCCCCCTGGTTTTGCTGAGGTAGTGGAATCAAATTTGGTGTCTGTAGCAGCCCTGAGACACAGACAGAGAGAAAAATCCAATCTGATCAATCTCAATAATCTTGGAGAAAGGGTTTAAAAATGTCTGTTACAGATATGCTTAGGGAAACTGGTGTCTAACTGTGAGTGAGGATCCAACCTTGCTGCCCTTGCTGTGCCTGTGGCAAAAGGAACTGTGCAGGTGAGGGCAAAGGATGCCCTGGGACAAGGACCAACTGCTGCAGCTGCAACAATTGCTGGATGTCCTGAAAAAGAGAAACGCTGAAGGTGAGCGTAACCATATGTTAGTGAAGGTTAATGAACTGTAGCGTTTGTGGCTGCACAATCAGACTAAGGTAACTTAGACTGGACAGTCTGAAGAGAGTCTAGGGTTGGACTGGTGACAAAGCCCAAAACTCAAGACTATGAGTTTGTGTAATATTCCCCTCTTTCTATAGAGACCATTGTTATTGAGCTTGATTCCACATTAGATAGAAGGAAGAGGACAAACCAGAAGGCATGCGTTTCTGGTGACTGGGTCTGAGAAAGCCGGAGACCGTGTGTACCTGGGCAGTGAGCTGGATTGGTTGAGAAAGGGTAAGCTGGTGAGGAGGGGGCAGGACAGGAGCAGCGCTTTGCTCCTGAGCACTCTTTGATTGGCCCTGCAGCTGAGTCAGAGCCGCCTGCTGATTGGCTTGCTGTTGCTGCTGTTGCTGCTGCTGCTGCTGCTGCTGTTGCGTTTGTTGCTGACTGGCTGCGTGAGCCGCCTGCGACTGCTGCACGGCTGCGGCCAGGAGCTGCGCTTGCTGGAGGAGCAGCTGCTGCTGAGCGGGCAAGAGAGCGGTCAGCTAGAGCGAGACAGCAAAAGGGTAAAAAGGAAGTCGGGAGCGGAGGAAAAGAGAGAATAGGGGAAGAGAAAAGGAGAAACCCTCGGGTAAGGAAAAAGAACTGGAAGTGCAAGAAGCGCAAGAGATTAAAAAAGCAGACACAGATCCAATAGCTGTATACAGTACGCTCTGAATGTCTGGGTCCACCACTAAAAGTGTTTTTATGGAGAAAGGATCTCATTCGTAACTTGTGATCACATATGCGGCATTATGCCATGCAACGTTAATGTACGCATCTAACACTAAAGTCAATATTGTACAGTTACCTTTATCAGTAAACAATACTGGTTTATGAATATAAGCAATCAATATTATAGACGTATTATAATTAGGTCTTTTTGCACACATACAGTTCTGCGCGAGGAAGCACGATGGTGCTAGAAAGCTTAGCGTGAAATAGACTGAATAGACATTGCAAGCATAAAGAGAAGCATATGTGTGTGTGTGTGTGTGTGTGTGTGTGGGGGCGTGTGTGTGTGTCTCTCTTACTCCTGCCAGCTGGCTTCCTGTCAGCATCAGCTGTGTGTGTGGGAGGGGTGTTTGAGTGGGCGTGGCCTGGACTGAAGCTGGAGACATCTCTCCACACTCCTCCACTTTGGCCTGAGAAAGAAAGGGAAGCTGTTTCTGCACATGAACACCATCGCAAGCACGTTCTCTCAAAGAAGGTCTTCCGAATCTGGACTGAACGCAGAGCAAGCATCAGCGCGTTTTAACGGTCATGCACGCTTCAGAAAGCACACTGCAGTGCGGCCATGTTGTCAGTGGAAACTTGCAAGGCCAAACAATATATCGTGGCTATATACAGCTATATCAAGGTCTCGCTTTCAGTTCTCCTCGGCTGGAAAGCGTCGTATATAAGGGCAGTTGTGTTGCACGATTTGTAGAAACACACCTAGCATGGTGTAACCTTGTTATTTCAGAGCTGTTCTAAACTGCATACCAGTTTGTTAGGACGTGAACATCAGCTTCAAGTACATGAATCCTTCAATCAGCGGGTGAATGTGCAGGCTTTGAGGTTTTTGAGAGACGTCAAAGAGGAATAGCGTTCACTGATGTCACTAATCAGGTTGGATCCATGCTGACTTTTGAACATTTGTGAGAACTGTAAGCATATTTCTTACAACCCAGTTTTGTGCATGTACACGTAATATCACCTGAATTGTAATAATAATGAAAAAAAAAAGCATTAAAAAAATAATAATTTAAGCACTGGAATAGCAACATCTCAGGGTCGGCTGTTACAGCTGATGTTTCATTACACATGGAGGCTTTCAGAACGAAACAGATTAAACTCAGAACGTATTGCTCTCACTGAGACAAGGAGTTACTTGATAGAAACGCTGTTCTGGAGTGAAACTCACGAAAGCGCAAACAAGAAGTCAGAAGATTCTACTACTAAAATAGAAAAAAAAAAATAGAATCATGTAGGATTATGAGAGTGTCACTGCACATAGCTTCCAGTATATATGATTCATAAAGGATTTGAAAATAGCTGATCAGATTTTACCTGCTAAAAATTAATAGCCTGTTTATTCTGACTAAACTCACTTCTACAGTTGCAATACACCCATTAATACATCTAGAAGATATCTGCCAAAACTACTTCTACCAACAATACAATCTTACATTTGAATTGGGGGTTATTTTTAAGATACACAAGCTTATATTATAAGAGAGTATTCCATACGTCAATGAAATACTTTCCATCAGAAAACAGAGTATATAAATAGATATAGAATGCACCTACTGTATATCACATACTGTATGTGATGTGTCAATTAATTGTTTAGTGTCCTGGAATTAAAGTGTGTAAGGCTTTAAGCTTTACTGGGCAAATGTCTTGACCCTCCGCTTATTTCTTCATATTTTATTTTTATTTT
>QMIH01000347.1:144522-157737 GCA_003987875.1 Clarias batrachus | reverse complement strand
TTTGGTGACCTATGAATCATTCAAGCATAAAAACCATCTAACATAAGTCATGAACCAGTGAGAAACAGGTGCAGATGGTGACAGATGATCAAGCCGGTGATTAGTATACTGCTGATGCTGAATAATTAGTGTTTGGAACAGATGAGAGGGGAAATGAGGCTGCTGCTGAGCTTGTTACATAAACAACCAATTTTTAACATCTTTATTTTTAGGCATTGTGCAGTCTGTCACAGAAAAAAAAAATCCCATTTTTTCAAATGAAATGAAATTACAAATAAATTAAATTAAATTAATGGTGTCTCAAGTGTTTTGCCTTTTTTTTATTTGTTAATTCTTCTTTTGGTCTCTAAGTTTTTTATCAGATTTAATTTTTCTTCACAAATATCATACACGTACTTGCATACAGCATGATTCTATATAAATGTGATTCAACATGCAAATCTGCCAAAGCGCAGAATAAAAAAAAACACACACACACACACATTTCTAGTGAGTCATTTACCTTGTTGCTGGCACATAGTGTTGGAGAGAGTGAGAAGGGGCTGATTTTCATTGGTGGAATCTATTGGATGGAAACAAATTGGAAAAAATAGTAATCATGTAAATAATAGGTAAAACCATTACTTTAAGAAAAAAAAAAAACTTAAAAAAAAAATAAATAAATAAAGGCCTACCTGATTATTGGAGTCTGAACCATTCCTCTCTGAATCTAACAACGGATACACAGGTAGAGAGAAAAAGACATGATATAACAAAACAAAGCTCTTAGCTACTATATTTCATGACTGGCTTCGTCACTCACACATCCACCGATCAGCCTCAACATTACATCTCAAGACATTAAGCCCAATATGGTGTAGGTTCCCCTTGTGCCGCAGGGGCAGCTCTGGCCCCTCGGGGCGTGACTCTGCAAGAGCTCTGTGGGTGTGCTGTGGTGGCGCTAGTGGCAGATGCTTGGGGTGCTGTAGGTTGCAGGGTGGGGACTCCATGGATCAGACTTGATTGTCCGACTTATGAACTCTTTGTCTGCTCACCATTTAAAGTCCCACACACGGCAGGCTCTGATGTGCTGAGTGCCCTGGTGTGTATCTATCACGGCCAGCATGAACTTTTTCCAGCAATTTCTGCTACATTAGCTTTTCTGTCAAATCAGACCGAACGGGCTAGCCTTTTGTCCCCGTTGCATTGACGAGCCTTGGGTGCCCATAATCCCGTCCCCAGTTTACTGGTATTTGATAATAAATGCTATTCCATTCACCTGGTGGTGGTGTTAAAGTTGTGGCTGATCAGTATACAGTACATAGACGCATTAACATACCTGCCGTGTTCTCCATCGGAGAGTCAGCCGCTGGATTTTCAACCTCTATTGGCTTTGACATTCTGATATCTACAGGAAAAAACGGACAAAGAGTGTAATTTAGATGTTTGAATGAAATAAGTTGAATTAGAGTGTTTTCTGCAACTCTAAAAAAAAAAAAAAAAGCTCTGGTCAGAGATAGGGTTAGAAATCAAAAAGAGAGCTTAAAAGCAAAGGAAAAAAAAAAAAACTTTCATCCACCATCACTGCAAAAGGATGTAATTTAAAAGACAGGGGGAAAAACATTTAAGTGTCTCAAGGCAAACCAAAGAAAGAAAATGGATCCCCAGTTTCCAAGTTACGACACTTGAGAAACCGGAGCTCATCTCATACTGCTGACTCAAAATTACACACAATTCTCATAACAGTGAAGAGAGGGGCAATGTATGAGGAGATATGGGAAAACACAACTGTATTTCACACACATTTATGAAACACATCAACTCAAGAGGCCAACTCGAGGTAATGCTCACACTGAAAGAAAAGAAAAGCAGATTCTCTTGCAGGCCATTCTGTTTACTGAGACACCAGTAAAATAAAATCGAATAAATAAATAAATAAATAAATAAATATAGAGAGATGTGACACTACACAGCAAACATGTATATTCTGTTAGTAAATCATTGATTCCATGTTTTTCCAATTATTATTCAATCTGAAAACATTTGATGTGTGTGACAATCTTTAATGCGCTACATGATCTTTAATACAGTGCTTTCATCTTTTTAAAGAACAAAAACATCGTAATTAATCTGTAATAAAATGTCATTTTCTAGATATTGGGTTTTTACAATTACTTGGGGTGCTGCTGAATTTAGACCATGAGGAAAAGATTCAATTTGGAGCAAATATTTCATGTTTAGCTGCCCTGAACATATTTAGTTGCATCATGGCTATTTAAAAAAAAAATACTTACATTTTGTGGCAATAATACACAAAGTAAGACGTTAAAAATTGAGTAAGAGTAAGCTGTATTAAGTAAGGTATTTACCAAGGTAAATTAATTAATGAACACATTGTAATTTGCAGCTAGGAGGAATACGGTGAAATAAAGCAAAAAAAAAAAAAAATATATATATATTTTCTTTCTTTTACACAACACAACATACCCTGGTTTAAATCATTAAACACACCAATGCTATAGGATAAACAAATTCTAACGGTACAAACGCGGCATTAAAATTGCATAAAATTCTGCAATTCTGCTTTAAAGCCATGTCTCATCACAAGAGGAAGTCCAATTTAAAGAAGTGCACATATATATAATTTGATGAAGTCTGAGAAATAAAAAGTGGTCGTCGTTTAAAATAAACACACCCCCAGAAGACACACACTCTCACACGCACAACTTAAAACGTAGTTTCTCATACAGACACACTCACTTCCCTTTTGTGAAATACATGCAAATAACCCCAACGACTGACTAATTATATCGGCCACCTGCATATTAAACGCTTCCCTACCCCGCTAGCTGTCTTTCACTATCTTTCCACACATTTCACTCCTGATTCTCAACCAAACCCATAAAAAAAACTAAAAAAAAAAACTTCCTCCTCTACCGGGTGGACAACATTCTTAGACTTTGGATTTATGAGAAGGTGAAGACAATGTGAAACGAATAATACATCATTAAAAGTTAAAGTATCCAGGCAAAAATGGCAAAAACAGTTGTTGATTTGAAATGTACTTAAGTATTAAAGCCTTGGTAAATCAATGTCTTTAACTGGACAAATTAAGTTAATGTTTAAAACTGTTAGATAATTACTTTTGTTGTACTTCGGTTTCTTTTTTTCCTGTATAACATTATTTTCGAATTTGACTTGACATTTTTGTTAGGCAATTAAAGTGATGCTAGATAACCGATAGCTATAGTGCTAAATACGTTGTGTAGTATATGAGGAGGTCATGGCCACTGATGAACTGTCACAATCCTTGATTGAATTTTTGTTTGATTGAATTGAACTGAATCCCAAACTCCGCCTATTCAGTTATGATATATACTGTACAATAACAGGCAAGATCAGGGATTAGCAGACCATCCTAATATGTAATGTGGACTTAAACTAGATGCAAGGAAGAAAAATTTAGGGCTTTTTTTTTCCTTCCTGGAAATAAAATTGAGAAAGAGTATTTCTTTACAGTAATACAAAGTATTAAATACAGTTCTATAGTAATAAAAGTATAAACATATCAAAATATAATAAGGAATAAAATATAACAAGGGGGAAAATAAATCAGGTTTTTGCCCTTTAGACCACTAGAGACCACTAGAGGTTTTCACCCTTTAGACCACTATCTATAATTTGGTCCCCATGCTTGTACCAACTACTACAGATACTGTAATCTGGAATCTAATGAAAATGGGTCTGTAGAAGGAAAGTTAATAAAAATAATTAAAAGAAACTCAACTCTGTCTCCAGTAAATCGCCATGTTAGTGTACACATTAAAATCATTGATTAAAATTAAATTAAAATTGATATTTTAATTTACATTTGAACTGTGATTTAATCTTTGCAAGCAGTTACATTAGACGATTCAAACAGTGTATACGTGCGAGTGATGAACATAGAACTAGACATAAGACTGAAACGTTATGGAAAAAGTCATGGTGTAATGAAGCGGAGTCTGTTATCAAAGCGATGCAGAAACACTGTTCGTCCTTGAGCTCCGTTGCAAAAATCAAAAACTCAATTTTTTTCTCTTTTTTCTGATTAATCAGATTCCTCATTACTGTACACCAGCTGACTCCTTTATCATCAAAAGCCAAAAATCCACACACGATGGAGACAAAACTTAACATCAACAGACATTTATTCTTGATCCAGGATATCATTCACCATAATCATTCATCTCAGAAGTTTTTTTGCACATAATGCACTTTTCCATTAAAGTACCATTTTGGAAGGGGAAGGAGTCCGGCTGGAGGAAATCCCCGCTGCGGTCCCCGGACTCCTCAAGCCACACTCGGAGTAAAGGCAGAAGTCCTGACTCTATTTGGGGTTTGGAGTGAAATTCGGCCAATATTTTGAGATTACATCACACACTGATATTTTTTGGTATTTATATATTAATGCATGTGCAGACTGTGATGTTGACTCATACTTCACTAACAGCCCTAATTTTCCAAATATGCCTCATATTCATGTGTGCAGCAGCCATTTTTCACAAGCAACGAGCTGTACTTGGCATAATTAATCACTAATTTACAAAATGAACAACTGGTCAGAGTTCACATCGTCACATCGTGTGTTTTTCTAGAAGTTTCATATGAAGTGATTGTGGAGTACATACATGATGGGGTATGTGTATAAGAGGTCTAGAGTTTGTCTCTCACTTCCCTCTCTATTTCCCCTCAGGCTGGGGGGGAGCGCAATGTGCTAAACCAAACCCTTACTGTTAAAAAGGCTATTATTAATCTACTGCACACCACTAAACACACTAATACCAACACTCTTATATTCTTCCAGTAGTGCGTTCCTCCTCTACGTTGTAAATATAGACGATCATAAGGTTGTTTCTCTATGCTGATATGCTGCGTTAGCTCTGACTGTACTTACCCTTACCTGTGTAACATACAGTAAGATAAACCTTGCAGCTCTTTTTATTGCAGATATACAGAGGCAAATGTCCCAAACACGGATCAGATGCCTGACAAGTATGTATGATTATGATTATGATTATGGGGACATCTGGTTCACTGTACAAATATAAAAAGCCTTCACAGCTGACACAAAGCTGAGTTTATTTCAAGCCATATTTGTTTCTTAGATTATCACTTCATCATACACCACTAGTGTTTCACCAGCGCGAGAGAGCGAGAGTGAGCAAGAGAGAGAGAGAGATTTACCATCCGTCAGAAAAAAAATCATTTTAATTGACGATTTTTAATCAAAATATTGAATTATACTTAATATCCTTTCTATTATTTCCTCTTATTCATGAGCATACCAGTGTCATGATATCACCGGCAAAGTTTAACCTTATCTTTAACCTATCCACTGACATTTCCACACTTTTCTTTCAGCAGGTTTATAATGTCACGTTTGCTTAATCATTCTATAAAAAAAAAAAATTAAAAAAAGAAAAAAGAAAAAAATGATTAAGCATAGCGTCGCGTATTACACAGCGTGCGCATGAGCAATTGTCCATCTCGGACTCAGTGCTGAAGATGAGAAGGAAGTGCAGAGACGAGGGCAGAGAAAACACCACGTCCTTTACACACATAATCACATTCGACTCCTACCCCGTCACACTCACGTAGATGTTTTCCAACACAATTAACTCCTACTCGCTCTCACATGCATACGTTCCAATACTATAAGGGCATATAACCACCAAGGAGGCCGTCGTTCGTCTGACATGTACACACGGAACTCCGGCAGCGCCTGATACGTTTCAATATAAGATGTGGTCTACTGTATTAGTCATTGAAATCAAGTCACACTTACAGACCGAAGTGATGGTGTTAACTGGTTCTCACACCCTGAATCCTTTCTGTTACACTTCAGCACGCTGCTGGATTTTTTTTTTCAATCCCCCTATACAACAAGCAGGCCGGCTGATAGTTTCACTAATTCTAACTCTTTTACATCACCATTTATAAAACAGCACCATAAGCCATTTGTGTCTCTAGCCATTACCACCGTTCTAGAGAGCAGGTTTTGAGTGTTCTTTGTTTAATCTGGGATTCTTAGCTTCCTCAAAACGGTCCTACTTGGAATCCCCAGTGACAGGGAAACCCTGTTGTAGGTCTCCACACAGATCCTTAAAGGGCTTCCCCACAGGAACACAATGAAGAGGCTGCCAGCAGCGCAGTTTACACGTATCCCCATTCATAGCCAACGTACAAGCCTGTGTTACTTGTCAGCATCATGAATGAATATACTGTAATTGAGCAAGTTCAGAAACGATGCTGTTACTCAGTCTTTCTAATCATAGATTTAAATCTGTTAAAAATCTACCCCTATCAGGAGTTACGACATCATGAGCCATCCTCTTAATCATCGTCCTTGTTAAAAGGGCTTGTAAGCAGGTTATCAAAATCTTTCAACTGTTTATGATTGATATCAAAGGCCCAAATAGAAGCAAAGATACAAAAAGTTATAAAATGTAAAAAAAAAAAAAAAAACTTGAATAAAAAATAATATATTATTACACTTATCTACATTTTAATCCACATTTAGATCGTTCACAAAATGTGGATTAAAATGCTGTCCCTTCTTGTCCTAATTATTTGGTAAGCGTCTTTAACCTAGAGCTGGTCAATAAATACTCCGTCCTGCCCCTTCCACAATCAGCACGTAACTGACCCAATAAACGTCCAACCTGGAAACCACACAGGAAGTAAAGACACATACCTGGCAACCACAAATGGGAGTAATCCATCGCAGCTATAGGAGCCGTCTTTGTCATACTGATACTTATGTGTGCACTTGTTTCTACTCGCGCTCTCTCTCTTTCTCGTTCTCTCCGTCTCTCTTCCTTTTTACACATTCACACACACCGCTCTATCACCCTCTCGGCCCCTGTCAGCGCACGGCCAATGAGGAGGAACAAACTGATAATCTAAGGGGTGAGGAAATTGCTCCCCACTCCTCCCTCTAATTCTCCTCCCTCCCTCTCTCCTTCACCTCCTCTCTCCACTGCGCCCTCCCACACCTCCTCCCCCCCCGCCTGGCTGCCCACTTCCTGTGTCGAAGTGCACACTTCTGTAGACACGATCTACAAATTTATAAAGTGATAAAGTGCGCTCGGCGTTCTGCGACGCTTCGCGCAAAGCCTCTTCTGAACGACGGCGGCCCAGGACAGAGGAAGTGTGACAGAAGTACGCGGCTGCAAGTAGGCCGGCGCGAAAAGCCGAGCGAAGCAGTGAAGGAGGAAGTAAACAAGTGAAAAGTGGTGGGTAGCGTTGGGTTAGGCGAGGAGAAAGAGGGGGCCGAAGGGTTCGAGAGTGGGATGGCCACACTGACGAACAAGATGAAAGGATAAACAGATGAAGAGATATAGGCAAAAAGTGGGGGAGAGCTTTTGTCACTGGAAATTGCTGGGGCTGCTGGAAAGAGTCACTCACGAGCCGCAGTGCTACACGGTCTTCAAACACACACACATACACACACACACGCTCACACACACACACACACGAACTCTCACTCACGCACATGACTTACTCTTTCTCATACTGGATCTCTACTGTGTATCACTTAGCACATCTGACATGATACCACACACTCAAAAAAACCTCAATGTAAACAGCAAGAATGAGGATGTGTGTTCCATTTGTAGCTTTGATTTTCCACTCTGAGCAGTGACACACCTCTTGTCACGAGAGTTTGAAGTTCACAGGACATAACCTGTGGGGAAAATAGCTGCATTTACAATTACAAGTAATTCCTCCGAGCGAGGCATTCTCAAGCATAGAGTCTATAATAAATACCCTCTTCATTTAGGTATTTCACGTCATATACTGTAGTATTAATATGGTATATAATAGCATACAGAAGGAGAGGATGTGTGAGAGTAATCCAGGCTAAGAGCACCTCATTCTTTCAACTGGCTTCTTATTCAGTTATTAATCACAAAAAATATATATTAAAGTTCTCCATGTGCACAAAAAACTGTTTAGTTCTACCTGTCTGGCTGGAGAGTTGTGCTAATCACCTGAAAAAAGGAAAAAAAAAAAAAGTCAATCGGTCATATCTGAGCTAGTCAGCTAATTCGGTCTCTTAGTTAGCTAGCTAGTTCTGGTAAATTTGTGTTGTTGTTGTTGCATGTATGTAGCACCTTGGTCCTGGAGGAACGTGTGTACTGAACTGCATTTGGTTCAAATGACAATAAAAGCCTACTTGACTTGACTTGAAACACTAGTGAAAAAGTGGATGTGAGACAATGGGATTCAGCTTCTGGAGCCATGTCCCCGGTCGTCTCTAAACCGAAACCTGATATAAAAGTCTTGTACAAGGGTGAAGAAGGCAGGGGCAGTCGAGGAACCTTCTTCTGTATATGATCTTCAAGGAGCAATCAAGCAGCAATGGATTGAGCGAGTCACACCGCAGACGTATTTCTGCCTTTATTTTCAGCAGACTTTGAAGTGTAAAGGACTTCATATGAAATATTGATTGGTGCCTAGCAATTTAATAATTTGCTTATAATAATAAATAGATATATATATAATTTTATATATTTATATAACATATATTTTATATATTTAATTTTAAATATATATATATGTAGTCCTACGTTAGGGCTTTAATACATTATAATCAAGAATAAAGTAAATAAACTGGATCGTCGAAGTCGGATTGAGTTGCCACACCCGTAACGTTTCGCTATACAGTAGTTTCAACTGAAGATATTTTCCCTTAACGATCGAATCTCTCTCTCTCTCTCTCTCTCTCTCTATATATATATATATATATATATATACGCAGCACTTTACAGCTAGCTGTACTGCATGCATATGATTTGTAACCGAAAGCATTTCTCTTTAAGGAAACATGACTCATCAGAACTATTTTCACAGGTGTGCTTTGTAATGATTTATAATTTCCATCAAATCTTAGCAATGGAGGAGTTCACACGTTTCTGCCTGATGTTTGTATGAGCTAAAGGTGAACTCGAGTTAACCTGTGTTTATATGACATCTACTGTATGAGCCGAGGCGTCGTTATAATTAATTAGTCACAAACTCACCATCTGTTTCTCCGCTGTGGGTTAATCGTATGTGGTACATGCATACCTTCAATAAAAAGATTAGTCTTTTTGGTCGATCCTGTCGATCTGACAGAGGTGTAGATTTTCATAAACATAAACATGTAAGCCAGAGTGAGTTTTATCCTATTGGCAAGTGCTGTAGGAGTCAAGCCTGGTCAGGAGATGTATTCCAAATTGACTTGGATTTCTCTTTGTCTTAGGAATTACTTTCACCAAATATATAATATAATGAAAAATCATGAAGAAGGAATTCCTTCTTCTAGAAAATCATAAGCACAGCACACAAATACACCTGATTAATAAATTGGTTCATGTTCAACTAATTATTTAA
Source organism: Clarias batrachus (assembly GCA_003987875.1). NCBI lineage: Eukaryota > Metazoa > Chordata > Actinopteri > Siluriformes > Clariidae > Clarias > Clarias batrachus. The sequence goes on along the minus strand of QMIH01000347.1, from coordinate 148,338 downwards.
GAGCACATCGTTGGCGTCAGGTGCAAAAACCTTCTTTAACAGTGGCAGGGTGAGAAACAATCCCTTTTCTTTTTTTTATTATAAATTCTCAAATCATACAGTATTTGCACTGTATTCAGTAAATAACTGAATTGGTATTTATTTGTATTATTTGCACATTTAGAGTGTTCGTGACTACAGTTACATCATATGCCTAATAAAGCTACCAAAAGCAACCCAATTACATCCTTAAATCTAATACATAGAAATATTTTGTACTTATTGGTTATTTCCTCAATGTAATTTGCATATTAATCTGTCATGAACAATCAGACTTATCAACATTAAGACAATTAAATGAGATCTCGCCTGCATCCTGACTTTACTTTCTTCCTGTCGCTGTGATGCCATACTGGTGCTTGTCTCTACACATTTTATTTGTATATGTATAAATGTACTGTATATTTTTTGCAGATTTATGATTGATGATTATAATGTAGTGTTACTGTTATGCATTGTTATTGTTAATTGTTTTTAGGCTGACGTTTTACTGTCCATGGATTGAAGATATGCTAAATGCTAAAATATACATACGGCTAATTCTGGTATATTTACATATGCGGGAATTAATGTACAATGTCCCTGTCAAGTAAACTAACACTTAACATTTTTTTTTAAACATAAAACACTGGTAAAGGCTTGGCCTCAAAAACGACATGATGGTTTTTAGGTCTCTTAGACTTGATCTTGACTTAACCTTGACCCACTTAGGACTCCGTCTAGTCTTCATCACTGCCGGTCCTTTTTCTTTGAACTTTACAATGATGGTCTTGACTACAACCGTCCATCATTCCATAACCTTTTGATCCTAATTTCCGATTTTATAACGTGTTATTAATGCATGTGGGCTCACACTAAATTTACACTAGGTCCAGATTAAATTATGGGGTTGGGGGTACTGGATATTCATTTAGGGAATACGCTGGGCTTCACACCCAGCTCATGAAGTCTTAGATAAAGTCAATCATGTCCAGTATTAAAGATAAACAGATGGGAAGGTCCGTGTGATGAATCATTTAAATACCAGATTAAATAAAGTAAAAGCTACAGTACCAGACAAAATCTGGACACAGATTCTAATTCAATATGTTTTGTTTCGGGATATATATTCTATATTCTAGAACAATACAACAACAACAACAACAACAACAGTTCTTGCAAGAACAGTATTGTCAAGTGCATTTGCAAAACCCATCAAGCACCATGATGAAACTGGCTCTCATAAAGACCTTTACAAGAAAGCACAACTAAAACGTACCTCTGCTGCAGAGGAGACGTTCACTTAGATTTACCAGCCTCAAATTACCCAATTAACATCACGTCAGATTAGTGCCATTAGGAAGACTTTTTTTCCAAGGATTTCATCAACTGTTCAATATAGATTATTGCATATCTTGGATGCCTTCAGCATTTTTAGATGTCAGATGGAACAATGGGACAAAAAAGTTCCATACATTCGTACATGAGGTTGTCCCTACCTTTAACGAGTAACTTAATGTAAACTCTTAACATTTAAAGTTGTTATGAGAGTTTAATTGAAATAGTAGACTTCAGTTTCATACACGAGGAAGTCTATACATGGGCATATGAGTTATTTATTCAAGGACAGTACATTCGTGATAAATAAGGTAAATGTAAATCATTGTGGAGTAAAAAAAAAACTTGCAATTATATCAATAGTCAGTACAATAAAATATACGGTGCTGAAATAATGCTTATAAAATCACAATAATTATTAGTTTGTTTGTAGGAACGTTTAAATAAAGATTGCTGTGGCATGTCTGTGACGTTTGGCAGGAAAAGTTGAATGAGAGTGGGTGATGAAGTGGGTGATTAAGTGGGCGTTGCAGTACCGCGTTATCATCAGATGGGGGCAGCAGCGGATCTAAAATCCAGCCAGAAATTCCAGATTGACCTTTTTAATCTAGCATTCGGGATTCAAAAAACAGACTTAGACAAATTCATGAACATAAATACCCAAATGCATTGCTAAGATGTAATATTCACCTGTATAAATGTCTCTGTGCTAAACAGTGGTATTCATTTATATCTATATCTATATATATATATATATTGCAGTAGCTTGTTTTATTGCACCTGGACCTCCTTAATATTTCCCCTTACTGCCCTGCTCGTCTGGTCCTCTGGCTCACCCCTGCTTTATAATTTCTTGTTAATTTATAAATAGAAATGAATTATGCATTTAAAGGCATTTTTAGCCTTTACCGTCTTTTTTGGCATAGGGACTGTTTTTCACTGTGCACGGGGTGTTTTATTATTGAGGAGTGCATTGCTGAACATCCTGAGTGTAAAACACGTCATCTTTCGGTTTATGTTGCTACAACATAGTAATAAAATGTATTAATATTATTATCGTTGTTTATAATAATAATAATAATAATAATTTTTAAAAGTTCCAATCTTTGGAATTTAACCAGTGCTGATTTAAATAATTTTTCTGACATCTATCATTGATTATACTGCTTCTATACAAACACTTTAGAGCCCTATTAGTAATTAGTAGTATCTAATACTTTTTTTTTTTTTATAGGTTAATAATTAGATTTCATTTTGAGTCAGTTTCTATTTTTGTCATTTTCTGTCTTTTGAATCTAATAGACAGGAGGAGCAATTATTATTATAATATTTATTAGTATAAGTAGTAGTAGTATCTATGACATCTGTGTGTGTGTGCGTGCGTGAGTGTGTTTTCGAGTTCATGGTCAGCAGACGGACTCTTTGTCTGTCTGTGTGCTCTTACGGCGGGGGGTGAAGGTGAAAGATCACAACCTTAGACGTTAGGCTCGTGGCCACGCAGCCCCGGGGTCGAGGAGAGGCGTGGCCATGTATGTCAACATTATTTGAGGTCATTATGTTGCCTTGACAGCAAAAAAAAAAAAATCTCCCAGTTCCTATGGAAACCCCACCCCCTGTTAAGGGCCACAGGATGCTAGTGGGGAAAAGTGTGTGTTGTGCTTTTTGGGTGTGTATTTTCATACGAGATGTTTGTACCGAGTGCTCTCCCGTACCGCTCTTCAGCTAACATCTTTTCCTGTCTCCGCCCCTACTTCTCAGGTCTTCTGCTCGTCCTATTCTTCCATCCCTCTGCTCCTGTCTTTCTATTCTCTCCACTGCTCTTCTCTTCTCACCTCTTTTCTTTTCCTCCTTCTTCTTCTTCATCCCCTGCGTTCTCCCGTTTATCTGATCAGCCGTCTGTCTCGGGTGTGGGGGTGTGTGTGTGTGGGGGGGGTTTGAACGGGCCTCAGGAGAGCCATCAATCTTCATGCTGTCGCAGCTCAACATGGCCTCTAAGCGTGTGTGTGTGTGTGTGTGTGTGTGTGTGTGTGTGTGTGTCTGTGTGTGTGTGTGTGAATGTATGTGTTTGCGCGCAGAAGCAATGGATTTGAACTATTTCGTTCTCCCGATCCACTCGTGGACACAAACACACTCACTCTCAGACAGACACAAATCGTTCCGAGCATACATAAAGTGTGTGTTTAATTCCCTCACACACCTTCTCGGTGCCAGCAGATCATCGGCAAAGGGCTTCACCTCATTACCGTTCCGTGTCCTCTGTCTTTCTTTAATGCCGAGATCAATGTGCCCTTTATTTCTCATTTTAAGGCCTTATTAACGCTTCCAACCTGCTGGTCAGCACAAGCTGTGACATCACTGGACATTTCTGTGCACTCTGATTGGAACTGAGGTTGCGTTGCTAAGCAACAGTAGCAAAAAGGTCTCTAGTGTGTGTATGTGTGTGCGTCCGCGTGTATATAT
>QMIH01000347.1:131244-144412 GCA_003987875.1 Clarias batrachus | reverse complement strand
TGCAGATCTGAATAACTACACTGAAGGTAAGTGGACTTGCACGCAAATATATAAATGTATATATAAAAATATATAAATGTGTGCACGCTTCTGTGTGTGTGTGTGTGTGTATGAGTGTGTGTGTGTGAAGCGAGATGGTTTAGGTAGATTTCTTAATAAGTTTCTGGTGTGACTTGGCATGTGCTGGAAAGGTTGGGTGAACGAGTGTGTGCATGCGTAACACAATTTTACCTGATTTTATTTAGTGGAGTGTGTATATGTGTGAGTGTGTGTGGTTGGGAGTGTGTGCGCGTGTGTGTGTCAGGGGAATAGGAGGTTATTGTTTCTGACACAGTGGCTCATATTTCTGTATCGATCGATTTCTCTGACTCCCGACACGACAATAATCACACACACTCACACACACACACACCCACACACACACACACACACACACACACAGCTACCTCTATTACCACTATTATTACTGCACTGAGAGTTTGAAAAAAAAAAAAAAAAAGGGAAAAAAAGGAGAAATAAGAATTGAGCAGAGACACAGAATAGAAAAGGAGAAAACAGAGAAAAAAATGAAACATGAAGCAAATCGAAAAGAACAAAAGAGACGGAGAAAAACAGAAAGAAAAGAAAAGTAGAAGAGAATAAACCTCACTCTGTACCGGGGAGCAAAGACAGGGGGTAGAGCAGAAATATGAAAGAAAGGGATTTTATTGTGTCACCCTTAAAAAGCAAGCACTTTTGTCTGCAGCACTTTAATAAATGAAGAAAGAAGGGGGAAAAAAAAAACTCTAAGAAAGAAAGGATCTATACAATATACAATATATTAACATTTAGTTCTTTGTACTGGTAACACTCACATGCAGCAGTGCTTATAGATAATGTCCAGAGAGAGAGAGAGAGAGAGAGAGAGAGAGAGAGAGATGGGCATCAGGGCACAGTGTTACAACGCAATAAAAGAAGAGAATTAAAGGAGAGAGATGAAGGATTCAGCCCATCTTTTTCCAATAAAGGCAAGAATGAGAGATCGCACCAGAGAGAGAGAGAGAGAGAGATGGAAAGAGGCTAGAAAGGTAAAGGTGTTTATGGGAAACTCTTTCTCTCTCTCTCTCTCTCTCTCTCTCTCTCATGCTGTTGTTTTAGAGAGCTGAGGTAGAAATGTTATTAAGTTTATGGCAGTGCAATGTCTGAGTGACACATTACTTTGAGCTGTCACTCACAAAAAGAACTATTGTGCATCACTGGAGTAACACACACGCGCGCACACACACACACACACATGTGAAGCGCCGTGTTGAATATAGATCACAATTACACTGATTGGCCTTCCTCTTCAGAAAGGCTCATCCGTCCTGTGACCTCTCGTTCACTCTTTCATTCCCCACCTCTCCAGCCGGCTCCCTCCTCTTCCTCTGCATCAATATTCCTCTTCCCGCTTTCCGCCTTATCCATCTTCCCCCTCCATAATCCCTCTCTCTCTCTCTCTCTCTCTCTCTCTCCATCGTGCCCCCCTTCTCTTGTTTTATCACCCCCGTCCCCTCTCTGTCCCTTTCCCTATAAGCCATCTTACTTCTCCTCCTATCCTATACGCGATCGCTCCATCTTCTAAGTCGCGTGTCCGTTCCCTTTCTCTTTCCTCTCCGCCGTCCTGAGCTCTGTGTTCGCGATAATGACTAAAATAAGACTTTCTTGCTCCATTACTCATTTCCATTCTCCTGGGCGCAGGGAGATATCCACGAGCCCCACGTGGAGAATACACACTGGACAGGCACCGGTAGGAGAGGTAGAGAACGAGGGGAAAGGGGCAGAGAGAGAGAGAGAGAGACAAAGAAAGAAAGGAAGGGAGAGAGAGGAAAGAGAGGAGAGGATAGAGGGGTAAAGATTGGAGGGGGTAGGGGAGCACCACTGCGTTGGATGGAGTGGGTATGTGGGGGAAGGGGAGGGGGGGGGGTAGGAAATCGCTCTGGCTAGCGGAACAGCTTTTCACCTCTCCCTCTCTCCCTCTCTCCCTCTCTCTCTCCACTGCTTTGTATTCTGTGGAGATGACAGGGGAAAGCTTTATTGCTCTGAGTTGGTATCGATCGGGGCCCCGGGCAGGGGGGGAACGCACGGACGCCCATCACAAGCACTTTCTCAACGACCGCTCCCTAAAAGTACTACAACACCATCTCAGCCTCGCCTTCCCTTTCTTTCTTTCTTCCTTCCTTTCTTTCTTAAGCTTTCAGAAATTCAGATTCTGAGAAACACAGAGAAAGACAGCACAGACTTAGGGGGGAAAGAGTCAGAGGCAGAATCTGATTGATATATATATATATAAATATATAAAACCCTCTAAAGCAAAAAAAATATCCGTAACAAAGCAGGCTTTATGGATAAATCTCCTACATATCTCTTTCTCCGTTTCCCCTTCCTCACATCACATGGTGTCATTCTAAGAGCGCGTAAAATCATCAGATGTTTCGTCGAGGGAATGGACGAGCTGGTGACATGACTTAACAAATGTGTGAGTCTGCTGTCTGAAATGGAAACATGTAGTATGAAACATAGACACAAGTGTAGAGGGCATACACACACACACACACACATGTACACACACACACACACATGCACAAAAGAATAACTCATAATGTACTGAGCATTCTGCACACCGTTGCTTTGTGTGTGCGTGTGTGTGTGAGTGTGTGAGTGCGTGTGTGTGTCCCAGTGGGACACTCTCCCTTGCTGTCACACCCTGGAGTGAGGCCCTTCCTCCATAATTCCATCTGAGCCTTAACGCAATCACTGATTTTTAAGCTTGAGCAGCAGAACAGATGCACAACTAAGCATCGCCCGAAGCCCACCATCAAGCACTACTGTATGCCTTTGTATACGTGTACGGCCAATTCAAACACATGTACCATATAAAGCAAATTCATAGGCTTCCATATATACACCTACATCCAGTTGACACTTTATTACATAGATAGATAGATAGATACTTTATTCATCCCAAAGGAAATTCCATTAGGTACCTGCTTTGTATGTAAATCATTAGACGCACCTCGATATACAGTGAATGTGCTTGTAGGTGTTCAAATTAGTGACTCTAGTGCATCCCTTACTATGTAAAACGTGTCGCCCCATATGTTACCCCATCCACAAATAGAAAGGCAACACTCTAAGACCACACAGTATTTAGGTGGCGGGGCGTTGAGGAGCACTTTGTGTATCCACCATGGAATTCATACTGTATATACAGTACTGTACTAAAGTCATAGGCACATGCAAAAAACCTCATGTAGAGCAAGATAAAAAAAAAAAAAAAGGTTTCTACATTAATAAAAATACTATAAAAAAAACAGTAAGCAGTTATTAATGAAACAAAGTCAATAATTGGCGTGATGACCCTTTGCTTAAAATAAAGTTTTAGTATATGTAGTATATTTTTGTGTAGTTTTATAAAGAAAATGAGATGCTGAGATTTACTGAACATCCTGAGAAATATATCCATTAATCAATTAAATGAATGAATGAATTATAATTTTTTTTGCCTTTTACGTAACATGTTATAGATATATTCTTATAAGTTTCCTTTTTTACTAATGTTTGGATGTATTTGTACTTACTTTAAAAAAAAAAAAGGCATAAAATAAATTGCACAGTCTCATGTGCAGTGCAGAATGTAGAGTATATACATTATGTAAGCCTTCATAATAATCATAATTATAATAATTATACCACATTAAGTTCCATTGAACTCATTTGACTGGACAAGTAATGTTCTAAGAGTGCAGATATTTACTACAAAAGCACTGAAACATTTACTGTTTGTAACAATCTGGCTTTAAAAATAATCCCCCCCCCCCACACACACACAACAAAAAAAGGGGGGGAAAAAAAAGAAACACTCTCCAGGGTTTGAGGGTGTGAATCTTTGTTGTGTGTGTTTGTGTAGTCTGCATGTCCTCCCCATGCTTTGTGGTTTTCCTCTTACTGTCCAAAGACATGCCTTGTAGGCTGATTGGGGTTTCAAACTGCCTGTAGTGTATGCCTGTATGTGTGAGGGTGTTTATCTGTGCCCTTCAATGGGTTGGCACCCCTTCCTGGGGGTCCCCCAGCTTTGTGCCCTGAGCTCCCTAGGCCTCCACCAGGCCCCCTGCGACCCCACACAGAATAAGCTGTATAGAAAATGAATAAATGAATAAATGAATGCTACTAGACGTACTCTGGGGTGTCAGTCAGTCTTTGTGATGCAAGGCAACGCGCAATGCTCTATACAGCAGTGGCTTCTTTCTGAACTATTAGTATATTCCCTTGCTCTCGCAAGTATAAAACAATAATTTGACCATGTTGTGGTTGGAATATATGTATATGCATTTAGTACATAACTGCTTTATTTGATAAAAAAAAACAACTCAAAACCCGGAACCTTTGATCTCTGACTAAGAGAACATGCCGGGTCAACTGGAAATTCCTATTCAGATCAATCAAAATACAAACGAATCCGAAATCTCTCGCAATATTGTTTGCGCTTCCTTGAGGAGGGAAATGTTAATCTCAGTTAACTTAAATTCTCAGCAATGTTCGTCCAAATGCATGTTATTTTAAGAGGAACGCAGTGCGATCGTTGGTATACAGGGTCTTCCGAAAGACTCCACACATAAGGGAAATGAAACCTTTTTTTTGCCAAACGTAACTTTATATACGAAACATCTTCTACATGACTTCCACGTCTTCGGGTGTTGTCTCGCCTATTCGGCTTTCGTTATACACGTCATGCCACTTTTGATTGTGTTCCTTTAACGGATCTTTGTGCTGTACCCTTTCCCGATACACCGCTGGCTTCACATGCCCCTCAGGGGGGGTTTGGATCTGGTGATGGTGGGGGCCACTCCACAGGGCCACAATAACCATGAAACTGTTAATCCCAGCTATTCGGGTTAATTAGGTAGACCTTTGGGACACTCTGTATATATAACTTCTACTGTCAATTTCTGAAGACGCAACTTTCCCAAGTGTTTAAATACTCCTCGTCACTATTTTCCTTTCCAACCAAAGTTCAAACCTAGCCATTCTTCAACACTATCCTTTTTGCAAAGTTCAACACTATCGTTCCAGGGTTTTATAATGCCTTTTTACTTTCAGTTCTTAACCCAGTTTCAGGAATTTTGCTTGATGCTGGACGATAATTGGATTCTCAACTTATGGCGATGTAGCGGCCCTGTGCTTAGTGGGTTTCCTCTGGGTACTCCTGTTTCCTCCCACAACCCAAAGACATTCAGATTAAACAAACGGGCATTTCCAAATTCCCCGTAGTGTATGTGGTGTGTGCGTGGTTTAGCACTCTGTCCAAGGTGCCTCTTTGTGAACCTGTACAGGATAAGCGGTATAGAGAAGGAGTGAATCTCAACTTTTTTTTATTATTATTATTATAAAGTTTTTTTTTTTTGGCCAAGCATTTTACTTCACCCTGAACCTGCATATTCCCATCATTTATATATATACGTCAGACATAATCCACATAACAAGAACAACCGTGATACATATGTGGTCCAAGGCCTCAATTTGCAGTTTCACGAGCTGCATTGCCTCTGAGTGCATCTCTGCAGTGACTGTGGAGCGTGGGAGCGGTCGAAGAACCTAAACCGCAACACGAACGTGCACAATGTTTACACATGTGAGTCGATCGCTCCCACGGCAATCGATGGAGAGAAAGAGAGACAGAGAGAGCAGGTTATCTTCTGTCATTAAAACTGAGGGAATCCCAGACTGGGGGGGGGGTGGAGGGGGCACAAGTTCATTGATGAAAAAACAGAGAGAGAGAGAGAGAGAGAGAGAGAGAGAGAGAGAGAGAAGCTGGCAACGACCGGGGAGCAGACAATTATCTGTATTGATTAAAGTGAGGCAGCAAAGTGAAGAACTGAGCAAACTATGAGTGGATCAATAGAGAGAGAGAGAGAAAGAGAGAGTTTGTGTGGAAAGAACAGAGTTGGTCAACAGAAAGAGTGAGGAGAAAGAGACAGAAAGAAAACTGAGCTGGAAAGGGACATAAGTGGTGGGAAGCTGCTGCTGATTTCTTATATCCTGATGATTATCTTCCTCCGATGCTTTCTCTCTGCTCTCCATCCATCTCATTATTAAAGTATGAGCGATCTCGACTCAAGCTAACTTGAAATAGAAGTTGGAGAGCATTTCTTGTCTTAGGTTGTGTGTGTGTGAACGTGATTGTGCAGGTGTGTTTATAAAATATGTGACTGTAAAGCATGAACTGAAATGACGCTCTAACAATAAATGTCTACGAATGGCACAAACGTATTAACTTTCATTCAACTTTTAAGCCGAGCATATGATTTTATTTATATTGGGCTTCCTCAGTATAAAACTTAACTTTTATATCACTTAAATGAAACTTTCCCAAATGTTTTTTGCTATTAATGCATCAAAAAAAAAAGAAAAGAAACTGTCCCATTTATAAGTGAATGAGGTATATACCCGGATTCATGAGAGTGTAAGTGCCTGAAAATCTGTTTGTCCCTCAACCGTTAATTTCCTCTCAGATGAACTTGACCCTCCTACACACACGTGCACACACACACACACACACACACACACACGTGCACACACACACACACACACACATGTGCACACTTTCCGCTCCAGCCAGGAGTATAGTGCATATCTACGGACAGTAATGCCCGTTGCCTGGTAACCATGACCCTCATGGCAGAAACAGTGAAATCATAGCTCTTGTTAAATTGACTGACCTCACCTAGATAGACAGATAGATAGATAGGTAGATAGATAGATAGATAGATAGAGAGATAGAGAGATAGATAGATCGTATTACACTATACAGCAACCACCACACATAGTATCTCTCGTGATAAGCCATTGTGTCAGAAAATCATCTGATTAAATTCTAAAGAGTCTAAGGAGGCTAGGGTACGCTTGCTGAGGCCGCAACATTACCAGACATCAAGATAATCCAGATGTGAAAACATGATGTTGAAATTGTGACAGGAATTGCTGGCAAAATATTACATTATGTAACTGAATAAAAATTAAAGATACATGGGTCAAATAGAAGCACATGCTCTCACTCTCTCTCTCTCACACACACACACACACACACACACACACACACACAGGCGCGCTGTCTCACCCCTCTCCACAGACACATCCAAATTGATAAATTACCTGTTAAATATGAATTAGATCTACATGGATACACCAAGGACAGAGCAGCAGAGAGGAGAGCCAGTACACATTACACTGCACCAAAGAGCAAAGTGTTTTTAAAATATAAAACCCTCACTCCGTAGCACTGTCGTGAAAATAATCAATACGGTATGTGACACCATTCCTGTTATAAGGTTTCTGCTTTCATTAGAATTATTACTTTCTTAATAATTTTTATATTTTTTTTTAGGTTTTCCTACAAAATAAAGATTTGATGCTTTAAAAGTTTCCCATATGAACATTTTTACCTTCTTTCACAAACAGTCAAAGGATAGGAAATTCATATCAATTCAAACTGTTGAAGCTGACTTTTTTTTTTTTTTTTATAGCTCTCTTGCATATCACTAAATACCAGCTTTAAGGCTTAACCTTTTTACAAGGTGTGTTCGAGTCAAACCGGGATCTTTGAATCCTGAGAGTCCTGACAGTCAAATCTCCCATTATTCTACTATAGAATCCCGTGCTACACTAAAGCGCTTATTCTAGCATTTCACTGGTGCCTGGATACCATAAAGGTAGAAAGTTTTCTCACTATGCTGGAGTCTGTCTGAAACACTGGCCTTCCTTTAAAAGCCCGAATATGTGTGGAAATGGCTTGGAGCGAGGTCAGGACTGTACGGATACAGTATAATAATAACTCTATACAATATATATATAATATAATAATAGCTCCCAGCCGAGTTCTTGTAAAGTGCAAGTGGTGCTGGTGAATGATTGTGACAGATGTGTCTCTTCCACAAATTGTTCCAGGATCAGGCGTTCCACTCACAGGAAGTTCACGGAAGCGACTGCAGTGGACTCTGAGCCACCTCAATAGGGATTCACACAATGTAAAACCGCAAAAAACGTTGAAAACATTTGCACTATTTAAATGTGTTACTGTGCTTGAAGTCTTCTGTAAATGTCACTTGTTTTTATTCCTTTATTGTTCTGGAGAAATGTCATCGGAAGTCCCGGTTTGACTCGAACACCCCTTATATATGTTTATTCAACTTGTTTTTAAACGAGTTACCTATAATGCTGGGAAAATCGCACATAAAACCTTAGACAAAGAAAGCATTCCACAGCTCTGCCTAAGTGCCAGCAGCACCGCAGCTCTTAATTCTATTTCTAATTACGGCTTTTGTAGCTGCTGGTCTGCCTGTGTGTATCTGCCCAGTGACTTATTATGATATTCCAGCAGGTGTGCATGGTGTTGTGACAAAGGCCTGGTGTGAACACTTTTTCACACATGGAAAGGAGGAAGGTCAGCTCTTTCCGGATTCATCTTCAGCCCCACTATCCTCACTGCTGGAGTCTTCACTCACTTCAGACCCTTACCCACAGCTTTCACAGTCACACCACACATGGAGCACATCAAAATCTACTGATGCACAGGATGGACCAGGTCTGTCTCTAGGGCAGTTTCTCTTTTTTAAAGAGTCTATTGCTCTATTGTAGTCTTTAGTTTTCTCCAGGGAGGGAGGGACATACTGTAAGATAATGTAAAGTGAAAATAATGTATACTGTGCATGGCTACCGGTTCTATAGCAGTAGGGAGCACTTGGATGCTTCTTGTCTTTAAGCAAACGTCTGAGGGTTTGTTGGAAGTAAGGTAAAACTGAGTTTTACTTCAATTGAATATAATAATCATGTAATATCTCATTTAATGCAAAAAATTGTAGTAAGTTTTCCTGAGATCAAAGCTAATCTTTTGTTTAGGGCTTCGGAATGCTGAGAGAATATCAGTGTAATTAGGAAATGGCGCTTGTATCAATCAGTCAATCACATTTTCCTTCTCACAGCGAAGAAGCCCTTGGTGGAAAAGAAAAAAAAAACGAAGTAAAAAAAAAAAAACGGGACACCAGGCCTTCTGGAAGGCTGACATATGTCACTGAGTTCAAGGACGAGTGCCTTTGTTGTCCTTAATTTACGCAATCCTTTCACATACAGACCAGTCTGTCCTGGGATCTGGCAGGGTCAGATATTAGTTAATGAACTCTAATGAACGTCACCGTGTGTCTATTACAAGATAGATTCGTTGACAAAGCAGTTGGCAATTGGTACAATTATGTTTTCCTAAGTGGGTGTTGAATTTTCACCGATCTTATCTAGCCACATTTAACAATGATGGTACATTTTTGCTCGGCCACCAGGTCACTGGGAATTGTTTTCATTAGTGGATCATTCACATCCAGTTGCTTTTTCTTGAACAAAAAAAAGAAAGAAAACATTTTTGTTTGAATTATATAAAAAAAAAAATGGTGTCACTGGGCCTGAATGCCCAGAATGAAGGCAATGACTAATGACTGTGGCAGTGTTAGGACAAAGAGATGACCATAACAACTGAAAGTGAAAGATACGTAGCTAGTGTGAAAAGGGATGGAGAGAAAGAGAAAAGAGAGCACAGCAGGACACCAAATGGGAGAGCAGGAAATGAAGGTTGGAAAAAGGGAAAAGGAGATTTTTCAGGTGTGTAGTTATGGATGTGTGACCTCACAGGTTCCCTCCCCTAGCCCTTGGGAACGGGCGCCTTGGAAACCGTCGCTAAGGGAACAGACGACTGAGAGAGGGGGAGAGAGAGGGAGAGAGAAAGCGAGAGCAAGAGAGGGAGACCTGGGGGAGAAAAAAAATAAGATAGAATGAGCAAATGCCCAGAAAGAGAAAAAAAAAAAGGAGGAGGAGTGTAAAAAGGAGATGAAGAAAGGGAGCATGGGAAATAAAGTAAGCAAAATCATAAATCAAACACACTTTCTGCAATGATCAAACACGTCACATCTAATAACAATAACAAATACCGGTCATAAATATTGGATAGCATGGCATTGCAACAAGATGAAAGGTAATATTACATTATTAAAGAGGTATGAGTACTGTGTGCATGTGTATGCTGGTTGAACAGAGCATGCACACTCACACACACACACACACACACACATTCAAAACAGGGTTCTGTAAGGAATAATGAAACAGGATGCCATAACTATTTGTCCGACCTTTAAGTACAATGTAAATGTAATGCACTTCAGTAGAGATAATGTCCTAAATATCACATATATCAGATTTTGTTTTAATGGAAATGTAAGGAAGATGGTGTAATAATCTACTAAAGGAGTGTGGTACAAACTGCTAGGGCTATATTAAGTTTTAGAAAAAAAGAGAAAAAAAATCTAGCAACTTCCTCGAATACTTATTTCATTACACTTAATATCATCCTCGGTGAAAAGTTACTACGAACAGCTACTATGAAAAGAAATGAAAAATGTGATATGTATTCGTCTGATCCTCGTAATGTGAATTATGAAACAACAGAATAGAAACAAAGGTGGGGGGGGGGGGATTACGGGAAAGCTTGAAACATTAATCATTCAGGCAATGTCTGCCAACTCCTAACACAGAGGTTCATTTAGCTGCAGCAAAACGATTTTATTTAATATGTTTAGAAAATTATGAAACGTATCGATTTCTTATCAAAGAGATTTGAATGGGAATGAACACTAATGCCAAAGTTCACATTTTCATCTAAATCCCATGGATCAACCTGGCTGTGAGACAGACAAGCATCTTCTGCTCCATCATTCATGAGCTTTTCTGAATATCAAAAAAAAAAAAAAAAGAAGAAGAAGAAGAAAAAGTCTGAGCTCTGTGTACGTTTGTGTGGAGAAAGACAAGCTGCTCTAAATACTGAAAGATAAAATATAAAGAGAGAGAGAGAGAGAGAGATAATGCTTCTAAAGGTCATTAGAGTTGGTATCTTAAGTCCCTTGTTGCCAGATGTCCTGATGTCCTATAGCGAGCATAAAGAAACCGTCTTCTTAGCTGAAGCCTAGATTGGGCAAGTGTGAACCCTAATCAACACCAGAGTCACTGAAATTAAATCCTTTCTACGCCTAAATTAAGTCTTTACTAAAATGTACTTACGATGTGAACTTGCAAGTAAATATGTGCATGGGTTTTCAAAGACAACTGCAATTAAAAAAAGGATTTTAAGCTAGGTCAGGTGTGTTTGTGTGTGTGCATGTGTGTATACATCGAAGGGCATTGAATCAATCTGATATTGTGTATATACGCTAGACCAACCCCCCCCCCCCACTGCCCTAACCCCTCCCTCCCCTTTGCTAGCGCTTTCTCCACCCCATCTTTAACCTTGGCCCCTGGTGTCACAGCCCGCAGTAATGAAGTCTCCCTCCTTCTCTCTCCCTCCCTCCTCCCCCTCTGGCCCCGGCTGTTGTCCGTCTTTCCACTCATTCATAGTAAACACTATTGATTTTTGGCTCGGCGAGTAAAAAAGCCATGAATTTTAATGCCGCTATCTGTCCCTCTCTCTGCCTCCATTGGATCCCCCCAACCTTTCTCACTTTCCCTCTATCGCCTTATTCCCCTCTTCCTTCGTCTCTCCAGAGGGAAGTGATCGCGAGGCGAGTTGTGTGTGTATATAAGATAAACTCAGAGAATGTGCACATGAATTTGTGACTGCATGGTGTGTGTGTGTGTGTGTGTGTGTGTGTGTGTGTGTGTGTGTGCGTGTGTGTGTGTGTGTGAGGGATTTCCAGCCAGACTGATCCCTTCTCTCTTATTCAACTTAAACTCTCTCAAAGCTGGGATTATAATACGAATATAATAGGGTTTAACCATTTAAACCATTGCTGCTTCTTTACAATTGCGCACGCATACACACAATCCACTGTCACTCACTCACTCACTCACTCACCACAGACTGCCTTTGCTTCCTCACACACTCGTTCTAACTGTGTTTGGTGCACATTTGCTTTGTATTTAACACACACGCGCTCAGCCTTGTGATAAACTGCTGGTGCACTGTAGCCAGTCGTGCCCTTAACTGTACACCATCAAGCAATAATCCGCACCACATCTTGCCACTGTGTATTTACATTTCATTCAGAAGGACGATAAGGACTTTATTTATCGTCTTCTGCTCCAAGGCTCCGTTTCTCTTGCATCCTCCTTCCTTCAACCTTTGCCTTGCTTCCTACTTCACTCCCTCCCTTTTCCTCTCTCTCTCTCTCTCTTTCTCTCTCTCTGTATTGATTTTGCTATAAGCAGTGTCAGGGCTATGACAGGCCAGCAGAGAGGAACACAAGCAGAGCTCATTAACGGCCAATGAACACACACACGCACGCACACACACACTCAGATTTTAGACAGAGAGACTCATAAGAGTTGCCTATTAAACACAAAGCTGTCTACTACAACAATAATAACCAAATTCTATTAAAAAAACACACTGAGTGGTCCTAAATGCTATTAAAGAGCTTGCAATGCCTTAAGAAAAGTTTTTGAAGTCTTGAATCATGAACGAAAGTACAGAAATAAATAATTTAACATCCTTTAATACAAAAAAAACAAGTCCTATCACTATACATTTACCTTTATGAAAACAAAAAGGGACAGCATTTATTGCTTAAACATGAATCTACAGTAGAAGCTCCTTCATATCATCCTGCTAGCACATTTTCACTACAATTCAACTTAGCTAGCTAGTAAGCTAACTAGTAGATATTTGTCTACAAATATTTAAGGAAAGTTTTTGAAGTCTTGAGTCATGAGTGAAAGTACAATAATAAATAATTTAATTTTAATACAAAAAAAAAAAAAAAAAAGGCAGCATTTATGCTTATACCTGAATCTTCAGTAAAAGCTCCTTTGTATCATCCTGCTAGCACATTTTCACTAAAATTCAATTTAGCTAGCTAGTTACCTCACTGATAGATATTTGTTCACAAATATATTGGGAATAATTGGAAATTTATTTCTATAACCGTGAGCTAAACTATGCCAGGATAATCCTTTTAATTGTGTTCACCACAATGATTAGCTAAGGTAGCTAGCCAGGCAGTGAGCTTAGCAAGCAGCTTTCCTGCCTAAAAGTTAGCATGCTTAGCACAAAGCCCTTTAGTGTATTTCTTTAAATCCCTCCCAGTTTTCTTTTTTTTTAACCTTGTTTAAAAAAAATTAT
>QMIH01000347.1:117059-131197 GCA_003987875.1 Clarias batrachus | reverse complement strand
ATATATATATATATAGTCCAAATTTAATAAGTAGGTATTTAAAATCATTTTCTTGTCAGTATGTTGAAAACTGGACAGGGAGCAACACAAAATCTCCTATAACGACTACTATAATCATTAATGTCATATTCTGTCATGAGCTGTCGTTTGTCCGGCTTGATGTCCAGTGATATCTCTCCGAGCCCCAATTTATAATGAAGCCCAGCATCAGCCGTCTGACATAATGGTCGCCCGCATCGCTCTCTAACGCACACACCATAAAGCGCTCCTCGTTGTGTATTAACATCCCTAGCTTTGTCGTGAATTTCCTTCCCTTGTTATTTTATCCCAGAAGAGACTGAGCAAGGCCGGCATGACAGTATAAAAATGATGGCGTTTATTTCAAGCGGTAGCACACTTAAGCAGCCGGAGTGTGCTGCAAATCCTGCGAATCGAAAAGACACTCCTATGGAATTTATGTTACTATTAATGTGGAGACATATCTGTAACAAACATGCTATTAAAAACACTCTATGAAAAGAACTCTAACATCGGATAATCAAAGTTTTTCTAATCTCTTTCCCTCTCGCTCTAATTCATAAGGCAGCCCCTCCTTCCTCTTCCTCCACCATAATTTGATTGATGATTATTCCCGTCACTCAAGGCAGCATGTGGCCAATTACAAGGAATAAGGCGATGGGAGACCTTTCTAAAAATGCTTCCATAAAAACTATTTTATGGCACCAAATTTATAGCCGTTCTCGAGCTTCAATATTGCCTCAACTTCGTTTGCGCCTTTATATTAGACACCAGACACACAGTCGTATCTGAGGTTTACAGCGCACAGGTCCAACCTAAACGTTCAGATGCATGGAAATTGGGAGGGAGGTGCAAGAACAGCAAGAGCCTCTGATCTGATCAGAGGGATTAAAAAAGAGTGGAACAAAAGAACGTAAAAAGAGGAGGGAGGACAGACGTGGAGTACCAAACGGACAGGACGAGGCAGTTTAATGTAGGGGAGAGGTCAAGCTGCACAACCCCCACAAACACACACACAGACAAACACACGCGCACACACACACACACACACACACACACACACACACACACATACAGAGCCTTCTCTATAAAGAATTGTTTAAAGAATTGTTATAAAATGGCAATTCATAGGGCAATTCAAATGGCAATTTAAAGCATCCTCAATTGTAATATAAGCGAACGCAACACTAAAAGGATCCACACACAGCAGACAAGGCCTGGCTTTTTCCAGGTGAACATGCGACCCTGCTTATCATAAATCTTAACAGTTTAAATGAAATGGAACGAAGGTTTGCTGATTTACGTCTCTACTCAGCTGCCTCGGAGGAGTAGCCCCAATCAAATAACTAGGTTTTATTACACTTGCACCTTTATCTGAATACATCATGCACGTGCACACACACGCATGCGCACGCACACTTTCCTTCTCACAAACAGAGACAACAAATGTGACATATGTTAGAGTTCATCTACCAAAACAAGGAAGGATTCTGATCAATCAAAGCAGTATCATATATTTCTGTCAATTCATCCCTCGGCTCCAATATTCCCATCTCTCCATCACCAAAATAACATTCTTGCCTCTCATTCGTATATCCGTCTTCCAGGCACAACCCTAATATCCGAATCCCTCATTCGATATATCAATTTAACCAACAGTCTGTCATCTTCCAGTTGTTTTAAATCCAACAATCTATTCAGCAATCTATATACCTAGACTTCCATCAACCATCCATCAATCCGAACAACCGTTTCATCTACCCGTGCATTTAATCCATCTATTTGTCTGTCATGTAAGCGTGAATCCAGTGTGGGTGTGATGGATAACACCGTTACACGAACATGCAAATGTGCACCAGTTAAGCAGCATCACTCGGATGTCTTTCTCAGGCTCTCTCTTAACTCGCATCCATCTGGACTCAGCTTCCCAAAAGCATTGTAGCCAT
The DNA here is from genome assembly GCA_003987875.1 of Clarias batrachus. Lineage (NCBI taxonomy): Eukaryota > Metazoa > Chordata > Actinopteri > Siluriformes > Clariidae > Clarias > Clarias batrachus. The sequence goes on along the minus strand of QMIH01000347.1, from coordinate 129,233 downwards.
CATCTTTATGTTTAGTAAGAGTGTTTAAAATGCCTCCCTCTCTACCATCTTCTCATACATTTCACTACTATGGCACTTTTGGGGAATCTCACTCTTGTTGACTTAGTGCCTGCTGGAAACTTCATGAATTTTCCTCGTGCCTTATTCTTAACTCTTAGAACCAAAAATAAATAAATGGCAACAAGTACAAGTTGGATTACGACTTTGTAAATCTTAAGCCAGCTATACGCTGTGTGATATGTAACCATATTTGTTATAGTGGCTGTCTTGGAGTGTATCATGAGATGCAGATAATTTATAGCTGTTGTGATTAATGAAAGCCAGTAACGAAGTTCTGGAATTGTCTTTTTTTTTTATTATTTGTAATAGTGTTAGTGCTGCTACAATAAACATCCAGAAGAACAACATGAGATCATTAGAAGCTCACATGACAGCTACTGTATAAATGCATCAGTGGCATTAAGGAAATTACTAATGGACAGAAAAATTATTTGCTACTCCATCTCAGTTTACAGCACGTTTCTTTTTGTGCGACGCCATTTTCTGATCAAGCCCGGATCATGCCGTGCAACGACATAACCACAAGTCATAATTGTGCTTCAAGCACAGGTCTCTTGATCTTCATTGTATAGTCTGCCATAATATCATATATAGTATATAATCCAAGATTCTACTGAGATCTGCTTGTGGTGTAATAAGTAACACTCTTAAATACTACTACAATCACACAACCTTAAACTGGAGCACAGTTTAGAGACTGACTTTAAGAGAACATTCCTAAGGTTCATAATGCATCTCAGAAAGCCGTTGTAGATTCAGTTCATTAAATTCATTGCCTGAGATCAGTGAAGATACTGAGTGTGTGTTTATGAACACAGGCGAAGGTCATTCCTCACTGGGCGAAACTCAATATCTCTCGCTGCTGCTAATGAGCCATGAGACTTCATCACTATTAAAACGCCATTAGTGGAGGCCATCTCTCTCTTTCTCTCTCACTCTCACTCACTCACTCACTTACGAACTTTGAGCAACACCGAACTGTAATTTTCAAAAGAAAAACTAGGACTTTGTGTAATTAAACTCTCTATGTATGATCAAATTATATTCCATATGTAATCAAGCATGATTTTCTTCTTACTTTTGGTGGTTGTATGTATTATTGTCTTGACCATAAAACACAGCCAAAGGATAAAACAGAGAAGGAAAGAGCTGAAGATGTCTTCATAAGTTCATGAATTTATTAGGTCATTACTTAATAAGGTATTATTAAGCCACATCCATGAAGAGAATTAAACACGCACATATATCCACACACAGAGGGAGAGAGAGAGGGAGAGAGGCTGAAAGTAATAAAGCATGCCGTATTGACATCTTTGTTGTGTCTATTGATTTTGCATTATGCTACTAACAAGCCCAAGCTGATATTTTGTCATTGACAATCATCTTAAAACTGGAACTCCCTAGTCGCACTTATACACACAGGTTGCGTGAGCGAGCGCACACACACGCACACACACACACACACACACACACACACACACACACACACACACACAAACACATGCACATGCATGCACATGCGCACACATACATACACACTGCGAGGCACAATTACCCCTTCCCAGATGACTGTTGTACATCAGTGCTTCCTACAGTTATGTGACTGTCAAATCAATGCCCTTCTAGTGAAGTCTGTCCACTCAGCGGCCATTTTGCAAATGCCCCTGGATTGTTATTTCCAGTCATACAGTACCAGGCTTATTTCTGAGTCCCATATACCAGAAATTGAGCAACTTTTTTTGTTTAGCTTTTTACACACTGATCACCTTTAACAAAATTTGTGTTTTTTTTTTTATGTTACTCTGTAACCGATGTATTAAAGAGCCATTTACCTGATTATGTATCGTTGAACAAAACAAATTTTTATTATTAAGGCTAATGACTCTTTTGACTGTATGTTATTTCATCCATATTTGAATGTTCTGCCTGTCTGTATCCATCCCATCGCTGGTGACTTGCAGAAGCAGTCAGGCCCCCTGCTTCATTTTTGCAGTTATTTAATAATTAGGTTCACTTTATGTCAAAATGTGCTAATGTTTGGTAAGTATATCCAAAACTGATGCAGTAAAGCAGAAGCTTTCAAACATGTGGATTTGGATTTGTAGTGAAAAACAATTAAAACCTTTCGGCGCGGTGGCTTAGTGGTCAGCACTGTCACCTTGCACTGCCATTGTCAGGATCGATTCCCGGCTCGGGTCTGTGTGTGTGGAGTTTGCATGTTCTCTTTGAGCTTGGTTGGTTTCCTTCAGATACTCTGGTTTCCTCCCACAGAACAAAAACATGCAGATTAGGCTAATTGGTGTTCCCAAATTGCTAGTGTGTATATTTGTGTGCCCTGCAATAGACTGGCACCTTGTCCAGGGTATACCCTGCCAAGTGCCCTAAGTCTTCTGGGATAGGCTCCAGGGCCCTGTATATATGATAAAGCGGTACAGACAGATACAGAATGAATGTCTGAAATTGCAAATACACCATAAACCCTATTCCTTATACACCTCACAGTCTTTGAGTCTTTTGCATCAGATAATCTATTATACTGTGTTTCAACAAAAAAAAAGCAAACCACAATAATTTGTGTAAGTTGTAGTGAATAGGGTAGACGCTCGGACTGATTTGTGTACGGGCTGCGCATGCGCATGAGTGAAGTGTCAGGCGTGCTCCTTGCATCCGTGACGAGCGTGCTGTGCTCCCTGCGTTCAAGTGCTCGCTGCGTTCAAGTGCTCCCTTTTCAGCTCCAAAATCCAAACTTGTGAGTTTTTTTTCCCCTCCAGGACTCACACTTTTCATTCGCCATGTCACCACTTGCTTTCTCTTGCTGTTGTAAAGACAGTCTTTCTTTATTCTGAAACATTCAGCTTTCTCACCTAGTTATTACCCTCATTTAGACCATGTCCCTAATTTAGCCTGTATCCCTAGTGTCTAAAGTGGGACATCACACCTTACCAGACACGTGCAGCATTATTTTCATTTAGGTCTACTGTCCAGTGACAGATGCAATCACAAATAATAGTAACACAATGCAGACAACAGTGAACTTCCCAGAATAGCATTTCTTGTTTACAGTACAGACCCTGCAGTGAACCTGTTATTCTGTGCAACAAATGTACAGCAAACTGAATCCCATTATAAATCAGTGTCCAGAACTGCACAGGCCTGAGTGTCAGCCCTCAGTGTCTGCTCTTGTGCCTGCTGCCCTGCTGCTTCCTCACACAGCAAACTGCCTACTGATAATTAACACATACACAGGTTCAGTGGGGATTTTGCCTTTTTTTTTTTTTTTTTTTGCACAGAAAGCACTCGGTTCTTTGAAAGAGAGGGGAGGCACGGACCTACCCCCCCCCCCCTCCATGTTCTCTCCAAACTCTCATCCTGTCCTGCAGCCAAGTGTCTGGTTATACATTGCCAGGTGTACATCCAAAGCAAAAATACGATAATCTCCATTTTCTTAAAAAAAAAAAAAAAAATCCTGAAAGAGCAATTTAATTCCAGTGCATGCAAGCTTGATTGCTGCGATCCACTAAACACACATACAGCTTGAATTCTTGCAAAAAACAAACAAACAAACAAACAAGCAAACAAACAAACAAAACAAAGCAAGTAGAAATGAAAACGTGCGTGTCTCGTTCGGTCTCCTTTCTCCTCCTGCTCTGCTCTGCTCTGCTCGGTCTGCCTCTCTCTATCCTCTCTCTGTGTGCCGCGATCCGCCGGCCCCGGAATCGATCTCCGCAGGATCGATATCGCGGCATGAATATTCCCGGGCCGGCGCGCGCCAGACTTTAGTCCGGGAGAGACGGAGCCGGAGGCAGAGCGGAGCGAGCAAAGGACACGGATAGAGACCGGGGAAAGAAAGGAAAGACTGCGAGCAAAACATAAAGGACTGGCTGTCACATAGGCGTTTTATTCATCAGCTCTGATCTATAGTCTTCATGAGAATGAGAATGTAAGAAGTTCTGCTTGTTTTTTTGTTTTTTAAAAAAATATATATCTATTCCTTTTTTTTGTTGTTGCGCATATTGTTTTTATTTGCTTCATAGCTTTTATCTACAAATCAACCACAACTGCACTGCAAAATGTCACTTATTCATATAGGATACCACATAACGGCGCACGTTTTGCACGGTGGACACAACAGGGGGAAGAAAAAAAAAAAAGGCAGTTGATGTCCACAAACTGGGACAGCAGAGGACATGGTTTGGATGTGCCAGGGCACAGCCGGGATGCACGCTGCGTGTCTGGATGTGTGAGGAAGAAAGAAGAGATGAAAGAGAGAGAGAGAGAGAGAATAGAGAGATGAATGAAGCTTACCGGAGAGCGCGCGCGCAGCCGGCGGAGACTTGAGGCGCCAGGCACGGAGCTCGGAGGCAGTTCTGGGCAAGACGAACGGCAGCGGCAAGGGGACAAACATGATCCTCCTTCGTCTTCAGGCTTTTCTTCTGGACTCGTTATATATATTTGTGTTTTTGTTTTTTTTTCTCTCTTCCCCTAGTTGCTGGTATTTATTATTATTGTGGTTCGGCTTTGGCGTTATTAGGCTACAGCACAGTCTGTTTAGTCGCCGGTCTCTTCCTCGTCGCTGAGATCGGATGTGTAGGTCTTCACCTCGTGCTCGGTCGTGTTCGGCTTTGGCTGTGTTCGGGATCTCTTTGGCATTGTACACCAAGTTTATTCTCGGTGATAGTAACTCACTGGAATGCTGACCGATGCTCACGTTTCATAGTTTTTTTTTTTGTGTGTGTGTGTGTACATTCACGTGTGAACTGGATAATAAGCCTAGAGATAAGAGCAGAAGCTGCTCAGACACAAACCCACACACAGGCGGACAGACTACAGGCTATACATACACTCCCACTGATCTGCTCTAACACTCACTGCTCCAGTGCTACACCTGCTGAACCCAAGCTGCGCTTTATTATAGGCTAAATATGATAGTTTTTTATTTATTTATTTTTTGCAAAATCTCACTGTATAAAAAAGCAGGGCGTATTTATTCATTCGCTGAGATTCGACAGTGAATATTAATAATTATCTCCGGGTCGCTTCTTTTCCTCCCTCAGTCGTGCCTTTACTTTGGCTAGCCTATAAAACCGGAGATCTCAGCATTGAGAGATTCTTGCATGAAGAGAAAAGCGCTCACGTCCTGACCCTTGCAAAAAAATAAAACAGGGCTTGTTGTGTTTTATTCGGATATTTTGGTGCATTTGGTTCTTTTGGTTCATTTATTTGGTCTTTAGCTATGGATCTGCTGTTCTCCACAAGCTACATGCTACACAATCGCTCGCACATCCACATTCAAAGTCGCACAGCCCGATCTATCCGAAATTCGTCACATTAAGTGGTTATTTTTAGTCTAATCTATTAATATAGCCTATAAACGTCAATAATAAGGCAACATAACGTGCTCGCCGGCGCTTCGCCCCTCCCACCGCCGCTCTGTCACACTCCGCTAATTAAAACGCAATCAATCGATAGAAAAAAAAATAAATAAAGCGAATAAATAAATAAATAACTTGGAAACGTTTACAAAAAAAAAAATGTTTCGCCGCTGGATTTGTGTTCTCTCTCTCTCTCTCTCTCTCTCTCTCTTGTTTTCTTGTTTTTGTTGTTGTTGTTTTTTTGGTTGTTTGTTGAAGATCACTTGCCTATTTCCCGGTCCGTCCGCCTGCGTGTTTTGTTGTCTGTTCCCGTTATGCGGGAACCCCAATGGCTCACGCGACCAGACTCCCTCCCGAATGCGCGCGCGCTCTGCCTCCGCGCTGCCGCGACGTGGAAACGAGAGCCAAGCCGCTACAACTCACACACATCACCACCTCATCCTCCACCCCCACCCCCTCCCTCTAACCCCCCTCACTCTCTCTCTCTCTCTCTCTTTCTCTCTCTCCCTCCCATAGTAGGCCAGCTGCTCGACATTGATTTTGTGGCTTCCTCGTACCTTCAATAAGACAATTGTCACTGCAATGACATGAGCTACATTTCAAACCTTATATGTCCCTATATGTAATCAGAGGCCACCATGAAGTAGTATTAGGCCTACTACTGGGCCGATGCTACGATTTTCAAAACAACGACTATTCATAGTAAGGTCGAAATCTGATTTTTGGCGGCAAAATATGCTTATACCTGATTCAGCAGATGGGGGTGTTCACGCTGGGTCTATTCCACTGGAGAAATCCTTGAACTGGAATTTGCACTCACTTACTCATCCAACCTATTACAGGGCACATATTTGACAGATATCCAAAGTGACTAACATTTTATCTTATTATACATCTGAGATGTTTACATCTGAACAGTTGAGGGTTAAGGGACTTGCTTAAGGGCCCAACAGCTTGGTGATGCTGGGATTTGAACCTGGGATCTTCCAACAGCTTAACCAGAGAGCCATCCCTGCCCTGAGCGCGCGCGCACACACTACATGCAACTTTGGGAAATGCCAATTAGCCGAATCTGCCTGTTTTTGGACAGTTAGAGGAAACCCGAAATACCTGGAGGAAACCCACCAAGCTCGGGGAGAACATGCAAACTCCATGCACACAGCATTCCCGAGGTGGGAATCAAACCCTGACCCTGATAAGCAGATCTGAGACCAGTTCTAGAATCGGAGCTCGTTCCGTTTGCGTCTCCACGCGCACAGGCCCAGTACCACGTGCCCACGTGAGGTGTCGCGAAGTCAGCGCGCGCTCCGGATTGGTGGGGGTGCTGGTGGTTCCGGTGATTACGAACGTGAGTTCGTCCGTCACGTGCCGTTAATCGCAATCGCGACATTACGCAGCGCCGCGCACTTACACGGAAGATTATTGTCGATATAGATTTTTTTAAATAGAAAAATCTATAGCCTAAACACTGCAGTCGATGGGGGGGGAAATCGATTGCACCAGGCTGCGCGCCGCACAGGCCCGCCGGGGCTAAAAAGAGTCAAGCCTTTCAACTGTTTACTTTAATGATTAGCTAAAACCCTCTAGAGTTTGAGAATGGATAGTAATTGTGGATTGTTCCAACAGGTGCATGTAATAGACTAGTGGTAAGGTATTATTAAGTGTTATCTTGGGAAAGAATAATGTGCCCTTTAGTAAAGTATTCCATAACCATCTGAGTGCTGGGAAAACCTGCATTACAACTTTCTCTCCAATTGTCCTTACAGAGTCGTTTACAAAAGCATACTTTTGGTTTTGGAAGTGAAGTAGGGGCTGTAAAGTTGGAGCCCACTTTACTTTCCTCCTTCCATGATTATGATAGAAGAGTAAGATATATCTCACCCAGTTGAACCAGTTATCTGGGAATCATTGCCCATGTTACTGATGCTATGCAGACTGAATAAATTATCCATAAACAAATGTAAAGGTTATGAATATTAAAGTACATTCCCTCGTTATTACCGCAACAGCATTCAGCAAAGTAATTGCATGCCTCCTATAAGCACTTATGTTGTCTAGATGGATTTAATTCCATTTAGGTAATTCTGTTTCTATCAGACACGAGTTGAAGTAACTGGCACATGGACAAAAAAACATACTTTGAAAAATATGGTTAGAAGTCATTTCCACATGTTCCACAGTGAAAAGTATGGAGTCATAAATAAATCAATACTCAGTGAAAAAGAAATAGTTTGGGAGCCTGAACCTTCTGTCCATAGAAAATTAGAGCTTCATCCTTGTCTTTCCAAAAGTATGAACATTCCGGTCCTGCACATACACTTTTTCTTTCTTCCTTCCTTTCTTCCTTCCTTCATTTCTTTCTTTCTTTCAAGGTTCCTCAAGGATTCCTTGGATTGCAGTTTAAAGTTTCCTACCCCTAAGTGGTTCTACTTTCAACTCTGAAAGCTCTATTATAGGGTTTCACACAAAACCTTTATGGGTTCCAACAGTTTAATTACAATAAAATACCAGGAAAACTCCTATTTTGTGTCTGATTAGAACTGTGTGCTCATGTCAGGTGAGTGACAGTGGCATCTACCTGGCAAAGTAAACCATTAGCAGAGAGAAAGGGAAGAATGGCAAAGTGGAACATTTCTGTAGTACTTTTATATATTTATTTCTGCTCCAAAAAGATGCCAGTAGAAATGTCACAGGGGTATATTTTTTCCCCATTTCTCTCATCAGGTGGCAAAACGCTGTATCCAAGCCTGTGGTTTGCATGTTCTTGATTGCTGTTACGCCTGATTAACATTGCAGTCTATTGCCAACTTCTGACCTTAAAACACTGAGCTTCAAATGTTTCTGAAAATATGAAAAAAAAAAAGCTGATTAGGATAATATATCGATACGATTATATCGATTTGAAGATAGCAGTTCATGCAGGAGCGGTTATGCAATCAAAAATCCGTAATAAAAAAAAAAACACACAAATAAAACAAGAAGGAAAGAAGATGATGACAAATGACTAGTTTCTTTAGGGGTCCACAGAGTGAATATGCACAGGGCCTGGAATTTTGCTCTATGCTTTTGTGCCGAACTGGAGCATAAGGGGGGAAAAAAACGGAAGGAAAAAGTGACCAGTTGTCCCTCGCATGTCCCCTTTCACGCGCAGAGGTAGAAGGCTCCCTCCCTCCCTCATTCTCTCCCTTCCTCCCTCCCTCCCTCCTTCCCTCCCTCGTGCACTCCTCTCAGACAAAAGCAATTATTTCTGGTAGAGTCTGAGTGTGGTTGCGCGCCTGTGAGAAGGAGAGAAGGATAGAGAGAAAGGGATAGAGAGAACGAGAGTGTGAGATTGAAGGAGAGGAAAATAAGACAGTGTCGGCAGGATGTGGAGCTAACACCTCTTCCAACCCGTTCCCTTCCTCCTCATCACCCCTTCTTCCGATATCCTGGTGTAATACACAAAAAAGCCTACACCCACACAGGCTTGTTTGTTGCAAGATAGGAGATAGGAGAGCATATGATCTGGAGCTGAGAAACAGATCAAACACACCAAAGGATGTTCTCAACAAATTATTCATTCCAAAAAAACTCGCTTCTACCGACAGTGCTGGAGGGAGCTGCTAAAATATAAACCAACATAGCTCTCCGAGCACTATTCTGCTTATTATTTTGGGGCTACTTGAATATACAGGACATTACATCATTAAGATGCGAGGCCTGCGTGATTGATGGCGTGGTCTGAAGTTATTAATGACCATCATATTTTGACAGCTGCAGAAAATGTGCAAGTTCAGGGAATTGTAAATTACCATAGCAAGAAAAGCACATTATTCAGACACAGACGTATAGCACAGCAGCTGGTGCTGGATCTGTGATTTATACGAAATATATGAATGAAGCAGCAGGCCATAATTTGTTTGAGAAGAATGGAGTAGTGTATTGTGAGCAGGCATGTTGGCGTGTGTCCGCGTGTGTCAGTTTTAAATGGCGGTGACATTTTGACAAAAGAGGGGATGAAATTAAATTCATCAATAACAAGGTGGCCCAATCAATAGCAGCGAAGCGCCTTCCTACTACTGTGGCACATTAGAATTGACATCACATCTTTCTCTATTTCTCTCTCCTAGCACTCACACACACACACACACACACACACACACACACTAGACACAGGATGTCAAATTGTCTCTCTCATGCTTTCTAACACACTGATGGAAGTATTCTCTCATACACCTTCAGGCTCATGCATAACACACACACATACACACAAAGTCTTATTTAAATGTAATAAAAATTACTGACCTAACAACATGTAATGTAACAAACAGAGATTCAGTGTGTCCGTTTCTTTTTTTATTTTATTTATTTATTTACTTTTTAGTATTTCCATAAAAACAATCCCAAATACAATGGACGCACACACAAACACATGCCCGTTCTCATCTCACATGGCAGTCTGACTCACTCTCGGAAGATTTGTGCTCCCAAATGAGCAGAGTAGCAATTCCTAACAAAGCTTTAAGACGTCATTTGTTTCTTAATACTTCCTGCTGGATTTGGAAATACGTCCTGGCTGATCGGAGTTAAAACCCAATTCGGCAGACTTTAGTTAAATATGAGCAGATTATGTGCACTGAGGGAGTGTCCACGGCTTTAACTTCTATCCATGAATGCGCAGAAGCAGGTTTACATATGTATGAGCGAATAGCATGAATAAGGTGTATATGCAGGCGGCGAGTGTGACCGTTCCCTTGTGTGTTACCTTCATGCATACACACACAAATAGACCCGCTCACGCCACTCAGATGTTTCTTTTCAACCATACAAATCATGCACATGGATTATGTTTATGGGGTGTGTATGAGTGTTTGAGCACCTATGAATGCTTAGAAGTCTTACATCCATCATCACACTATAAGTGCATTTTAACTTCCGTATGTAAAGGAATGACTGAATACGAATGAAAATCAGCAATGCTAAAAACATTCAAATATACACTGAATAGTGTCCTGGTGCACATGCATTGTGTTTTCTTATAAACCTACTGAATTAGATCATACTTGGAAACAGAGCTTTATAAATTATACACTTTTAGATCCCAGACCATATATAAATCATATGTGAAAATATCCATTCATTCATTCATTTTCTGTACCACAGATCCTGTACAGGGTCACAAGAAGCCTGGAGCCTATCCCAGGAGAAACCGGGCACGAGGCGGGGTACACCCTGGGCAAGGTGCCAACTCATCGCAGGGCACACACGCACGCTCACACACTTATTCATACACTACGGGCAATTTCAGAAAACACCAACTCTGCATGTCTTCGGACTGCGAGAGGAAACCGGAGTACCCCAAGGAAACCAACCAAGCGCTTGGAGAACATACAAACTCTACACACACAGACCCAAGGTGGGAATCGAACCCTCAACCTTGGAGGGGGCAAGGACAGAGTGCTAACCACTATGGCACCATTACCACTACAAGTGAAAACATTTTAATTTCAAAATGTGGTATGATGAAACTGCGCATGTGAGGTCTAGTAAAAATGCATAACGGAGGATATGTGACATTGTGAAAAAATTATTCAGGTCGTAAAAATGCATCGTTTGGTTATAATTAGTGAGCACGGCCTCTTGGTAAGGGCTGGGTTGATTCTGGAGAACACCAGGAGCAAGTTAGGGACAAAAACTGGAACAGTCCATCGCGATTTAGCTTAGCCTGTCCATGCACTGGCACAAAAACTCCACACACACACACACACACACACAGACACACACACACACAGACACACAGACACACATACACACACACACACACACACACACACACACACACACACACAGCGAGAGACACACACACAGTAACCAGAGGTCAGAGGTCGAACCATGGACCTTGAAGCGGTAATGATGCAACACTACTTCCGGCTAAACCAGGCACGTAAGAAATTCTAAACAACTCTACTGTGTGAATAATGAAAACGTGGAACTATTTTAATTTCTTAAAAAGTGTCTTATAAGCAACGGGTGAAGTTAACGTGATGTTTCTGTAAGAGTTTCTTATTAGCTTCACTGCAGGGATTGAATAATATGCTTTATGATGTATACCCGAACAACAAGCCAAGTGTTGCCACGAGCAACCGAGAAAAAAAAAAAAAATCTTTCGATTGAAAGCTGTATTTAAAAGGCATTTTTCCTGATATGAGCCAGCAAACTGTCCTTACAATGAGAAAATCTATCATTGCTGGGACATTTGGGCTGTGTAAAGACAGTAAAACCAACTGCATGCACACACACACACACGCACACACACACACACACACACACGCACTTCATCACTCCTCCTGCTGCTGTCTTTGCCTGTAGTTCGGAGTAAGGGAAGCAGATCCATCTAAAGCCTTTGTTCTTCCCTCACTCGTCTCTTTTATTAGTTTTTATTAACTCCCGCTGCCGCTCTATTCCTCTCTCTCTGTCAGTGCTCCCAATAATCAATGCTGATATATTGCCAATATCCCGGCCAGTCTCAGTGTCATCCCTCACTGCTTCTCTTTATTGTGGGAGATCGGGACAATAATAATGATATTTATTATAGATATTCATTGTCCTCATCATAATCCCTGAGTGTGTGTGTGTGTGTATGTATGTGTTTGTGCGTGTGTGTGTGTGCTATTACACTCTCTAGGATTCCTCCAAGATTTTCCCCCACTTCTGTCTTCTCATCTCTTTTTGAGTTGCACACACGCGCGCACACGCACACACA
>QMIH01000347.1:49757-116832 GCA_003987875.1 Clarias batrachus | reverse complement strand
ACACACACACACACACACACACACACACACACACAAATTCCACCCAGCACTCTCCCTTCCGCTCCTTCTGCATTTAGACTGAAACGCAAGGACACATCTACCATGTCCCTGATCAGTGTGTTGAGATCCAGCAGCACACAAACTGCTTCTTTTTTTTTCTTTTTCTTTTTTTCCCACACCCGATGTGCCTCCTGACCCATTTGGTATTCTGATTGGACGTGTCATTGAGGTACGCATTAGCTCCTACGACTATAAAAGGAGGTTTTAGAAAAGAAAGCTGCAACATCATCTCCAAGGCCTAAACAACAAACCTACCACACCACCACATACACACACCCCAAACCCTGTTCCCTGCCCCCCAGCCCCAAGGCCTCCAGACAGTAATCTACACCTCCCCTCCTCATCACTTCTCCTATCGATTTCCTCTCCCTCCCTCCGCCCCTCTTGCTCTTTGGGACACAGCAGGCAGTGCCAGCTCATTGGTCAGCACAGGCAAAGTGGGATCTGACCACAATAGGAAAGCGGCCCCAGAGCGCCGAAAGGACAGGGCAAAAAAAAAAAATAAAAATAAAAATGACAGAACAGGTGAGAGACGGCACGTTGGATTGACAGAGAGCAAGGATAATATTTAAAAAAAAAAAAAAAAGAAAGGAAAAGAAACAAGACGATAAGTCAACGTGACTTAGCATGGGAAATGAAGAACAAAAGCAGACTGATGTAGCGCAGTAAGATTTCCTTGTACGAGTCCGCGGCTGCCGGATAAAGTGTGCTGCAGAACGAATTATGCGCTAAGGCGATGGATCTTTAGTTCACGAGTCAGCGTTTGACCCCTGAACTGAAAAAGAATAATATTTGGCCTATGTCAGACAGTACTGAATTTGCAGTAGAGAGAACAAATACTCTTAAAACACACACACACACACACAAATACAAGAATACACAACTTCATAGGTCAGCTACAGATTAACACATCAATCATTAATCAATTATTTAATCACTAGATTTTTCAAGTTCCTTTCATTCAGGAGCTCAGGTCGACGCCGGAGAGTTGGAAGAGATCTTTTACACAGCTGTGTGCACACACTCTTTGTCTGTTGAGGTCTCTGTCTTTCCTTTCAAGACTAACCCTCGGCTTTGTCCAAAGCAGTCAGCGAAAGGAGAAAACATGAAAAATCTCTCTTTCTCCTTGTCACAATCTCCTCTTCTTTCCCTCTGTATTGTACTCGCCGGCTCTGCCGGTTTCTAACTCATCGTGCACACCATCACGGAGACCAAAGCTCAATTCCTTACTCCTCTGTGCATTCCGTTTCTCCTTTTAAACCCGTTTAAACACCGTATTGATAGTATATGGTCAACAGCATGAAGGGTGGATGGAGAGAGCAGCCGAGGCAGAGAGACTGAGAAGGAGAGAGAGATTTAAAGCCTGGATCAATGGGAATTTCGAAAATCAGTGTACTTAGGACTACAAAATCAATGAGCTCTAATCGAGCTGCCAATTCCTGCAGTCCAACAGTAAAGAGCTGGAGAAATAAATGTTGAACAACGATCTGCCTCCAGCTTACAGAGAATGAGAGAGAGAGCGCGAGAGAGAGAGCGGGAAAGAGAAAGAGAATGATGAATGAACGAGTAAGAAATGCAGGAAATTAAAAAGGACATGATGTAAAGCCAAATGAGATTTATATGAAGAATAACACATCATAGGGGATGTAAATCGAGCAAATATTACCGACATTATATAATTTATGATGTCTTTTATAATAGAGAGAGGACAGTTTTTGCTTTTCAGCACGACGGGTATTAGATTAGAATCTGGGGAATTTTCATACGAATCATTTCATGAAGTCTGTCTTTTGAAATTAAAAAATGAGATGATGTACAGGACGGACCAAGCACCTGAAAGCACTAGTGGAAAACACAGCTTTGCATTCTTTACTAATTGACACAAAATATTTTTATTACGAATTCAATTAGTCGAAAATATTTTTTGATGGGTTTCAGAATTTCGTAGCATTTCTTTTGCTTTAATGACAGCGTGCTCAGAGCAGGCACGAAATCCATGGACAGAGTCGAGTGTCGTCTGAATAACTGCCTCACTGGAGGAGATATCAAGAAAAAGATTGCCATTCTGTACACAGGACCTTAAATTTAGATATTGTGCAGAATGCTCAATGTGTGGGCGTATGTAGATGGGTAGGTATGTAGATGGATAAGTAGACGGACAGACAGACAGATAGAGAGAGTTACATTTTTTACATATTTTAAATTAGTGAACACACACACACACACAAAAAAAAAACAGTTTGCTTCTATTTCGGCATTTAAACAAAGATTCCTGCATTTTCAATGTGATCTCAGATTTCCCGACATCCATATTATCAGCATCAAGCATGTCAGCGCCATGATAGTGTCAAGAACAAATCCTGTCGTCGAAGACATCGTACCATGAGTATTGATGGGAGAACGATGGTCTATCGTTAACCAATTACAATGTTAGCTTTTCCCCAGTGGTGAAGCTACCATTACCATGTCTACGTTGCTTAGGGCTTGATGAACAGATGAAAAAGATAAGCTGTCCTGACAGCCGGATTCCAATGGAGATATCCCAACTGACTGAGTGGGCCGGAATGCAGGGGCTAATTTGGGGTCAATCAATCAATACATTTCTCTCTCTTCCTCCACCCGGGTGAAGGCAAGTCAATAGCCGAGTCAATAGCCGAGTCAATGGCACCGTCACCGTGTCTGAATTACTCAACCTACGACTAAGCACATGACCCGATACTCCTACACTGAACTTCTTAACCGATTGGCGGGGATGCCGGGGGTCACTTACGTGCACTAAACACACTCGTAAGTCAAAAGTGACGACTCGTTTAGCCTTTCCGTCTTCATAATCAATAGATGAATCGCTCTAAGTGAAGGGGGCGGTGATTTAATAGTTAAGGTTCTGTACTAATCACAGCGAGCCGATGCTGGGCCCTTGAGCGATATTAGCCGGTACTTTGCCTTTGTGGGCTATTTTTCTTTTCCGTTTCAGATGTATTGTAAGAATAAATGATGAAAGATGAGCCTTAACTATTTGCGGGAAAGAAAAGATGAAAATACTGTTTAATAAGCATAATTTAACAGATTCACATTCATAGCTATTTGAAAATCAGGATATTCTCCAATCAAGGTCAGTCCATTCTGGTTACTTTATTTAATCATTATTAATAAAGTATAATTAAATGTTTGTAAAAAAAAAAAAAAAGATGAGACTGCAGTGAATACACTTAATTCCTTTATTAAATGTTTGATTATGAGCTTGAAAAGGGGTATAAAAAAGTATTTGCTGCCTGACTTTGCTTTTAATTAAGAAATATCTTCCTATTTATTAACATTTATATACTAGCCGTATCCCCTTTGATATTTTCTAAAGAACAAAATAATGAAAATGATTTTTTTTTCTTTCTAAACAAGTCATTCTAAACGCCCGCCTCAAAAGCAAATGTGGAAATGTATTGACTGTCTCAGAGCTCGATTGAGGATAATGAGTGATCGCAGTAAGCAGCCTCTCTGCCTGGTTGCCTGGAGAGAGGAAGAGAGAAGAGAGATGGAAAAATGGAAGAAAAAAAGCCTGAGTGAGGCCGAGGCTTCACAGGTGATTCGGCGTCTGCATCCCCTTCGCTTTCATCCCTCTCCCCTGAAAGCTTTTTGTTTTCCTGAGCTGTGCTGCTCGCTCACTTTTTCACAAAGTTCCTTTTTTTTCCTACTTGACCCCATGTGTAAAAAATGAAGTTCTTAAAATAGGCTGAGGGTGAACAGGCAGGAAAGAAAAAAAGAAAGAAAGAAAAAAAAACCACAGGAAAAAAACAAACTGCAAAATTTCTAAGAAGTTCTTTTCATTCTCTGTGGAAAATATCCAGAACGCATACTCTAAGCCGTCTTGTCAGCATCTCTTTATCAAGACCACAGCACTGTCTTGAAAACGAAGCACTGTTCGAGGTATTAGACAATAATCTGAAAGTGCTTCTCCACACATTAAACAGAGGAGAGAAACTGCTGCATGAACGGAAATGATGGCCTTAGCGTTAAGCTGGTGCTGTCTGAACGATCGGGCAGGAATGAGACAGAAAGGCATAGCCAACATGATTTTGCATTTGGATCATCCACAGCTGCCAGGATCTACAAAGCCTCAGCCAGACCTTCCTCTTAGACAGGAGGTTCGCTCATAACAAAGCATGGTGGATGCATTGGTTCCGTATAAGGCTGCTTTTCCTTTCAGACCAAAGCTTGAAAAGAGCCACTTTTATTCCGCGCACTGAGAACCAAAAGTCACACGGCTTGACCGAAAGTGGAAATGGGACTGTATAATCTTAACAGTTACAGCATTGTTCCGATACTATGTGTGTCTCAAGTGTGTTACAGTTACAAATATGTATGTAAAGGATGCTCAAATATATATATTTTAAATACAGGCAGCATATGTCCTGCACAACAACCAGTGAGTATCTTCAAGAGAAATATGTTTTGTTTTTTATTAATAAAATGTTCTAAATCTATTTACAACAGTATCCATGGTACATGGGATTATGGTACTGTCTTAATCCACCATAAGGATAGATGGCATGATTCCAGTTTTACTTTTCTGATACTGATACTAAAACCTTAGTAACAGCTGATATCAATACACATATGATTTTACATTTTTTAAAATTATGTTTTAGAATATTTTTTAATGCAGCACTTTAAATGTGCACAGCTAAGAAAAGCTATCTGAAAGAATAAAATGTAGCGTTCGCACAAAACAAGATCCCTGACTTTGCGAATATAATACATCTAATACAGTAACATTCTAAATCCAATTCCAATATTTTGCATCTGTCACAAGATCAGATGAAATTCTCCTTTCACCATCACCCCCTGCTACTCAATCCCTGCCTCCTTCCCCCCCAACACCCAATCATGGTTATCTGATCAGTTCCCTCTACTCCACTAACTACAGTTTACCCTTTAATAAAATCATGATTTGGTTTTAAATAATAAAATAAATAATTTGTTTTAATATATGCAACTTCCATCTGAGGCTTTCTAGAGATATGTGTTATAGGTTATGAAAGTTCATCACCACCCAAACACATTCACCTCTATGAAGCATCCGGGCCGTTCCACCATTGATAATGATGATGGGAAGATGAAACGTAAGATCTCTTTTTTAAATAATTTTGTGGAAGGTAAAGTCTGAACCAAAGTCAGGATATAATTCTAGTATTATTTACAAATAATTACAATGTTTTAGATAAATAATTGAAATCTTACGTATTAGGGATAAATCCACATCCACAAGTCATTTCAGGCTGCTTTGTTACAATATTGATTTATATATGTTAAAGCATTAATTTAATTGAATTTAATGCCCTCATGCCATTAAAATGTCTGCCAGTTAACCTCATTGTGTGTATTTGATTTAAAAAAAAAAAAAGGCTGGTCACTCAGAGAAAAATGCAGCCATTTTCTCAATAGAAATGCTAAAATAAATACTACTTAAAATAATATGTAAAATTGTTAACATGCTTTTACAAGGCTTAAAGGATGCCTTCCTAGAGTCAAGGCTAAAAATAAATAAGTTTAAAAAAAATTTAGAGTCACAAGAGCTAAATGGCTTTGCAGTCTTGGAAAATTACAACGTCAGGAAGAAAAAAAATATATATTAAAAAGTCATAATGTAAAAAACAAAAAACCCAGGGGACCATTTTAAACAGAAAACTCCTAATACCATGAATAACAACCCCTTAAAATCTTTACGTGTACATCATGATCTGTGAGACGTTTAATATGTGCAATTCCAAAAGCTGCAATCAAAAGACAACATAATGCAAGCCTATATATGAATTAACTAAAAGACACGTTAGTGCCCTTGTATTTATTTGCTACTTAAGCACATTGAATTCCCCTGTGTATGATGGTGAAAAAAAAAAATCAATATCATGATGACCTTAAATTACATTCAAGAAAAGAATACCATGCATATTTTTGTTTTCATACTTACACTTTTGTATCCCTGAATTGTTTATTACTATTTTTTAAGACGTAGTGTGCGGTATTTCAGGAGTGTTCTAAGAGCAGGATTCGCTCGTCTCCTTCTGCACCACCGACTTTGTTCCGATTTGACTCTGATATATTGGCCTTGGAAGCGAAGATTCATTTTAAGCTCAAATACGGTTTTTGATCGAAAGAGTTTTAGCAGCACATTGGACAAATTCCTGAATGAATTGTAAGGTTTTTAACATATAGCTCAATGAGTTGCTGCCATTTCATGGAATTACATTGAAATGAAAAAAAAAAAAAAATCGAAGAGTGAAATTAAATAAACATTGACATAAAAAGTAAAACGAAAAATAAAAGGTTGAAAAGTTAACCAATTTTTTTTTTAAAGGCATGCAATGTGTGTGCCCTGATTGTGCTTTATTATGAAGATACTCTGTGCGTCATTATGTCTATGAGGGCCAAATAAATAAAAAGAGCTTAAAACGCTACTGGAAATGCTTGGACACTGATTCAAAATGCATTTAAAGTGGATGCAATAATAAGCCCAAATTCATACACTTATAGTATGTCTATATTCTAATTAAACAGGCAGAAATTGTTTTTTATACAGTAAAATGTACAGTAACAACTGAAGCCTGGTAAATGTTTCAGATAGATTCAGATAGATAGATTTTTCCTGTGGATCTTTTCTCAGCATACACAGATACTGAATACTGTACATAACAATTAAACAATAATTGCTTACATAGTACCAAGAAAGAACCTAAAAGATAAGCATCTACCATTTAGGGTCTCTTCCTACAAGCAAACCAGTCACTAAGCACCTCCATTATACTTCCATTAAATTACTAAATGGTTCCTGCCACTGGAATCCTGATAAAAGAGAAGAGAAGTTCCTTGGGCCAAAGTGCAGTCAGTGCCCCTGATCTTCTTAAAGGAAACACACTGATACACCTATAGGGCTGCTACATGAGGAAGGACAAAAGTCATTTTTCAATTGGGACATAAAGCAGAGGGGATGTTTTTTTTCCCGCCCTGAGGGCTCACCCAGGAAAAAGCACTGCTTAGCAGCTGTTCCAGCTGGGCTGGGGGAGCATGGGGATGCAAATGGTTTTATTCTCAATGGGAACATAAGATAGAAAGCATCTCCATTTTCCCTGTGATTATATGTGCCAGCTGCGTGGTTATGAGCATTGAGGAGTACTTAAAACTGAGTTAAACGGAACCATGAAAAAATGTGGTGGATTTCAACGGCATCATAGAAAATGTGTGCTAGCACTCCAAAGACTGATGGGACTGTTATATTGTAGGAGGAAGACGTGCAAAAAAAATGTGAAAATGTCAAATAAAGAAAAAAAGAAAGGTCTATAACAAAATATGTGAGACAAAGTGTCTTGAAAGTACATACATACGTTAGAGCTTTTTCAGAGCATTATTCTTATCATTCTCAAAAACATGTAAGGGGAATTTCTAAGAATGAATCAGCAAAGGAAAAATGTGAGAGAAAAGGGAATAGACAAAAACTAGAAAAAGTACAGGAGTGAGAAAGACAGTGTTGAGGAAGTTGCATAGAAGCAGATTAGATGATTGTGCTTGTGTGGGATACACAAAAGAAAAAAGGGTAGGACCTGGAGCCAGAAGCCTTTTACAATGTGTGTGTGGGTGCACACACACACGCACGCACGCACGCACGCACGCACGCACGCACGCACGAACAACATTTTTTCCTGTTTTCCTTTTTTTTTTCTCTTTTTGAATTCCCTCATTCCTTTCTTTCCTTTCACCTCTCCTTTCTATTCACCTGCTTATCAGCTAGGATGAGTAATCAAACAGCTGACTCTCCACTGCCTCACACAGGTCACGTGCAGAACTGCACTGACTACACACTCCAACCTATTGCACTCAGACTTCGATTAGGATGGAGAAGTGGACAAAAGCCCTGATCCTCTGTTAGCAGTCAGACATGCAGGTGTTCTCTGAAAAAGGAGAGCACCGCACTCACCGCCTGGTTCTGCAGGATGCTCAGCACTGTGCTTAGAGAGGATTCCGTAAGGAAAGACGGCCTACATAGAGTGTGGATGTATACAATTAGAAGGGAATCAAGTAGATGAAGAGATAAAGAGAGAGAAGCATGTGTTTCTGAATCCTTAATTGAATGAACATGACAGATTTAAATTTGATGACCACATCGGTAGGCTCTGTCCAAACCCGCTACCCCCCCCCCCCGCCCCCCCTTTTCCTGACCCTGTCTCCTTCTCCACCATCACTCTTTGACCCCTGAGGTCATGCAATCGAACAAGGTCGTCTGGCTCTCTGAATTTGACCTCTGGCTGAATTTGAACTCTGACCCTGACGCTTGATCAGGTTCTAAAGATACATACATACGAACGCACAGAGCAAACAGACGCACACAACAGACAAGACTGGGCCTTATGGTGCTCATTTTGATCCATTCGTCACCCGAGCTGCAGCAAACGACACAACTGACGATTGCCATCGAGACGTTTCCACCTCACACGATCGATCTGTAAACGGTTGAATGTGTATCTAACAGACTCAATAATCAATAAAGGAGGAAATAGAAATACAATAGTATTGTAAATAAATTGTCCTCACGTTTCCCTGCTTGCTTTAAAAAGGATTGATCTGTGTTTGAGCGACGGCTCGAGTAAAATGACAAACCTACAGGCATCATTGGTGACAAGCATGCTGCAGGATGTTACTTATCACTGCTTTAAATTTAATCGGATTGAATCCATTTGTGAACATTTACTAAGTAACTTGTCAATAATGCTGCAGAGGTCAACAAGAATCCTGTCGGTTTCAAATACCTGACATAAATCTATTCACTTCAATATCTAAATGAACCTAAAGGAAAACATGTGACCCAGTGTGTGAAATCTCAGCAAAGGTCATTTTTTAATTCGCCGTTTTATACATGAAATCACAAGTAGAATCACAAATAAATAAATACTATATATTTGTATTTAGTTTTTACAGATTAGGTCACAAATTGTTAAAACTAGTGAGTATTTATTATTAGTAGTGGTAGTAGTACAGTAGGTAATATTGACTTTCATTCTATTTTAGAATTTGTATCAAAAATAATAGCAAGATCTACAAAACGCAAATATTTATTAGGTTGCACAGACAATTTCCCTTCAGAGGAAAATCATATTCAAATCATATTTACTAGAATTTATTAAACACCTAAAATAAGGTAAATGCAGGTTTTATGTTTTAATAGCTGGTCTGACTGTTTGCTACAAATTATCCTTTGAACCTGGACACCTGGACAACATCCAAAACCACATACTAATGCACTAAGCACCATGTCAGAATAATACAAATAGGACATGCGGTAGTGGAACAAGAGGCTAAAGACCGCCTGAGATAAAAGTAATCGAAAAGCATACACAGGGTCAGTGTGCTGCACTTTCAGACTCATATTTTTTCACACCTTTTCTCAAGAAGAGCTCTTTATGTGGTGTTACTCCAAGTCTACAGTATAACACTTGTGTGCATAATAAAATGAGAAATAGTTCTTATAATATTTATTAGCATATAAAAAAAAAACAATGATTTACCATAGATGTAATAAGAAAAATTGATTTTTTATTTTTAGGTTTTGCATTTTGGATTTTTATTTAAATGAACCATACACACATCAGATTCAGCTTCAGATTTAAATAATAATAATAATAATAAATCTAAATCAAAATGTCAGATTTAAAGACTTGGTAATCTGAATGTCGTGATTTTTTTTTTAAATGTATAACTAAAATTAGGTCATTATAAGGAAGCGTTAAGATAACACTGAAAGCTTTTCACTAAGTTAAACGCAGGCGTGGAACTTATTTGGTTGCGCAAGATCTCTGTAGGATCATTTTGTTGGTCAAAAAGAAATAGATGTGTCAGATATTTAGAGAAATGAATTAACAGTAAAATAAATAAATAAATAAATAAATAAATAAATAAATAAAGGAGAGTTTTTATGACTTTGACATAATAAGTGCACTGCGGTGATCTGCGGTAGGCTACAGTCCGGTGCCTGGACACACACACACACACACACACACACACACACACACACACATATATACACACGCACACACACACACATACGTACGCGTGTTAATGAGCGCTTTATGAACACGTGCTTATATCAGTGGGAAAAGAGAAACAAATGTGGAAAATCGTGACATTTCCTTTAAAGTCATTTGCTTTCTTTGAGTCCGAGTCGTTAATCAAATCGTTTATTTATTCGGGTGAATAAAAAGATAAACGCTTACAAAACATCATCAACAACAACAACAAATATTTAACCATAATGAACACAAGACCCAAATATTCACAGCTAGGATTTTATAATAAAGGAACCATCAGGACCTCATCAGTCTCGCCTAATCTATTTTAATCGATATGAATACAGTCATGAATATTTAAAACATAAAGTGAAAGTAAAATGAACTTTTGTACGTATGATCATCTTACTATGAATAATGAAGCCCATTAAATGCACGCCATGCTTTCATTCATTATTCTAATTCTATTCTAATCATTTTTCACTCTCACAATATATTTACTATCCTGATCTTTTTCCCCCAGTTTATATTATTATATTATTATATTATATTATTCTCAGGTTATATTTAAACACATTTGAATTCGGTGTTCCACTTGGATAAATTACAATCGTTGCTTAGACATATCTGTTAACATACTGCACATGCAAAGGCTGCTTGTTAATATATTAATTCAGTTAATAGTTTACATATTCATGCATATCATTGTCCGATCTTAAACATGCCTAATTTAGACATACTCTTAAATCATAGCTGTAATCTTATATGAAAAGGAATTTCCTCAGAGATTACACATAAAAGACGCGCATATTGTTCTGCAACAGTTATTCACATTTATTACATATCACGTGCTGAAATCTTTAATATTTATCAGAAGTTGTATAAATCTTGTGGATTTGATTTTATTCACCCGAAGACAAAGCTTGTCTACATTCACAGGCGTTTAAAAAATATAATTCACTATAATATAATATATTGATTAATTATAATACTCAGATGTGAAGTTTTTATTGCACATTTATTAAAGGTTGCTTTTACTTTATTGGCCAAAAGCCAACGCACACTGTAGAATAACTATACCATGTGAAGGAGAAACTGAAGTGAGATAAATAAGAATCAAATGAGGTGCAGTTTTAACAAATACATTTTGAAAAGTTTTTATTTGTCGGTCGGAAAAAAATGATAATATATGTGTAATTCAGTATTTATTTCATATTCAAATCCTGCCCGAATCTTCACGCTTCAGTCCTCTTTTTCTGCGTTCCCTGTCACGTGTGTCGGTAAGACTATGATCACGTATTAAATTATTATGTCTGAGAACACAGCACTGTATAGGCGGCCATAATCACAGGTCACAGCTCACTAAGTTGATTTTGGACGCAGCCTGAGACCTGCACTGCGTCTTTAAGTCCTTATTAAGCAGGACATTTTGCTAATCATGTAGCACACTTGTATTTAACGTGTTCCTCCTACTGTCATGGCAAATGTTAATAACAGCCAGCCATAAAAAATTATGTTTTTATTTAACATGGTTGTTTGCCATCAGCATTGATTAAGCTTGATTTTATGAGGACAACCGAGTCGAGATATACTGTGCTAAATTTATATGCTATATTGTGTTATATTCTGTGAAATACAAATTCTAAATTTAAAATACAGACTGCTGTAAAATTGTACATTTCACCAGAAGACTAATCATCGTATTTTTTATTCTCTCTATTGTTGTTGTTATAATAATAATAATAATAACAATAATAATAATAATAATAATACTTTCTCAGCATACTTAAGTAACTCACTAACTTGGTCTGTCTCAGAGGCATTTTTTTCCTCTTCACGTCTTCACAGGAGCACTGTTTTCTATTTCTCCAGGTGTGTGTGTGTGTGTGTGTGTGTGTGTGTGTGTGAGAGAGAGAGAGAGAGAGAGAGAGAGAGAGATTGGGTAAGTATAATGGGCAGGTGGGCAGCAGCAGCAGCAGTGATGAAACGTGAGGGCACATAAAGAAAACGGAACGCGGTTAGGTCCTGCAAATATTTGCGGCCCCTAAAACTCTACAGATTGCCTCAACAATGAGTGGGCACCCCACACACACACACACACGCTAGTATTCTTATGAGGACCTTGCAATGCCATATGCCATACCTAAATCTAACCCTAACTTTAGCCTCGGAGCAAATTGAAACATTTCAGTTCTTTCACAAAAAAAATAATAAAAAATAAAAAATCAGACATTTCCTTGTCTCGTGAAAAGTAAAAACTCCATACATTGTAAATGACACACGTGTATTCTATTTTTTTTCCCTTTCCAGCTTTTTGATCTCCACCTAAGCTATTTCTTTTTCCAGGGCAATGCAGGTTACAGGTAAAAAGCTTTTGGGATACACACCTCAGCTGAACCCTCTACAAACTACACAACATATCCTGTCCAGCTGTATAATGATGAACACTGTGAATGTGTGTGTGTGTGTGTGTGTGTGTGTGTGTGTGTACATAATGTGTTAATGTCGGGCCTTTTCCTGGGGTGTTGTGGATGTAATTACAACCCAATAAAATAAAGCAGGGGTTTAATGCATGCACAGAAAGCTGGGATAATTCACACAGTCTCTCCTTAGTGTCCTGTGTGTCATATTAAAGCATGTGAGAGCCTGAAAGAGAAGCTGAGGCTGGAGGAGAGACTTGTCCTCTCTCTCTCTCTCTCTCTCTCTCTCTCTCGCTCTTTAAAGCCCACTAAAATATCCCCTCCTCCTGATTGATTTTTTCCCATAATTAACTCGGTTTGTTGATCGATTTCCCTTCGGCAGAGCCTGCACTCCGGTGTTATTTGAGCGTCGTTATCGCCGAACACGCATCGATCGGATTGATTAAAGAGACACGTCCGGTCCGAGCGACTAAACACGCTTCGGTTCCCACCGAGACACAAAAAAAAAAAAGCGCTAAGGACGAGAAGAGGAATGAACGTGGTGCTTCTCAGCAATAAACTGACTATCGAAATTCTTTATCAGCACGACAATAGCAGAACTAATAGGCTGACCGTGAGCACTAAAAGCAAGGGTGCTGTTTTCTCCAAACACAGACCTCAATTTAATTAAAAAAAAAAGGAAAATTATATGTGTAGGCTACAGTAATCATCTCGTGCAGAGCTCGTACAGACCTCCAAATCATCAATACTCAGATTGCACAATTAAATGCACAATTAAAGCGCATGTTCAGGCATCAAGACAGGGATCAGACAGGGAGCAAAACCTCGCCACGCCCTTTCGCCCCTCAAAAGCCATCGCGTCTGACCAATGCATAACCTGATAAAAAAAAAAAAGGGAAGAAAAACAACAAAGACAAAGCAACAACAAAGACTGCCAGATCATCAGAAAATTTGCTAAACCGTGGCGCAGAGGCCGAGGAACACGCGCAAAAACCTCTGCTCTCGCGCGCGGCGCTGCGCATGCAGTCTATTCAAATGTTCGCGCGATGTGCGGAATATTCCACAGGGCGCGCGCGTATGCACATGCACGCACACACACACACACACACGCGCGCGCGCGCGCAGGCACAGTCACTGTTTCGCGGTCACATGCAAAGCTGCGTGTAAAGGGAGGAGAGAGAGAGAGGGAGAGTATGAGAGAGAGATTGCGGGTTGTCTACGGAATTAGTTTCCTCACTAATCAATAAAAACAAAGTCCAGGCCTTGACTCTCTCTCTCTCTCTGTCGCTCTCTCTCTCTCTCTCACACACACACACACACACACTCTCTCTCTCTCTCTGTCTGACACGCACTCTCTCCTTCAGTCTTCGAGCAGGACATAAAGTTGCACACAATCATGTTTAAGCTGCTCTTAATTTAGACAACAAGCAAAAGCAGATCAAAAAGCCAGAACGAAACAAACAAACAAAAAAAAGACCAAAAGATTCAAAGAGTCAAGCTCTTTTGATGTCGTTTGTAGCATTTCCTTTAAAGACATTACCAGCTTTTCCATCGACGCACGGCCGCAGTGTCCGCCATATATGCGCAGTCTGGCTGGATACGAGCTGGAGACGGATGGAGAGAGAACGGGGCAGATATGGAGAGCCGGGGGGCGGAGGGGGCAGTGAGGTGCGTGTCGGGGGCCGGTGCGGGGACAGAAGGGGGACTCGGGTTGAGGAGGCAGGATTTGAATCCGAGGTGAAAGGTGATGGGGGTCAGAGGCAATGGATGGGGAGTCGGTCAGACCTGCACCTCTCATCACTCTCAACACTAAGACGATCACCCCCCAATACACACACACACACACACACACACATCTGTCCGTGACTGTTGGCGGTTTCCATGGCGACGCGTTCATTGCTCTTGACTGGGCAATAAGAGAATAAGCGCGTGCGAGGAGATAGCGTGTAGGAGCTGGAGAAATACCAAAAAAAAAAAAAAAACAGACAAAATTTACGTGTGACTTTACAAGGTCAGACGTAGTGCAACATGCTCTGTTATGAATCCCACGCAAACAGTTAATGATGCCGCATAGGCTACACACAACAGATTCAGCAAAACCCGAGGCAGAATAAGGAAGGCCTTGGATTTACGCTGACGTTATGGAAAAGAGTCAGAGTTGCTCTCAGAGTGATGGCAAAAACATGTTAACAAGACATGTCGATTAAAATGCACCTTGACACCATGACTATATCGATCTCGGTTGAGAAAAGCGATGGAGCTGAAACCACGACACACATGTTGGCCTGATCCTACCTGCTGATTCCCACCATGTTTAATATGGAGAACTTACAGGGTTGTGCTGTTATTAAAGCATTAAGCATTGTGTAATGTGCACAGTTCTACTGCCTGTTATAACAAAAATAATTAGGCTGTTATCATTCTAAACAAATGAGCTTTTAGAATAAAGCTTAAGAGGTACATGAACCTTTCTAGGCTACAATAAAATCGTATTGAGGTCACCATGGCCAGTGACAAAGAATGATACAGTGTCCCTTAGTTCTGAGCATGCACCCGTAGCACTCCCTAAAGTTAATATATAAGCTGGTGTCTTTGCACTGTGTGTCCAGTATTGCAGTGTGTATTGTCCTTGCACTTCTCCTCTCCAGTGTCCTGTCCCATACTCTCCTACTGATTGTATGTACACAGTGAGGAAGCTTTTCAATATGCTGTACTGGTATAATGACACTCAACCTGAACTGAATCGAGCAAGTAAGCCTGAAAGAGAAGATCAGTGGCTCACCATGAATGGAGTTACACCGTGGAGTGAGATGGGCTTCATATCAGCATCATGGCATTTGGTCGTAGGCAACACTGACCACCAGCTTCAGGACCACGGACAGCGCAGACACCCCCACTCCACTCCTACTAAACACAGCCATTAGTCCTGCCTGGGATCTTCTTTCACCCTGCTCCAAAAAGATTCTGATTAATTTCCACATACATTTAGATTACAGTCTAATTAAAAATAACACTGACAAAACAAAATAACAAATAACAAAATGCTGACTATAGAAACTGACGATTTAATTAAATTCAGTATTAACTCAAACATATTTTCCTACAGTTCCAGCATTTACTTAGCTGTTTTAGCAAATGAAGAAAATGAATAGCAACACAATGAGCTTCTCAGATTCAACATGCATGGGTCACCCATTATCAATCCAGTTTGAGTCGTATTGATCCAACAAACTAAACCCAGCAACTGAGGTGCAAGAATTTACCCAGCCTTTTTACCCAGAGTTAACAGTTTTTTCCCCCTTTAACCAGCTAAATGTACACTATAGTTTACATTATACAAGAGGCCAATGAAAGATTTTTAAAGTGGGGGGACCAAACTTTGACAAATGCCTATACAACTATGATTGAGGCATATCACATAATTACATTCTCAATAGCCTGATGGCATACCTACTATGGATGAACAAGAGGCAGCACTGGTCAACACAGGCCTATATGATCAATAATCTTCATCATACATAATCTTACTCCTTAATCACCACCTAAACAACATCCAACTCTGTTTTAAGCTTATACAGATAGATACAGTATTACCTACTATGTGTAGACACAGCAATACATTGATCCAAAGATCCTACATACATTAAAAACGAATATACAATTATAATGATTTTTGCTTCAGCTGATCTACTCTGTGATCTCTGTCTACACCCTGGACAGCCTGCCAATCCATCACATAAAACACACAACAATTTGGAAATGCCAGTTAAACTAATCTGCATGTTTTTGGATTGCGAAAGGAAAACAGAGTACTCAAAGAAAACTAGCACAGATCCTACACGCAAACTCCAAACACAGACCCTGAGACAGTAATTGAACCTGGAGGTGCAAGCCCAAAGTGCTAACCACTACGCCACCATACTAAACAAACAAATAAACAAACAAAAAAAAGCAGTTAACATGTCTATCTGAGATATGGGGGGAGAAATGTGTTGTCTGTTGCATTGGACATAGGCTGGGTAAAGGTAGAATTATAGTCTGCTTACATTGGAAGCTTTATAAAAAAATTTTTTTAATGTAATGTATTTTATGTTATTTTTTTCCCATTTGTGCCACTGAGCTACTGATATAGCTATATAAAACTTACCCGATCACTGTGACCATCAGAGTGAGGTTTGTGATTAGGGCTCCACCTGTGACAGGAGCAACAGAGGCAGCTCAGTTCTCAGTCTGTTTTAGGACACCTAAAGATAAGAGGTTGCACATAAAAGATGTTTCAAATAAAATGTTTTCGAAACTAAAATCGGTGTACGAGTTATTTATCCGACGCTGTGGTAGCAAAAGCGAGCCAGGGGTAGCTCAGTGATTATGGCATTGAACTATGGTTTGGTTCAGAAGATCCCAGGTTCAAACCCCATGACCACCAAGTTGCAACTGTTGGGACCTTGAGCAAAGCCCTTAACCCTCAGATGTATAATGAGATAAAAATGTAAGTTGCTAAGGCTGTCTGCCAAATGCTGAAATGTACAGTGTCTATAAAGCAAATGGGGAAGAAGAGTATGCACATTACTTTCCAGTATTATTGTATGGCAGGGATTTACGACTTCAGTCCTGGAGGCTTGTGTTCAATATACAGTTTGGTGGTTCTTTTGCTCAAATGCAGTTGATCCAACACGGCTGTTTACCAGGCTCAGTGTGTTGGTGTTTATCTGTTGGTGAATTACAAACTGTGCTGGATGCTGGCCCTCCATGACTAGAGTTGAAGATCGCTGATAACATGGCTGAGTTGAGAACAACTCAGCCAATGCCGTCGTCTTCTTTTTTTAAAACCCAAACAACATACGTTTTGCAGGGGGAATGGTAAGATAAATCCACCATCTGTACACCTGTGTACCTGGCCGAACAAAATAAGTGTGTGTAAGAAAGTGGTTACAAAGCATACGGAGCGTTTTAAGATCCCAGCAAAGCTGCTTCACCTAATGCACCAGACCCAGTGTAACCACCCCTAACATGCCCTGCTAGTGTTACTTCTGTGCTGAGAATTACTCACCACCCAAATAACAGCTACTCAGCAGTGGTCTTGTGGTGTGCCTGTCCCTTGGCATTAATGGAGAGAGCAGGGAGGAGCGGACAAGATCACTACTTCGATAACTGACTGTTCTCTTGCAACCTAATATATCGACAGGTGCAACAGTAATCAGCATTAGTGACCATGATCTGGACACATTTATTCTAAAATGACAAACATCAGATACAAAACAGGTTTGAACCTTGCAAGTTTGAAGTTAGTTGGAATTTGCCACATGGACAACCAAGCAAGACACACCAGATTATTACATTCAAACTCAAGTTAATTTGTTTGAGAAACACTGACCAGTGGACAGTGTTACAAAGCAGATTTCTAAAAACAAACATCCTGGATATAAACTTAAAAAAATGAATACATTTACTGTGTAAAAGTCTTGAGCGACCCCTGATTTCTTCATATAAAATTGTACAGATACAAAAATGGGACCTGATCATCTGTATCTGTTTTTCATTGTTTCATGACTTAAATTAGATGTTTTTTTATGCTTGAATGATTGAAAGGTCTCTGTGTGGCTAAAAACACAAAAATAAACATTCTTCTGAAACTGGTTAGGTACAGAGACTGGACTGAAAATGAGTGACAGAAACTTGCCAAAAATGAGGCCAAAAAAAAAAAAAGTCCTTCAGGAAGCCTGGAGAACTACATTAAAAATACAAGAATGTCTGGCTTTAAAAAAAAAAAATATGAGGAAATGAGAGGGGATCAAGACTTTTGCACAATATAGATACAGTTATTGCTTAAACTGTGTGCAAATGGGCCTGAATGGTAGTGGGAAAAAAAAAAAAAAAAAAAAAAAAAAAACTAGAGCCGGTCATGTCGGGACAGCTGCAGGATGCTTTTATTTACTAAAGACTGTACTTGGGTTGGAAGACTATTTTTTTGTGCAGGACTCCAGGACATTAACAGTTGGAGTTCAATATGTGAGCGCATAGAAAAATCTGAACCACACAGAAACATGATTCACACAGGATCAGAAATTTAATTCCACACCTGTAAGATAATTGAGAACAGCAGCAAGCTGTACTGCCTGATCCACAGGAACATTGAGGGCATCTGCTGGTGGCTGGCACTGGACCTCACAAAACTCTGAGCTTGACACACTTGTGCAATTAGATTTCATCAACATTGCAATAAAATTGCAATATTCCCATTCTAGATTTCATTTTTCTTAAGACCTCCTGAGATGACAAAGCACTGAGCAGACATGATGAAATCCAGACATGAAAAAATATATACAACAGGAAAAAAAGCACTTGTGGTAGTATTTTATTCAGAAGTAAATTCCAAATTTAAATACAAACGTCTATACATGCGTTCATGAAATTAAAATGTTAAACAAAAACAAAAGGAAAAAGGAGGACAGAAAGAAACAATTAGGACTCACCAGACACACAAGAATACAGACCAATTGCTATCCATGACTACTTCTTTTTGTTTAGATTTTCTTCAAATGACACTAAGATAATGTGTGTATTAACCCATATTTTCTTATTAAAAAAAAAAAAAATCCTATAAAAGGTTAAGTGTGGTTTTGACTTGAGGTCAAGAAGACTCAGCTTTGTCTGAATAATCTGTTTGAGTGAAAGAGGTCTTTTAAGAATCCCTTTCACTGGACATGACTTGTCACTTGTCTCCAAGCGTTAAGAGACATTTTGGACCTGGGTCATGGAATGCTGGTGTTTATTGCAAAGATGTTACGTTACATCTGGTCCAAAAATACCCAGAATTAACAGGTAACCTGCCACTGTTACATTTCTTCAGTGTCCTGCTATAGAGAGCACACACACATAAACCACCTTAGAGAAAACAAACGTGTTACCAGTATGGGCAGGTTTTTGAGGCCAGTGACCATTTAGTACTTTCATAACAATACCTTTGATTACAAACCTCTTAATCAAGCTCATCTTCCTTTCTTCATGTAGATGCCCAAGCAACAGAATTAGAGCAAAATCATGGCAAATTCTTGTCGTTTACCCAGATACCCTTAACTTAAAATACAAGACCTGTTTCAGCTGGCTCTCCTTTACTTTAATATGTGGTGGAACCAAAGACATACTGCAATACACACAACATTACCACAACCAGCAGCACAGGAATCTGCCCACAGCTTACTGGTGGTCTGAACGTGTGTGCCATTGATTAGCCTACATACATACATCTATAGCGAAACTTTGAACTCGCTTGGTTACGTGTTCGTGTCTCTTTCAGCCATACTTGAATTCAATTCTCTCTTTATTTTCATATCAATCCATACACAGCCCATCCTGCACTGTCGTGAATAAATTAACTCAAGAGCACTTTTCTTCTTTCTTTTCGCTCTTCCTTTTGCAAGCCGTTATAATTTCTCAGGGCCTGTGGAACAGAATTAGTGCATATTAGAGATTTACTTGAATGAAATTATAACCAAGCATTCAGAAGCAGAGGTTGATTGAAAGATTGTAAAAGAATACAGATCGAAATGAAAAGGAGGCAAGAGTAGCTGATGAACATGGCTCGGAGTTAATAATAATAATAATAATAATAATAAAAATCTAATGAAAATAATCAACATTACATACAGCAATTAAGAGCAGTAACACTACTCATGACATTTTATAACAGAAAAAAATTCTGTACAAAATTAGTGTAAACAGGCCAAACAGATGTCAAATGGAAAAAGCTGAGATCATCTACTGCCCCCTAGTGGCACAAATTATTTTACGGCTTAAAAAAAAAATCTTAGCTGGATTTCACAATAAAAAATAAATAATTTTACGGACAGCACAGACTTCACTGTTTATGAGGAGTGTAACGAGCCTGATGCACTAAAGCCTAATCTCATTCAAGGCCAGGAGCTGCCTTTTTGTGCTACTGAAAATATTTTCACACGGTGACTCTTCGTTTAAATACTCTTTCAGTAGACGACTGCAAACGACTAAAACCAGCGTCCTCCTCAGTAATCAGTCCTTGACAACAATCTCATGACAAGGACACTTTCTTACCCATGCACCGGGCCGCTTGCAGTGCTGTGTGTCTGGTTGCTGAGCAGCAGCTTCCTGCCCTCTTCATAGTCGTCCTGGTCGACGCTGACCAGCAGCCGCACACCCTCTTGGCCAGCCGCTCTTTTCAGAGAGTCTGTGATGAAGACGCCTTTGAGTGCCTCCAGCAGCGCGCCGCTGAGGTAGTCGGCCCAGAACGCGTCCAGGTTCTGCAGTTCAGAGAACTTGATGTCGCAGACGATGGAACCGAGGTCACGGGCGCGCAGCAGAAGGCTGGCACGGCTGAACAGTTCAAACTGACGCTCCAGAGGCTGCTGCTTATCCGAGGAGACCCTTGCACGCAGGGCTGACTCGTGCTCCGAGTACTCTGCCCGGACACGCAGCCGAATGTCTGCCGTGAGGAAAGAAGAAAAGGAAAGGAAAAGAAAGGAGGAATGGAGGGATGGTGAATAGAGATGGGACGGAAGATTAACAGCCAACACATGGATGAGTTGATGAAGACAGAGGAGTGGGTGACAGAGTAGGAGGGTAGTATTTGAGGAAATCAAAGAGGTCAGGCAAGCAGAATGGGTAAGAGGGTATTAATAAATGAAAATGCAAAACAAAACAAAACAAAAAAAAGGTTGTGGTGAGAAAGTGTAGAGTTGAGAGATAAGCAAGAGAAGAGAGGGATGAAAAGACAAGAGAAATAAGCAAGAAACAAACAAAATGTCAATTACTCAACAGACTCAGCACATCAACAAACAATAACTTGGCCCAAATAAGGTCTTGAATGTTCTCACATTAAGATTTACAGAGGTGTTTAATGTAAATCTTTCCTGCTCAGAAACACTGGGACTCTAAGCAGCAGCGAGCTGCGTCTGAGCGCAACAGTCCATGACTGAAACCTGAACTGAAATGATTTAAAACAAATGAGACTACAGCTGAATGTTTAGATATACATTCACAAATTAATTCAAAGGAAAAGAATGATTTCAGTTCTAGGAGCAGACAGTTGAGACGGGCTTAGCACTTTTGAGCTGAGCAAATTCTGAGTGAACAATAACAATGGATCTCACAGAAGACCATGCACTGTAGTTAACTCAATGTGGTGGGGCTTTCAGGTAACTTCCACTGATGGCACATGGAACCCACAATGCCAAGTGATTTCCAGCACTTTGAAGATTACAGCATTGTTTCTAACTGGTCCTCTGGGCTATGCTGAATTTTCAGCTGTCCCGTTTTAACCTCGCAAACGTTTTGGAGTCACAATTCATGTTGGGGAAATTCAGCAATAACCATCACGAGTCCACCGAGAGAGGGCTTTTGGTTTCAGTTAATTCAGTGTAACCAATAAACTAGACCACAGTTCCTGAGTTGTAAAAATTTCTCCTATTTCAGGGTGGACTGTCATTTGAGCAGAACTGTATTTATTTATTTTTTTTTTTTTACTAAAATGTTTCAGAGGCCAAGTAGTCAGAAGTAGCACAGGCTAATTAACAGTGGCGCTACCTTGTGGTCAGTTGTTCGAGAACAGGAGAAGGAACTGATGTCATGCAACAGCACAGGGCACAGAGATGGCAAGATACGATTGAAAGATACATACTGAACCAGCGCTTCCTTGTGATGTCATTTCCTTTCATGTCATTTCATGTCAGAAGAGGAGTGGACCCATCGATCTTCAGAACATCGCTGCAACACAAATCCAACCTTCCCACCCACAACCTTTTCAGGTTTGGTGACGTAAAAGCGAAAGAGTAGCTTGAAAACTTAATGGACACATTGAGTGTCAGCATGAGCATCTTTTTATTATTATTATTATTATAAATAATTCAGGAGAATGCCATGAGACATCCCCAGAAATACATCTTAGCAATTCATATAAGAATAGAGATTAGGACCTTTTCATCATTCTTGATTAAAATTCTAAAACAGCCAGTTTCTTCATTTAGTATGTATGAAGGAATAACGATAGAAAAATCAGTACAAGGAGACTGAAAGTGATTTGCAAACATTAAACCTCCTTTTTCACTGCTCGTTTATTATTACAAGCATTTCTTGTAGAGATCAAATAACATTAAACGAGTGTAATGTGATATAACTGATGAGAATTCTAACTAACAGCACAAGCAAAGGTAACTAATTCTTAGTTCATAATTGACATACATTAAAAAGTAAGTAATAAAAGCATACATACTGTAAGCTTTTAGAATTGAGTGTTAAAATAGGTAACTAGAAAAACATAAACCTAAATGGGACTTTTTCCTTGGATCTATCTCTTTCAAAATATTCCCCACATACATTAAATTCAATGCTGGTTTGCACAAAACAAACTGGAAACATAATTTGGTTAAAAGCTTTTTTTTTTTTTAAACAAAACATTTTCCAAGAGATCCAATGACAGCGTACATTTGCACAGCACTTTCCATTTTGTTCCATTGCAAAGCACCTCTCATGCTGTTATGCAGCGAGGACATGGTGCTTTTGTTATTGTTAAAAAAAAAAAGAAAAGAAAAAAACCTTCTCCATCAAGCTTCCACCTCCACCACTTTGCTTAGGTAGATGATTCAGTACAAAACAGTTTTTCTCTAATGATGGATTGAGTGTGAACTGTTTACAGAGGATCAAACAAAAGGTCATTTGAGCAAAAATAAATTAATCCATGATGGTACAGTAAGCTGTCTACTTTCCAAATTTTTGCTATTTACAGTAAAAAATTAAAAACAGGACATTTCATTCTTTTTAGCAAAAAACACAACCTTTAGTTACAATTTTACGAGGAGCTGCTCCATGCGAAGAGCTTCCACACTATATCCATCCATCTTTTGTGATGAACAACAAACCAAGATGGAGGGAGAGAGAGAACAAGAGCAGGAGGCTGCTGACCAACTGCTCGCTATTTTATCTCGTTCTTTAAGTGCGCTCTCTCCCTCTCTTAGTACGTGAGGATGGCCAACTTGTTTTGTCCCTGACACTTGAGTCAGTCTGTTTTTCAACTGTGGACACAAAGGAGAGAGAGAAAGAGACAAGCAAAGTTTGGGATGAACGTTTTCCAAAGGCTGTTCCTCTGTTGCGGTCAAAGCAGGCAATTTCATAAGCTTCAATTCTATATGGATAGAAATAAATTTAATTTGTAGTCCCCCCCAATGATATTTACGTCTACATTTCTTTTTTTAAATTGGATTTTCAGCAAGAGCTCTGTTGGGTCATTTTCCTCAGAACTGCTCACAAAATGAAAAACTGGGCATTTCTCAAGGTTGAGCTACCACTCAAGGCAGATTCAGGTTTGTTATTGTTATTGACTTCCTCAGTTTTGATCGGTT
Organism: Clarias batrachus; assembly: GCA_003987875.1. Taxonomy (NCBI): domain Eukaryota; kingdom Metazoa; phylum Chordata; class Actinopteri; order Siluriformes; family Clariidae; genus Clarias; species Clarias batrachus. The sequence goes on along the minus strand of QMIH01000347.1, from coordinate 92,934 downwards.
CAAATGACACGCATTCAGGAGAACCCTGATAGCTGTGAAAGATCTGTGAAAACGATATTGTTTCAGAACAATTTTCCCATTATAGGAAGGTTTCTTTCCCCACTTAGCAATGATGAAAAACAAAGTAAAGAACATTAAAAAAAAATTCTGCCTTTCTTGAGCCAGTTCTGCGGCCAACAACTTTCTCCAGAATTCTGTACTAGCTGTTCCCCCAGAGTCTACTAATAGCAACAATTAAAAACAGCTCTTCTGAGGGAATTGTTTGAAGAAGTGGATTGTTTATAATGGTAACATTCAGCACTTTCACCCTTCCTCTTAACCGAGTGAGGACGGTAAACTTTTTACCTTGGACATGGACCAGGCCTCATGAAGGAGAGCACGAGTGAGAATGCACACACTTGGCTTGTATGATGTGTATGATCGCACAGAGAGGACAGCACACGCCCTTTAGTGTGGCGTGCGCTCTCTTTCTCTATCCATTCTCCTGCTTTTCCTACCCATTCCTGAGCCAACCTGCTGGAATCAAATGTGGTGTCAATAGAGCAAAGAGCACTTTTAGCATGTTCAGGAGCACAAGGTCAAAGGTCACAGGGCATTCACGGTAAAGCAGGACTGTATATTAAATGGTAAGCTTCTTTTAAGTGTATAACCAACACGTTGTAGGAATAATGTAAAGGACACAGACATAGTGAAAGAAAATTCTTCCATTACTTAATGAGGACATTTTAGAAATAATGTTAAGACAAAAAAAAAAAAAAAAAAAAGACTTTCATTTCAAGGTACTGTGGTGAATTATCATTTAACTATTTTGGGATACTAGATCTTTCTGTTTTTAGTGGGAACAAAACCAATTTAATAGAACAATTAATGAATTTAAAATGCCAGTCTAAACAAAAAGGGCTATCATTAAAATGCTTAAACAGAAAAAGGGGTTAAAAATAGATTGTATTAAATAACACTGGGTTAACACACAATCACTGCAATATATTTCCATTATTTGCAAAGAGCTAAAGTACTACGCATGCTCTCTTTTAGGTTCCAGTATGTTAAGAAGCTTAAGCAGTAATATGGGAAAGTGAATGATAGCAATAAAATCTCATTCATTTGGCTGTACATGTACTGACAGCGGATCAGCGAGCTTCGCCGAGTTTAGAAGTAGAGGAATGTGGGGGGGGAGGCATACTCTAGAGAGCCTTAAAGCATTTGCTTTCAGTCAGAGCGAGTGCATTTCATATAAATGTCCCAGCATTATGTTATGTTGAGAGAATGAGACACAGACATGAGACAATAAAGAGAAAAGATAATGCGATCATGCAGAATTAAGATGGCTGGGAACCTGAAGCGAAACTACAACAAACACTGGACATGACATGGACATCTAGTTAGTCAAATATTTCACATGGGAATAAAAGTTATAATTTTGATATAAATGGAGTAGAATGCAATAACCAGTTAAAGGTCCACTAAGTAATACAATCAAATTTTAATGATAAGACCATTGGTTTCTGCCTCACCAACAACTAACTCACTCTTACAGCCTTTTCACTTACATTCTTACAGTTAGACTGTATTTGCACATGGGGTGAGGTTTGGCCAAAAACAGAGACATGTCTCATCTATGAACAATTGAAGGAGATGAATTCAAGGACAGTGTCATTCTGGTAAAAATGTACAGTTCTGGTTAGAAATTGACACATACATATTGGGACAGAATGGTTTCTTTGAATTGGTCCTTCTCTGGGGAAGAATTATTGTACATCATTCATGTTTAATAAAAGAAAACCACAAAATTTTGCTGCACAAGGTTTACCTTACTTTTGGGTTGTTTGAAACAAACACAGCATCAAAATAATTGATGCACCCATATGGATTATTAATTCGGTGGGGCCGAAGGTTGTGAAAGTTAAAAAAAATGATAGAAAATTCTTACGGTTACTGAACAGGATTGACTACAGCTCGTAGCTTCTCTCTACCAACATTGCTTGACAGAAGTCATTGGCTGGATCAACACACTGCTCTTTAATTAAGTTCAAAGTGCTCAGTGCAGATCTAAGAAAAATGATGGAAGATTTATGCTAGGCAGGAATCTCTTTTGGAGCCATTTCTAAACAATGCTCAGTTCAAACATGTTATTCAAGATGTGCAGCCACTTCACCTAGCTCTGAATACCTGAATAAAGGAATAAACCAAGTTTAATGTAGGAGAATTAAAGGTAAGGCATTCAACCAATGAGACATGGTGGTGGTAGCATAATGTTTTGCTGCCAGTGGAATTGGTGCACTGCACAAAGATGAGGGAGTAATGAAGGAGGACTACTTAAAATTATTCATCATAAACTAAAATTATAATAGAGACAGATGTTATTTTGGAAAACATTGCATTTTTCAACATGGAAATAATTCCAAACACATATAATGCTATAAATGGGGAATTGACACTATTGTAAATTTGTAGACACTTTTAAATTGGATTAAAGTTTAATTGAGGAGAGGACACGTATCTAACTAGAAATCTGTCAGAAGCTGGTTGATGACCATCAAGTGTCTTTTAAAGATGAACTTTACATCTGTCATATTTATATATACTGCCATATTTAGCCATATCTTAGGTGTGCTGCATGCCCATTTTTGACCTTTCATTGTATAATTCTCATGATGCGTTGTTTAAAAAACATACTTATAAATGTATTATTCTTGTTCCAGGGAAAAAGACCAGTTACAAAATTCACTGCATATTGTTAATTCAAGACGAATTTTCTGTGATTGCAAATAAATTTGATATTTACACCTAGAAATAGTCTTAAACTGTATTTTGCCATCACTGGATTTTTTTTTCACTTGTTTTGTTGATTGCTGATTTGTTATTGGCCCACGTGTTGCCGTTACAAATTAATTAATAAATAAAAGATCACATTAGTTTAAAGTGTTTTTTTTTTATCCCCTGATATTTGATGTTTTAGGAAAATGCTCTGGCTCCAAAGAGGTGATCTAAACACAAACACATATGAAAACTTTCCCTAGGGGGTTACAGTCCCCTAAACCCAGTTAAGAAAAAATCAACCGTTTCATTTAATTAGTGAGAGCACAAATGTGCCTATTAGTTGCTTTGATCCTGGACTTCAATCTTAATTATCATCTTGTAGTGCTGTTGACTTTACAAGTCTCTTAATTTTATCATGCAATAAAAATGCATAATTGCTGAATTAAAAACAAACAATATACAGCTTACATTAGTTACATCTAAGGAGTGCACTTGCAATATACACATATTTAGGGCCAAAACCTTTGTGAATCAAATTATCAAATGAACTTAATCAAATTATTATAACATCAAATCCATGTTTAGACACAACTGCTCTGTTTATTATTATATGTTTAAGAATTGCCCTGAAACAAGACTTCTAATGATTTTCACTGAGCAGAAACATAAACAATATTTTCATCCATCATTCCAGAAATAGTAGATGAAAAGTCCTAATAATTTCATAATAATTACTATATTTATTTACATATTTTTTATTTTAGAATCTTTTTTTTTTTTTTTTCATAATAAATAATTTAATTAATCTAGATTTATTGACCAAAAGCTCATTTTTTTTTAGCATTTATTACATTACTTCCAATTTATTTCATGCATAGTGGTTTTCCATTTCCAACTAAATTTTCAATTAAATTTTATCTGTATAGCAATTCACAGGAAAACTAATTCTGGATATAAATCGAAAAATATATACTTTTTTTGTTTTAGCTTTATCAGTTTTGTCCCTAATGAGCAAGCCGGATGTGAAAGTATCAAGAAAAACTCCCTCGGCCTTGGGGACTGCACCAGTTTCACACTGTTTATCAAGTGCTAGCCATAATGTTGACTGCATAACCAGATAGTAGCTGCCCTACATGTTGCCACAAATGTGCAAAATTTCACATTCACTATGTCCCTCACTTTTTATTACAATGCCAATAATGGACAAACAGATTTTCTTTAAACTTAGTGGACCTTTATCATTGCTCAATCCATATTTCCTTTTTATTTCCCAGTGACTAATGCAGTAGTTTGTTTACCTGGTGCGGCAGAGCAGCATTAAACATGGCAGCAATTTGTAATGATGGTGAGGCACTCTTTCTTGCCCACTCCTTTACCTATTTATCACCCTTTCACTGTTCGAACAGAAAATATGAATCACCAACCATTCTGAGACATTCACGTTCATTTGAGCAAACACTGAGTATTTGGTAAGGTGCCTTTAAGGGGATGTGATGTGTATTTCATGATGCATCTCAAGGCTTTTGAGCAGGGGTGTCAAACTCATTTTAGGTAACAGCCCGCATTACATTTTTTGTCCAGAGTATAAATGGGCCAGACCAAAAAAAAAAAAACTACTTAGTCATTTATTTTATTTTATTTTAAATGCTTGTATTTTGCCTGTTTGTTTTTTTTTTCTTTCTCATAATTTATTACAACAATTTTGATGAAACATTTTATCATTGAACACACCTCAACAAAAAAAAGAGAATCATTGACATGTTTACACAAATTTCAAAGTTACTTCGTATTTAGTAAGTCCCTTTTTTGCTTGAGCTGGCATGGATTTCACAGGTTTGCGTAAAACTCTATGATCAATTATATATAAAAAGCATCAGAGTTTCATCGGAACATAGGCCGAGATTCGGCATGAAAAAAAATCTGATTGATCCATATGTTTGACACCTCTGTTTTAAAAAAGCAATGAGTGAAGCTTCTGTATTCTGGAGTTTCCCCTGAAGATGTGTGGAATTTTTATAAACACGCTTTTTCTTTCATGATTCACACAACATTGCTTTATAACAGACATATTAATGTAATATAATGACCCATTTAACGAGGATACACCTGTTTGCTAAGAATTATGCACTTTTTACATTTTGCAAGCCATTAAAACACTAAAAATAACACTTTTCCACTGAACGGCCTGGCACAGCTTGGTAACAACCCTGAACCTAGGACTGTCTGTAACATGACAGAATGCAGGAGGAACGGCTTCTCACCATACACAGCTAGCCATGAAGGCAGAACTTTCTCAGGAGATTCCAGGTGGTGACTTTTAACAGACGACTTCAATTTATTTCTAGAAATATAAAATTATTTAAATGAAAGCGGTTTGAAGTTAAAATATGGGCGGCACTGAGACAAGATTTTACTTAGATCACATGTAATAAATGTAAAATACAGAATATCAATACAGGGGGAACCTTGATTCACGAATGTAATTTGTTCCCAAGTTCTGTCCTACCCGATTTGGTCTTCATTATGCAAAAATAACAACAATAAATATAAAAACTGTACTGGAACGAGCAAACGCTTCATTTCTACATGAAAAAAAAGAGACATCATGTTATTGTTCGTAAGGTGCATCACCACTCTGCTCACCACAGTTTTGTTCAGATGATAGTTTTTGACAAAGGCTTAAACAGCTTAAAACTGATGCAGGGCGACACACTTGTGCCTTAGTTCAGCTGACAGCAGCAGCTTTGGGATGGCGGTTTCTGGGAAGTGTTCCAACGAGGAGTTCGTGAACAGAGGCAATTTTTTTGCGAGGCATTCGTGAACCGAGGTTCCACTGTTATTTATTTGGGAAAATGTTGGACATTAATTAAAAATTTATCTGAAATATTGTTGGCTGTTAAATTGCTTCAGACAATTGTCTTTTGAAACAAAAAGCTCAAATAGAAGTCATACACATGAATCTGAATTATTCTGAAAGAAGGACTCCGTCTGACCAACCACAGGTTTAGATATTTTTTTAATCACCTACCTCAGTTTGAATGTGACGTGGGAACAAAGCAAAACAATTCAGGCTCGGTAGCCTGCTTATAAACAGCACAGCTCCTGGTTAACTTGCCAAGCTGAACTGCACCATACAGTGAACAAGTGCTATTGTTTTTGCAGTTCTTTATATAACAAGTGATGCATATATGTCACTCTAATCCTGTTCTTTCCAGCCTTTCTTTATTGATATCCATTCACTTAGCATTATAAACACCCAAACTCTACTGCATTAGCATTTTAATACATATCTTTCCATCTTTTTTTTTGGTTTGTTGAAAGACGTACACTTCATGTGAACAGCAAGTTGCTATTAATAAACAGACAAGCACTTAGATGTGCTAATCTAAATACTGGGAGATTCAACTGTCTTGATGTGATGAGCAATGCGGTGTGTCTCTGATTCAGACACTGAATCATCCTTGCATCATAACGGCACAAAATGGCTGCCCCATCTGTGACAGCCTGGAGTGCCTCTTAAAGACGGAGGGTGTCAGGAGACATAGCTTTTGCTTGTTTAGTGTATTTTGCACAGAACACTGTACTTTCGCTGCAATTAGATGAAAAATTAATTCAAACAAATAATTCAAATCAAACCGGTGAAGGATCAGAATGATCAGAGTCTGTTGGATTCCTGAGAGAACAGATTATCTACAACTTTACTATGTTTAGGTAAAGGAGTTTGCGTCTCTGTTTCTGTAATGGCAGTTTGATCTAAAGCAAAATTTAAAGATGAGCAGCAGTCAAGTTAAAGTGGCGAGTACATACAAGACTTTAGCCCTGAAGGGAAAAAAAAAACAGGCTAGGACTGATGCTGTCAAATATAACATACAAATAGTAATGTTTGATTAACATGTTTTTTAAAAAAAAAAGTGAAGCCATGGACAATGTATTGGTGGGTTTGGTCATCTGTATGTATATTAAAACCTAAAACCGAATTGGGAATTGTTTGAGAGTTCAAGAGACAGAAAACAGCTGACACAAACACTATAGAAGAATCCAAAATTCTGAACTGTGGAGAATGACCGAGAGATGAAAGGGCGCAAAAATAAAAGGTCTAAAAGAAATATGAAAATAAACACAAAGAAAGAGAGCGGGAATGACAGAGATGAAGATAAAGTGGTCTTACCGCAGGTCACTTTGTTCGTAGAAGGCTGAGGCATAACTTCTGACGCATCCCTGGCCTTTCTCGCCCGGCCTCGCCCTCTTCCCCGTCTCCTTCGTGCCGGTGCGGACGCCTTAACAGCTGAGCCAACACCTAATCAACAGATTCACACACTCTATCATGACTTTCATACTATTTCACAGATACCTCCCAGGTGTAGAAAAATCACAAGCCCAGGCAACGAGTACAAGCACAACCTTGGAGAATTTCACCAACCTGAAGTTGCAAGTTTGCGAATTTGAAAAATAAAAAATCATCCCAACTCACCTGCCTTCCACTGAGACGCTTGTGTGTTTGCCAGGTCTGAGTTAAAACTTGTGTGTGCGTGTGCTCTGCTTTCCATGTAGCTTACAGCTTCTCTCTCTGGTGACACTGTCGGGAAGAATGCAGGAATGTAAAAATGGCTTTTTCTTTAAAGGACAGCAAATGACGCTCACAATGTTCCTTAACATTAAAGCAAAACTCCACAATGAAACATATTATATTGGCCCCCCGTAATTGTATTATTCCTGTGCCCAGCTTGACACTGCACTCTGCTGATCTCCCAGGGCAACACTGTTAGCCAACTACAATGATGTTTAATTTGGAAATAAACATTTATGTGATTTTAAACTTAACGGACAAAGTTGAGAGTCTGAAATTAGGACTTTGAAAAAAGAGCAAGAGTTCTTTCTCACTCACTCACATATTTTCAGGTATTTTTAGTGCAACACTAATGACAAATCATAAATATACATAAACATAAATGTAGTAGCAGCAGTACCCATTGGACTTAAAAGTCCCAGGATGCAGTGCAGGTATGTTACAAAATTGTTTTGAGGGGCAAGACGTTGAGCACAATGGCACCACAAGCAGTGATAGATCAGGAGGCTGAGGACGTGGGTTACCAACCGGAACATTGGCGGTTCAAGCACCAAGTCCACCAAGCTGCTGGGACAGGGGGAGCTCAGTGGTTAGGGTGTTGAACTACTGATCATAATGTCCCATGTTCAAACCCCTGCACCACCAAGTGGCCACTTTTAACCCCTTGAGCAAGGCCCTTAACCCTCAACTGCGGATAAGTGCGTCTTCCAAATACTATAAATACAAATGTAAGCTGTTGGACCCTTGAGCAAGGCCCTTAACTTCTGCTCCAGTAGAGTAGTATCCTGTGCTCTGACTCCATGGTTATTAGTAATAATGGAACAATATGCATCAAGCAGACCAGGATGGAGTAAAGGATTAATGTGCAGCATCAGTCGCTGTAAGTACCGTCAAACTGAGCTCTGTGTGTGTGTGATGTAGAAAATCACTGGTTAAAGTAATAAAATGCATCTTATATATACAATTACAAAGGGGGGAGTTTCATTATAAGCACAGGTGCTTCAAATGTATGGTTGGTTCATTGCTTACCCGTTCTTCTTTTCTTGCTGGAGACAAACGGTAAGAGGTCGTGGCGTGTAAGGATTCGAAGTAGCTGCAACAGAGGTTCCAGGTTTGCTTCACTTAAAAAGCCACGTCTCTCCATTTCCAGCAAAAGTGCAACGCCGCTCTTCGCCTTGCAGAGGCCACCAAATGGACCTGGCTCTCCTTTGGGACATATCCTGCGCCAAGCCTCCAACAGGCGTGGGCAAGGAGAATTTACAGGTGCATCAGAGTCTGGTGAAGCATCTTCAATCCAGCTTTCTGGATCAAGAGGATGCCTGGCCGGATAGGCTTCATCCAGAAGGAATGACAGGACTTCGACGTCGGTCTCCGTCAGCTGGGAACCCACAATTTCAAAGATTTCATGAAGAGACAGCGTATCATAGTAGCTCAAGCAGTCGGTCTCCTCCCAGTACAGAGAGTATCTTGAGCACGTTGCCATGGTTCACTGCTGCCAAGTCTTCCAGGAAATCGAATCGGTTCTGGAACAGCAAAGGGTCATAAATATGGGCTCTGGTTATTAAACTGTGGTTTTGTTGATAAGACTGTCAGCAGACTGTTAACCAACATTAACTTGTTAGTAAGGAATATTAATAGAAGAGGAAAGATCTAGTTTGAATGCTAGGTAGATAGGATGAACTAGTGTATAAATCAATTCGGAAAAGATGATGATAGAAACTGAAAAATAAAAAAATTATAATTTAAAAAACGCCCTAGCGCAATGACAATGCGAAATGTGACGTCACTGCATCACGTGTCCACCTTATATAATCTACTGTAATACATAAAACAAGCTAGATAAGTGATATCATTTACTAGTTACATACCACTACTGGACAGAAAAACGCAAACCAGTGGGTATTTTGTTACACAGATCTGTATTTTCGATGTGTTATGTGAGCTAAGCCTCTGCTCGCTCGCTAGCAAAAACAGTGGTTTTTCATGCTACCTTCAACTAGCTAAACAAGAGTCACAACAACAAACCAAACAAAACACGAAAGTGCTCTGGGTTGTACCCAAATGTTGACACTTGACAGGCTAAATTTATTGAAATAAGGTAAAGATAAATATTAGTCGCTATGCTAGGCTAGGTACACAATACCAGTTGCTATGCTATGTTATGTTATGCTACATTACCTGACTAGCTCACAAACAGCTGATATTCCAGTGACGTCAGTCTCCTCTTAGTTAAGCTTTCAAAACGGAATTCTATTTTATTGTCCCGTTTTTTATTTAATTTTATAGCACATTTATCACAGTGTTCGAAATGTTTACCTTTAAACCACTTACTTGGGACAAACTAAGATTTAAGCCGAAGACCACGGTCAAATATCTTGAAACGTCCCTTCACAGCAGTGGGGGCGGTGACCGTGTTGAAGAACAACACACACTGACCAATCATGTGCAAGGATCAACAACGCCACTAGCCAATCACAGGCGCGTTAGACAGGCGTCACGTTGGTAAGGGAAACACTAGGCTTAATGTCCCGTAATAGCTCTAGCATTATTTTCTTATTTCGGACTGAAAATCAGATTAGCGATTTTGCTTGCTTTAACAGGTTTAATTAGAAACAGCGAACAAATAATATAATATCGAATATGTTTAATTGTCCAACGTGTGCCTTAGTGTAGTACCACTAGATGGCGATAGCGAGTCAGACAGGCACAGAAGAACCCACTATACCGGAAGTGGAGGGTGTAGAGCCGTTCCACATCAGCACATCCGCCTTTTATCGGCACAAGAAAAACAACGCAGATATAAACAGTAAGGAGTGTGTGCTTTTTGTTTATTTTTTGTTTTAATATAGTGTTGTTGGAAAAATATTATTAGTGTTATGAAGAATTATTATGTTATTTACCGTTGCATTGTGATTGAACTTTGTAGTAAAACACCAACTGTTTATGTTGTTAAGGAACATTATGACGTTACACTAACGTGTCTTACATTAACTTATAGGATAAACTGAAGTTTCCTTCCATTAGAAAATGGTCAGGTTACTTTCTAAGCTAACTATTGGCCTAAACGAAGCTAGAAGATAGAGACTATTTATTTTCTTGTTGAGACTATTAACTATTTCTTGGAAATAGACATCATTTTCTGGCTCATTTTTGGGCTTGTGTTACACATACTGATTAATATACAGCTCTCTATCACATGTACACTGGACACTCAATGTGTTAGAGGCATAACTGCATTTTACACCTTATTTAGGCGACTCTTTGGGTGGGAATTTAACCCAGTCCATCTGCATGGTATGCCAGAAACCTAATCCACCCATGCCAAATGTATTACCTATTATATTCCCACCGGGCCGCCAGGTGTAGGCTGGGCGGAAAATAGCTTCGATGTCCCACACCCATTCAAAAGTATGCAGTATACGCCCGGGAGGAATCACTCATCCGCCAGACCACAGACTGTTTTGTTAGAAATGTTCAAATCAACATCACAATGCACGTCATATATCACTCTGCATGTGCTCATGTGTGTGATTTATGTAGGTGTGTAGCAATGGATTTGAAGTCAGGTGACCCTTTCAGCAGTGAGCCTGAGGAGCTCCCTGCAGTAGGAATGATCAGCAGGTAAGAACATACACACATACGCACACAAACTCACACACACTGGGTATAGAAAAAGAATCAGCCCCCTTTAAAATAATCACATTTTGTTGCTGTGAAGCCTCAGTGCAACTTTTAACATCCCAGTAAAAAATATAACACCAACATGTCAGAAAAAAAATAGAGAAAGAAAAAAAAAACAGAATCACTGATTTGGGAAAAGGATCGCCCCTCCCTAAAAATTATTTGTAACCTCAAGCAGGTGAATCTAACCATCTTCCCAGTGACGCGCAAAGCTTTGCAAATCTAGATGTTCTATCTTTATGCAGCTGTGTAAAATAAAAACTGTGTCTGTCTTCATTTAAGGCTGCAAAGCAACAGCCCTTTTCTATACCCAGACATGTCTTATTTGAGAAATAAAACATTGCCAAGAATACTGATTTAGGAAAATCAAGCGCATCCCCTCTTTTTCTCCCCCGCTCTCCTTGTGTTCGCAGACTTTTTCCTAAAGGCCTTTCTGGGAATATGGCAAAGGAGTGGCTGGACCGTCGACGCAAATCTATCAGGCCCTGGGCCAGCTTTGTGGATCAACGCAAATTTTCCAAACCGAAGAACTTTGGTGAACTGTGCCAGCGTGTTGTGAGGAACCTGGATGCGTTCCATAGCAACTACACATTCATCTTCCTGGGGCTCATTCTTTACTGCATGTAAGAAATCTCTTTAGCACTTACATTAGTAATTAAAAAAAAAAAAAAAAATTCCGCAAAGATGCATAGCTGTTTCATGAGCCTTTTCTCTGTTATTTCCCACAGGCATTGTAATTTAAAATGATATTTAAGTAGAATATATTACATTATTCCATTGGAAACATTTATTTAAAAGTAATCAATGTATTAATTTTTTAGAATAAGTCAATCCAATTATATTGCTTAATTGCAGTGATTGCACTCTGTGAAAAATTTTCTATAGAGTTCCTAAACAACAAATTCTAAAAACATTTTATAGAAATATAAATGAAAGTCCTACAGAACTTTATTACCCAAAATTAGATTAGATATGGAGCCTAGAACCTTCTGCCTCAAACCACAGAATGAAATACATTTTTGCTCTTTACCAAATACTTTTTCACAATCTATACCTCATTTATTTTAAAATACTTAATAGGGTGAACTTCTTCTGAACCATTACCGTTAAAATCACATTATAATTACAAGAAAAATGTCAATTGGAAATGGAATCAAATAGGTGCAAAAGAACTCAAATGAACAAAGAAATGGCTTCAGGCTTCTAGAGAATTAATCAAATCAGGTCCATAGGCAGAGCTCATGATGCACAACCAGTGAATTAAAGAGAATCTACAGTGCAGAGGTTTTTTTTCATAATTGAATAAAAAATTAAAAACTCATTCTAGATTAATTATGCGTCAAATTAAATATTTCAAGCCTAATTTCGAAGATTACAGTTCATAAAAAAACATCTAATGGGATTTCAGTAAAAAAATGATAAAGTGAATGTTCAATAGAAAACTCTTGTCAGAGTTAAGAATTAATAGAAATAAGTTGGGGTTCTGTAGACCATCAGTGTCCAGGCAGAAGTTCTATAGAGTCCTGTTTCAGGTCAATAGAGTGCTCTAGCAAGTCTGTAGCGTGTTTATTTACAAGGCCAACCCAGAAGAGGATTTCAGCTAAAGTAAATGTGTATGAAAATGCCTGATCTTAGTTCAGAAATTTGTTAACAGCCTTTCTAAACTTAAAAGGTTGTCAACAAATTTCTATTTTGTGTTTGTCTGTTTGCATGAATGTATTAAAAAAAATTTTTTTTTTTAAAAAAGCCATGAAGTTTGATTATCACATTAACGAATGACATGGGTTTTTAAAACTGTTTGACTTTTAGGAAAACTAGACAGCAATGTGGCTGCTTGTCCTTTCTGTATCACTTTAGAACATGTCTCACTTGTTTTAGTTGGAACTTCTTTATGAAGCATCACTATAATACTGTCGTTTTTATCCAGAAGCGAATCATTAATGCTTCAGCATCAGTGACTGTTGTTGCACTTCAGTGATATTATTCTGACCTTTTACGAGCAAGAAGTTTTATTTAACAGCACCTTTCCAAATATTTAGTCAAACACATTTTAAACATTTACAGAGGGAATTTTTTCTTCTGTTTCTCACAGTATTAGCTCGCCCATGCTGTTGATCGCTTTGGCTGTATTTGTTGGTGCCTTTTACATCATCCACTTGAAGTCCCTGGAGTCCAAGCTGGTTGTTTTCGGTACGTGTGTGTGTTTATAGGTGTAAATGGCTATGTTTTAAGCTACATTCACATTATAAGCCACGTTGTTCAATTCTCATCTTTTTTGGTCAAGTCAGATTTTCAAGTCATGACAGTTCACATTCATAATTACGAGTGGCTTTTAACCGACTCTCATGTGGACGCGTTTGTTTTTTTTTTGTTTGTTTGTTTTAAATAGGATGTGAATCAAGTGAATCAGGTCCGACCTGAAAAAAACATTAGATTTGTATGTTTAGACATCCCTAAAAAAAATCATATCTGAGAACAGCCCAGAAAAAAATCTAATTTGAGGACAACTGACCTTCATGTCTTAAAATCAAAACTGACTGTTGCTGTTCTTATTTAACTACCTAATGCCATGTTATTTGATGAAAAAAAAAATCCATATTTTTCCATAATGTAGAAAACAAATCCAAACTCGTGTCCAAACTTTTGACTGGTACTGTAAATGACAACCTGCTATGAGGTCTGCAGTTGTATCACCATGTGCTGTCCTTTCCGTCAGGGCGTGAGTTGACTCAAGGTCACCAGTTAGGACTGGCTGGAGCAGTGTCCTTACCCGTGTTCTGGCTTGCAGGTGCAGGAACAGCTGTTTTCTGGGTACTGGGTGAGTACCCCCCCCCCTCTCTCTCACTCTCCCTCCCCCCCCTCTCTACTATGTGATTAGTGTTAATTTCGGTGATGAAAAATATACTTTGACAACCTTTTTTCCTGTGACTAAGATGAAATAATGACAAGACATCACGGATATCAGTGAACAGTGACAAAATCCTTATGCAGTATTGTTAAGGAAAAAAGACTAGACTAAAGTGTGGTTAAAAAAAAAAAACTAATAAAACATCTGTCTTTATTTTCGTCAAAATGTAATTCTCGCCACAATCTGCTGCGATACGGTGTTCATTCATTATGGTATGAGCAGCAGTATTTCCGGGTCACGGTGAGCGGCATATCAGGAGTCGTTTGTGCGCGCAGTGACGGGATGTTACAAGCTCGGTTATCTTTAACTCTTCATCATCACAGCAATATCACTCGGGCGGAAGAGAAGAGATGATATTTGGGCCCATTTTCTTCATATTGAACCAGAGAAGAAGAAAAAAAAAAAGCTGATGTGTAGTATGTAGTACGATGTGGAGTAGAAACAGTGTGGGCACTTAGTTGCTGGAAAAAATACCACAAACCTGAAGAGACACATCAAGGCATACCATAAAAATCCCAAGGTAGTTTTACAGCCTCTTTGTGGTAATTTCGTTTTGTTATATCTGATGCATTTTATTTTATGTTATTGCTAAACGGTTGCCAAACCAATTAAGCTAATCGGCTAGCAAATGAGTGTGGCGTATAGGAGCTATCCTACAACAGTCCAAGTGTGTAAAATCATATTTAAAAAGAGAGAAAGCTTTAAAACACTGTATTGTCCATACTGCTTCTATTGTTTTGTTGTTAAAAATATATTAGACATGCAGCAGTTTTGATGGATAAAAATAATTATATAATAATAATTATTATTATTATTATTATATAATAATAGTATTATTATATAATTTACTATTATTAGTAAAAAAAAACATCAGATGAAAAGATAAATGTTAATATAATTATTTGTGACAAAAAGGGTTTTGGCATGACTAGATCGACTGTAGGGTTAATTAATAATAATCTTATTGCTAAAATGTTATGTTTTCATTGACTTAAATTCCTTTCTCTGATTAAAACTATACTAAAATGCCCAGACGTTTAGTCGACTAAAACGTGGCTAAAATAAAAATAGGATAAGATTGACAAAATATGATAAAAACGAACAGGGACATTTATCCCGGGCATGAGACTGAAATTGATAATAGCTGAGAAAATGAACACTATATGTGATGTTTAGGAAATGGAATACTGACTTGGATTGATGATTAAAAGTAACAGATTTAAGGGGTCTCCTGATTAGTTTTTTTTTTGTGTGTGTGTGTGTGTGTGTGTCTTTTTTCACACAGGTGCTACACTGGCTGTGATTGGCTCCCACGCTGCCTTCCGTGAACTGGAGCAATCGGACATGGAGGAGCTCCTGATGGAACCCGTTTAACTCATCGGCTCTTTGAACATTGAGCTCTTTATTTATCTAGACGTCTTTGCCTGCACATTGTTACTGCTTTCTGATAAGTCGTGATGAATTAACTAAATATTTAATCAGTCGCCCATCTGTGAATAGACTGTTATTCAGGACTTCATGTGTTTTCTCATGTTCCAACTATGGATTGGATTTTTTTAGTTTTTGTCCAGCGAATAGATGAGACATGCTTTTAAAAGCAGACTGGCGTTAATTCGCTGACAGATTAAGCACAACACTCATGGGTATGCGAGGATACTGAGCTGTTACATATCAAAGGACTGCATTAAAAATAAACAAATAGAAATCATTGCACAAATTAAAGCTGTAACACATCCCAGGAAATAAATACAAGACCCTATGTGTTTTTTTTTTTCCTCTTTTTAAAAAAAAAAATAGTTTAATTTATCAAAAATGGGAATGGAATATTACAGTTTTTGTGAAATTATGCAAAAACAAAATAATAATAATACTCTGTCCATGGTGCCTGTCAACATTATCATTGTGGTGGTGTTTATTAATGTTGGGTTAACTCTATTATGACGTGCAGTATCAAAGAGCTTCATAAAATGCAGGTTATCGAAGTGCTTTCATTGCAGCTCTTTGCAGTCTTTGCCAATTGTATTTTTAATCACATAACATTTTTTAAAGTATCTTTTTAAGTATTTCTTTTCTGAACTCGTCTTTTATCTTTTATGTTGTATTTTGATCAAAAGGAAAGTGCAATAAAGGCCGCCGCCTGTAAAATCCCGCGTGCTGTGTTTGATGTCACTGCTCATAATTTGCCAGGATGAGCTGAAGGAGAATAAAAGCCTTTGTAATCCTGCAAGGCTTTCCATCAATAAGCATCGATTCACAATCCTTCCGCATCCTCCCGCTCATTTTTCTCTCTCGCTCCGTCGTCTCTGTCTCTCCTGCCTGGTTCTCCTTTGACCCCATTGACCTTTCTGGCCTCTTCCCCCTTGCCTGCTGACAATCTAATTTTTTTTTTAGGTTGCCATAGTGATGACCTTGGAGGAAAGGCTCAGGCTCTGGCTTTAAATTATACTGCGGCAAAAGAAGCTGGCGATCGATACTCCATTACAGTGGTGCAGTAAGAAGAGGGAGTAAGGGAGGGAGGGAGGGGAAGCCACTGCAGTGCGCTCACACAGAACAGCTTACAGGAGTCGGTGTGTCTGTGTGTCTGTGTGTGTGTCTGTGTGTGTGTGTGTGCGCGCTATGTACTGATGCCGACTTTTGCAAGTCACGACTTGGTTCTCATATGGAAGCTTCTAGACATAACCGCAGACATCAGCATATTAACAAAGGAAGCTGATAAATTCCTGGCTTGTACGCGTTATCCTCCGAATATACTAGAGCTCCAGTAAATAGATTTAGATCAGTAAATATTACATTTGTGTAGACTGCAAAATTCTAGTTATTTAATAAATGTTAAATCCGTTATTCCATAATTTATCAAAAGAGAGAAATAAAGACACAGAGTGTTCTTGGTTGTATTAAATGTTCTAGATGTTTTATTGGAGTTGATTTTTGTTGCTTCCAAACACATATATTTTCTCTACAGTTTGTTGAATTTAATGTTCATCCCTTTCTTTAGTCTCACCCCTCACACCTTTCTGAGATGGACGCAGCCGTAACCGGTCTGCAACAGCACATTGTCCCCAAGCATTTACACACCCATACATACAACCTCTTTCTGTATATATATATATATCGCTCTTTCTCACACAAAACACACACAGCACAAGACCTGGGGCGCTCCACACACCACACACACACGTGTGTTTCCTGATAAACCAATAAATAAAGGCCCAAGCACACCAGGTTCGCTGTGAATGAATTTGAAATTCGTTGATGGAAACGAACCCGAGAAACTCATCTTAAGCGTGACACAAGGATGGAACTTAAGATGGAATGGATTCCGTCCGCTCGGGTGTGCTACTGTATAATGATTTATAACAACAGTGTGTTTCGGTTGGAACGCCAAGCAGAACCTGGTGTGTCCGGAATCGTAATGGCAGTAGAACCTGGAAACATACCAAAAGCATTAGGAGTGCATACTGATACTTTGCTTAATACCTGATAACGGGCGTGTCCCTGTATCGTTTTGTGTCTAGTTATGGACCGGAAACATGCAAGAGAACCATTCTTCTTTTTAGGGCATTTGTTTTTCGTTGTGTTTTATTTAATTGTATTGTAGTATTGTATATATGATTTGTCTCTAAAACACACAATTTGAAGATGGACTTGAAACAGGGTTAGCAGAGAACACAAAGACAGACAACGAGAGAGAGAGAGAGAGAGAGAGAGAGAGAGAGACCATTTTTAGGTTTTCATATCCAACATGGATCTCTCCTCTCCATCTTCAATTAACAGCAGTAGTAGTAATAATAATAATAATAATAATAATATTAACAACAACAACAATAATAATAATAATTATAATAAAAACCAGTCAGTGAATGACCCCATCTTTCTCTCAATGTAACATCACAGCAAACCACAAGATGACAAAACGAAAAAAAAAAAAAAAAAAACAGAAAAAAAAAACAACAACATAAACAGCTGTAGCGAGAGGAAAAAAGAAGGAAAAAAAAGGTGTGGACGTGTCTTCTCCCAGGAGTCAACAGGAGCAATTGACCAGAGTGTACCAGTGTCAGCAGGTGGTGTCCCGTCGCAAGTCATGTGACCCACATACCCGTGTGCAATTGGAGGACAGGCAGAGGAATTAAGGAAAGGATGGGAGGAATACAGAGGACTAGAAAGGCATGGAGAAGGAGGCAGAAGATGAGGCAGGTGGATGTGAGGAGGAAGCAGAGGGCTGTACCCTTTGTTAGCAGAGCATACGCGTGTACGCACACACACACACACACACAAACACACACACGCTCGGTCACACGCTCAGACACACGCTTGTGATTAGCATTGAAAGCTCCTCTCAGATCTACATGATTATGCAGCTGCCGTTGGTAAATATATAACAGACTTTATGTGCACACCCGTGAAAAGTCATGCAAAGAGTAATATTAGGGGTGATGGGGGCAGCGCAGGGACTTGGACGGTCAAGAAGCTGGAAGGTGCTTTGTAGTTTTCTCTTTGGGGCAGGCGTGGTGTTGGCTTTAAGCGGCTGTCTCTCTGAATGTGGGGGGTGGAGGGGTGGGGTAATGATTGTGCGCCTTGAACAGGAATAGAAGGTTAAGGAGTAGAAGAGAAATGGAAGATGGAGGGGTGTGAGTAAAGAGGGAATTCATCAATCAATAGTAAGTCTCTCTTTCCACCCAACCTGCAGGAGAGAGAGAGAGAGAGAGAGAGAGAGAGAGAGAGAGAGAGAGAGAGAAAGAGAAAATGTCAGAGAATGTCACGAAACAAAATGATAGAAAATGTCACTTAGTGATTGTAAGCTTTGCTTTTACTTCCAGGTAATCGATATTGTCTAAATTATTTACAATGTGCAGTTGAATACGCTTGTTTTAACCCCCAGCAGTTACATTATAGAAGGTAGATAATGATTTTTATTGTAGGTGCTTTAAATGTATGCTTTAAATAAAAACCAGTGACTTTTAAAGGTCAAAGCCAAACACAGTCAGCAAATCATTATCATATTTTTTTTTTAGTTTGATAGAGTCTTATCTATGCCAGTTGGCAAGAAAGTTTTTACCATATAATATGTATAACGTAATATATATATTTATATATACATATTGTACGGAGATATATATATATATATATATATATAGAGAGAGAGAGAGAGAGAGAGAGAGAGCGTACTGTGCAAAAAAAGTCTTAGGCCCCACATTATCTTTAGTATAAATGTTGTTATATGTGTTTATCATTTCTGCGTTATTATGTACAAAAGTCATATGCATTTTTCTGCACACACACGTTTTTATGTGTGTTTGGGTTTCTATAAGCATACCTCCGGGGTTTCGGCGCAGGAGAAGCTTTCGGATCTCATCGTACACGAAGATTAGGAAACTGTACGGGAACGCACAGAACCACCAGGAAGGTCTAGGGAGAGAGTAAAAGTCAAATAGTTTAAAACTCCAACATTACATATGTGATCTGAGCTCATACGATCTGAGTGTAATAGGTCCTGTATTTAAATCCCTATATCTATCCTATGTGTGTGTGTGTGTGTGTGTGTTTGGGTGGGTGAGACTCACTTTAGTGGGTACATCCTGAGTGCCACGTCCATGCCTGGACAATAGGACAGCAATGCAGCCAGAGCTGTCTCCTCAAACAGACCAAAGATCAGAATCTTATTCCTGCAGAAGAAAAAGAATTTGACGGTTAAACTCTGTCATGCATAACGAAATCCAAGCGATCAAACGCACAGTGCGTAACCTTACTTCATGCCTTGCTGGAACACAGAGTTGCGCCTGGTCTTGCAGATGATTAGATCAGCCCACTGCACAACCACGATACTGACAAAGAAAGCTGTGTGGCATGTGAACTCCACAATCTTTCTCTGCTCATACGTCTGTCCGGGACACGCACAAATACATTCATAAGCTTCAGTTGTAAGGACTGGCAGAACACACACTCACAGACCCATTCATTTCAGAGAAACACACAACTGAGTGTAGACTTACCCACTGCTGTCCATAGCTGTCCTCTAGGTCGTTGGTGCTGCGGTCGTCCCAAGAGAGCCTGATTCCCACCAGATGGGAAGGAAGGAATCCGTTCTCAGCCATAATTACAAAGTAGGCAAAGAAACCTCCCAAGGCTTGGATCATTCCTGCACACACACACACAAAACAAAATATTTTATTATACAATGTGAATCACTTTGCAGCGTGTGTGTGTGTGTGTGTGTGTGTCATCATCTCTTCTTCTATACTGCTTTTATTCTGTATTCAGGGTCACGGGGGGGCGTGGAGCCTATCCCAGGAGGCTTAGGGCACAAGACGGAGTACACCCAGGACAGGGTCCCAATCCATTGTAGGGTACACATACACACACTCATTCACACACTACGGGCAATTTGGGAACGTCAACTAGCCTAATCTGCATGTCTTTGGACTGTGGGAGGAAACCAGAGTACCAGGAGGAAACCCACTAAGCACGGGCAGAACATGCAACCTCCATGCACACAGAGACGGGAATCGAACCCGGACCCTAGAGGTGCAAGGCGGCATTGCTAACCACTACACCACTGTGCCACCCCGTGTGTGTGTGTGTGTGTGTGTGTGTGTGTGTGTGTGTGTGTGTGTGTTAAACTAACCAATCTGTCCATAAGCAATACTAATAAGACGTTCGTTGACCAGTTTGTCCCTCATTGGGTTCCTGGGCTGCCTTTTCATGATGTCACTCTCAGCTGCCTCATAGGCCAGAGAAATAGCAGGAACCTAAACAGACAAAACAGTGTAAATGCTCAATACATGTACTCATGAACGTGTGTGTGTGTGTGTGTGTGTAGGTTCGATCTGGTGGTGCGGGGGGGAGAGATCTCACCATGTCTGTGCCCAGGTCAATGCAGAGGATCGTGATGGTACCCAGGGGCAGTGGGATGTTGACGATAATGAACAAGAGAAAGGGGGTGATCTCGGGGATGTTGCTGGTCAGAGTGTAAGCAATGGATTTCTTCAAGTTGTCAAAAATCAGGCGACCTGCCACGAGAGTGAAATACACATAGTAATACATCCAGTTACTTAGTCACTCAGGATGCTTTTAGTGTGCATTGTACAGGGATTGGTTTTTTTGTTCCTCCCCCTCACTCACCCTCTTCTACCCCAGTAACAATAGAGGCAAAATTGTCATCCAGTAGGATCATGTCAGCAGCCTGCTTGGACACATCGGACCCAGCAATCCCCATGGCAACACCGATATCCGCCTTTTTCAGAGCAGGAGAGTCATTTACGCCATCACCGGTTACAGCTACAATCGCTCCCTGAGAGAGAGACAGAATAATAGAGAGAGAAAAAAGAAAGAAAGAAAGAAGGAGAAGGAGAGATTCCGTCCAGAAATCAGTTAGGATGCCAAATCTGTGGACACTGTACCATGTGACTTCAACTGATCCGAGTGCACTTGTAGGAAAAACCAGTATAACAACTTTTTTTTTTTTAAATCACCTTTTTATAGTAAACATTGGATTTTGGTTTGTGATAAAAACAGATTGTAATACAAATCATTTAACATGCAGACGCTTTATCATTCATGAGCATCCGCCAGGAAACTGCAGTCAGTGGATATCTTCGTTAAAATGAAGCTTAGTGTAAAGAATAAACATACTGTCCATATTGTTCCTTTCAAAAGTATTGTAAGCAAGTATGATGAAATTAATTCATTTCAACACATTCCATAAGAAACTAACACGGCCATATTTTATATAGCGTGGGAACTTTATTCATTTTGGCATTTTTATGGTTCCCTGACACACACGGCTGACATGCCTATAACAAAATGCTTAATTTGGAATTTTTAAACTTCCACTTTTCAGCATATTACATGTTCACCAGCTTTTCAAGCAAAAAACGGCTGTCGAGACAAGCCAGTCACGTTGCTGTCACAAGATCAGTCGAGTGATTAAACGTGTTCACTGGCTGTTCGGATAATGTTGAAGCCAATAGACAAGATTTTAACACTTTTGGACCAATTTAGAAAAACTGCTCAATTTTTTTTTTCACACACACACAGCAAAACTTGACACTCCACACTTATAAAGCTTCCTCTCCCAAACAGCTGAAAAAGCAAACTTCTCGCATCTATGGTTCCTCTGATAGTAATAAAAGAATCACAGGAGTGCCATTGGTTTTTGAAGCTTATTACATCCTCTGTGTCTGTGAGTTTGATTCGGAGCCTGCTTATGACCTTATTGCTGCTACAATTTGCTGTGGCTCCGTACCAAATCACAATTAAAGCACGGGTTTTATGCCATTTGTATTGAAAAAATTCATTCTGAAAACTAAGAATTGTGGGATATGGACTTGGAGCTTTTTGAAAAATAAGGCAAAACTTTGACTGAAATGACCAAAACGATCTTAACTTAATATTTTGGCTTGGATGCTTTTTACCAGACGCAAAAGAAAACATGCTTAAACATTGTATTGTATAAAGTTTGCAAACCATTTTTGGCTCATTTGAAAGGTAACTTCAAATGAAGGATTTATCTCATTTTGGTGTCAAATTGTTCATATGGACACAATGACATAATGGGCTTTGTGCCTGTGTTGTTGTTGTGTGTTGTTGTGTGTGTGTGTGTGTGTTTACCTGTCGCTGGCAGCCCTCAACAATAATGAGCTTTTGCTGGGGAGATGTCCTGGCAAACACAATTTCAGTATGGTTGCGAAGAATCTCATCTATCTGGTCCTGAGACATGTCCTTCAGTTCTGTCCCGTGGATTACACAGGCTTTGGCATCCCTACAACACACAGCATGAATGAATACTAAAACAACACATCTCTATGTGTATCTGTATGTAACATACATTTTAGGGGTTGTTCTTGTGAATGCACTGTGTATGATGTGTGTGTGTGTGTGTGTGTGTGTGTATCTGGTACCTGGGGTTGACCTGGCTGACTGGGATATTGAGACGAGCAGCAATGTCCTCCACTGTCTCGTTGCCCTCTGAGATGATGCCCACTCCCTTGGCGATGGCTTTGGCTGTGATGGGGTGGTCCCCAGTCACCATGATGACCTTGATACCAGCTGAACGGCACTTGCCCACCGCGTCAGGCACGGCTGCACGGGGAGGGTCGATCATGGACATCAGGCCAACGAAGCACATGTTGTCTGTCTGGAAGTTAACATCGTCTGTGTCGAAGGCAAACCCTTTAGGGTACTGATCCTCTGGCATTAAGAGGTGGCAGAATCCTGTGATAGGGAGCGAGAGTGGAAAGAGTAATATTAACAGGCACAATAATATTCATAGACTCAAACGTCTCAGGCTATGTCGTTCCGTCTTTATGATTTTCATTCACGCGCTCACCCAGCACTCGCTCTCCCAGTCCCCCCAGCTCCAGGTAGGCATTCTGGAAGGCTTCCTTCATTTCTTCGTCCATGGGTTGCTCCTTGCCCTGTAGCATGATGGTGGAACAGCGGTCCAGGATGCGCTCTGGAGCTCCCTTCATCACCAGCAGATAGCGGTTATCATTGGGGTCCTCAGTCTCATGGATGGACAGCTAGAGAGGGTGAGAGGAAATATTTGAGGAAATAAGTGGACACATCATAAAGACATTAACAAACCATTAAGCTGGTTAGTGTAAGCATCAATGTGCTGCCCAGATGCTTTTTCTATATTTTGTTTTGCCATGTGCCTATTTTTGACACCTACCCTTTAAAAATGTTTTGATTGCCATCTGGAAAATCGAAGTCTATAACAGACATATTGGTCTTTATATAACCCTATGAGAGTTTTAGTTGCTGAGCTGGTTGTTGGAAAGGTTTTTAGGCAGACGTTTATTTCTTCTTAGTGCTGACCTGATATTTGTTGGTGGAGTTGAATGGGATCTCAGCCACTTTCTTGTTCCTTTCCCTCATCTGTTTGACAGATCCGCAGGAGAGCTCGATGCACTTTAGCAGGGCAGACTCTGAGGCGTCCCCAGCCACGTCCCTCTTCAGGATTGGTAGAGCGTCTTGGCCCGCTTTAAACACTGCCCTATTACACAGAGACGCGACACGAGCCAGAGCAACCCACGTCACCGAGGTCTTATCGAAGGATGCACCTGCGGAGACAAAGTCAGCGCTCTGATTAGGTGCACAGCAGGTCGTTTTAAATGAATTATGAAGGCCTTTCTGAAAACCTGCACGTTTAGCGGTTCGGTTAAACAAAAGAGATTTCGTGAATTTTTGACTTATTCCGGTTTCTGCTTCTTACTTTAAATATCTCCTAAGGTATCATCAATAACGGCTGTCTCGGTGCAGGATGAGTGATTATTATTTAAGATCAAGTGACATTAGAAAACACATCCATAATTTTGAGGAAACATCAGACTAAAATGATTTATATCCCAGAAAAAAGCAACTTCACAATGTGTTGAAACGACCTGTGTTATTAGACTGGCCTTCCTTAGAAAGCCGAAATATGATGGATCATAGTGATTATGATGTGACGTTCACTAACCAGACTGGTCCTCGGTGGTGTCAGCCTCATGGATCTGGTTGTCAAACCACATGTGTGCCACAGTCATGCGGTTCTGCGTCAAGGTTCCGGTCTTATCTGAGCAAATAGTGGATGTGGAGCCCAGGGTCTCTACAGCCTCCAGATTTTTCACTAGGCAGTTCTTCCGAGCCATGCGCTTCGCTGTCAGGGTCAGACACACCTGCCGGACAAAAGGGACATTTTTTATGTACAGTATAACGTTTCATACAGTATATAGTATTGTGTGTGTTTCTGATTCCGTGTACGGTATTTTATTCGGTTGCTCACAGTGACAGTAGCCAGCAGTCCTTCAGGCACATTGGCCACAATAATACCAATGAGGAAAATAACAGCTTCCAGCCAGCTGTAGCCCAAGATGATGGACAGGATAAAAAAGGAAACTCCCAGGAAAACAGCCACGCCTGTGATGATGTGGATGAAATGCTCAATCTCCTTGGCAATGGGGGTCTTCCCTGTTTCCAGCCCTGAGGTCAGAGTGGCGATGCGGCCCATCACTGTACGATCCCCAGTGCATACGACAATGCCGCGGGCGGTGCCTGAGACAAGCGGACAGAGAGAGAGAGACATTGTAACATAATCATTCCACCTTAGATAAAGATCTTAACATTAAAAGGAACACACTTTCAGCCTGAAAGCCTAACGTGATAGTGAATTGTTTTGCTCTTAAATAAGTACTCCAACCTAATCGTTAAACAATGCTGGATCAACATACGGTACAGTATGTTTAGTAACTACATACAAGAAAATAGCAGCAATATCTTTGGTAAAGCTTTCCCTAATTTTTACGGCCAAAAGAACTATGACATCATAGTGTGTGAGCGCCCTTTTGTTCATCGAAGGATTTGTTTTATTCTCAGCATCCGTGTGGTGCTCCCAAGAGGCGATGGCGTAAGGTCCTTGGGCCCGCTCATCGTGACTTGCAACTATACTTAGCTTTGATTTTGCTTTCTACAATCACATACAGTGGAACCTTGGATTACGAGCATAATTCGTTCAAGAAGTGGACTCATGTTCCCAAAACACTCGTAAACCAAATCATCATTTCCCATAAGAATGAATGAAAACTCAAATTATTCGTTGCACAGCCCCAAAACAAAATACATAAAAATAATTAATACAATCTATAAAATGAAAATAAAACAAATTAATCTGCACTTTATCTTTAAAAAAAAGTACAAATAAATCCCGACAGATAAGTGTTTCCGTTGGTGTGCAAAGGCGCTGTGTGTGTGTGTGTGGAATTAGCCCCTCTCTGAAAAGGTGAGAGAGTGATGCTCAGTGTCAAATTAAGAGTCGCATGCGTGATACATGATACTCAGCGCTTGTAAACTAATACTTATTAAAAATCTTTGCTCGGTTTGCGGAACACTCGTAAACCACGTTACTCGCAATCCGAGGTTCCACTGTACCTGCAAACCTACTGACAGTATTCAATCACTCAAGCACAATTATCTCATCATAGTTAAGCACTGAAATTTTTGCCTCAAATGCTTCAAAGGAAATGGAAAGAAAAAAAGCCTGAAAATGAGTAATGAAATAAATGAGAGTGAATTGTTGCAGTAAAGCCTGTAGCCTGTACCTTCTACGCAGTTAGTGGAGAAGAAGGCGATGTTGCGGGTTTCCAGAGGATTGTCATGGGTGCAGTCGGGTGATCGCGTCTGTGGTTCTGATTCCCCAGTTAGAGACGAGTTGTCGACCTGCGCATATGAGAGGCTCAGTTTTGGACAGTTCACTCATATCTTATTTCACCAATCAAAGCTAGTAGACCTTTGTGAGAATAGCTATATGGACACATCTGTATTTGGTATGATGCGAGAAGGGTTCGAGTTAAACCGTGATGAAGGGATAAAACCAATTGACCTTTAAAGTAGACTTGAATGATGCCAACTTTTTAAAGAAGGCAGTTAGACCCTTAAAAAGGCGCATGACCCTTTAAAAAACAACGGATGACTTGTCATCAACATGTGACAGAGACACGTATGTCTGTGTGAGCTGTACACACAATCAATTAACGGACACCACTTGCACATTACAGGGAGTTTTTGACACATACTCCTTTACAGTCACGACCTCGCTCTAAGCCCTTTCCACATGCTTGGGACATTAAAGGAGTTCCTGGTAGGCCAGTGTTTCCCCGACATGAAGCAATAATGACTCTGGCTGAGAAAACTTTCTACCTTTATGCTATCCAAGCACAAGTGAAACGCTAAGATAAGTACATTCATGTAGCTGAGAAATAAAGGTCCGTTTTATTCTCACACCTGTGATTCTGCGCAATCAAAAAGTCCCGTGCTGACTCGAACACCCCTTGTAATATGCAAGCAAACAGAATCTATAGAATATGCCTTAGAAAAGTTTTACTGAAATGTCTGTATGCTTCAAAAACGTGTTAGTTCATTCCTGGTTGATTTTGAACTGTATCAGGATGAAAGATCACACATCACTAAATGAGTAAAAGTTGTGTGTATTCGTGTGTGTGTGTGTGTGCGCACCTTGCAGCCGTGGGAAGAGATTATTCTGAGGTCAGCAGGAATTCTGTCGCCACCTTTCACCTCTACAAGATCTCCAGCCACAACCTCCTCAGCGTTGATCTGCATCTTCTCCCCCTCACGGATCACCAACGCTTGCTGTGTGCAGAGAGGATGTCATTCAGAATGGTTTTACTCGTGACCAGCAGGACTATCTGAGGCTACCCTGTGTCTGGGGAACACACTGTTAGCGTACCTGGGGCACCATGTTCTTGAAAGACTCCATAATCTTAGAGCTCTTGGCCTCCTGGAAGTAGGAGAAGCAGCCGGTGATGATGACTACAGCCGACAGGACGATACCGAGATACAACTAAGGGAGAGAAAAACACACAGTGGTATTGGTGTAATGAATTGATTATTCTATCTGAAATGGTACAGTCTATATGGGAAGGTGTGTGTTTTTTGCGTACGTTGTCCCCAGCTGGTTCGTCCTCAGTGGCAGCCTGGATGGCGTAGGCCAAGAAGCAGAGGATAGCGCCAATCCACAGCAGGATGGAGAAGCCTCCAAAGAGCTGCCTGCAGAACTTCACCCACTCTGGCGTGGTTGGGGGAGGTGTGAGGGCATTAGGACCATCCCGCAACAGAAACTCAGCTGCCTTGGCATTAGTCAGACCCTGATGCAGAGACGAGAAAGCTTAGGCATGATACTGAATTCACAAAGGCACGTTTCATTGTAATGAAGCACTCATCGTCTATACCGCTTATCCTGTAAAGGGATGTGGAAGCCCTGGAGTCTGGAGTGCACAAGGCAGGGTAACCCGGGACAAGGTGCCAATCCATCACAGGGCACACATACATACACATACTGATTCACACACTACTGGGCAAACTGGGAACACAATTTAGTCTAATCTGCAGGTCTTTAGAAATCTGGGAGGAAACTGGAGCACCCTGAGGGAACCTACCAAGGACGAGGAGAACATGCAACGCAAAGGTGACAGCCCTAACCAGTAAGCCACTATATTATATACAGTGTTGTGAAATGAACAGTTTATACTCGTGTGAAAGGTGAGCAGCAGTAAATTGGATCACACTGACACCTAGTGGACATTTCAAGACATTGCAATAGTTTAAACAGGGTTTTAAACTAAGGGAGATGCTCACCTGGACTATGTCTGTCTGGAATTTCCGACATACTTCTTCCACTGACATCTTGTGTTCTGTCTGAAATAGAGAGTGACAATTTTCAAACATGAAACAAAAGAAGAAAAACTGCCAAATACAGTATTGGTGCTGATTGTATTATTATTTTTGTATGACATACATATAATACAGAAACTGTGTTTGCCAAAGAAGCTACTTCTGAAGTTTATGCAACATGGAAGTGACCAATCTTGCTTCCCTAAAAATGACAAGTCGCTACTATAACTTCATCCATTTTGGAGAGATGATTTTATACACGCCCCAACAGTGGCCTGTCAAACAATAATCATTTAAAATGTAAATTATTAATTCATTTCTTTGTGAGTATTGCTTCTAAAATTGCTTTTAAAAGCATATGACCAGTAAAAAGTTTTGCTTAAATAATTTTTTGGTTAAAAAAAAAAAAAAAGTTTAAAAAAAATCTTTAGTGTCTGTAACACTGTCAAATTCATGTTGCAATATCTTAACAATTTTGTGTTTTAGAATAAGTGTCATCTGAATGACAATTAAAATCATTGAAAGATCTGAATTTAAAAAGTTACGTACTCTACATAAAAGGGAATGAAATTGTATTTAGCAAAGTGTTTCTTTTTATTTGTATTATAAAAATATAAACGTTTATGCATATTTACAAACAAACAAAAAAGCATAGATCAGGAGATAAGAACCATTAAGAATTATTTTTTAAAAATTGTGTTTTATGATCCTATCTAAAAATTCACTTTTTAGAGCAGAAATAAGTGAAATTCCTGGAGCTTACCAGAGGAACTTCTTTCTTCAGGTCATCCAGATCCTTCCCCCCTTTTTTCTTTTTGTCAGGGGAGGACTTGTCATCTTTGTCCTGTGTGGTAGCCACACGGTAGCTGTCTGATCGCCCATACTGAAACACAGATCCCATAATGAGATACCTTAGACCAGTGGGAAAACTGCTGTGAAAGCTTCCTTTCATGACTCTTCATTTACGAGCTCGTTGTACTGCCATCTAGTGGTCAAATCTGGTGCAACATCTCTAAGAGTATAATTAATATGCACACGCAGCTGTCATTTGTGTGTGTGTGTTTGTCGTTTAAAGATCATCTCTGAATTTAAAAAAAAAAAACTAATTAAAGAACAAAATAACACAAGCAATTTATTAAAGTAATTTACTTCAATTTAATTTAGTAAAGAAATTACTTCAAAATGTTCCCAACTACCGAGCTTTCTTCCTTTCTTTTTTTAATTAACAACATAAAATAAACATATAAATACTGGCCACTGTTTGGAGTCCTAAAAAGGAATATATAAATTTGCCAGTCAGTGTTAAGGATCCAATATACAAACCACACGATTAAACATATGCAAGAAAGAACATTAATTAATTAATTGATAATGCATATATAGATATATACATATATGTATTATCAATTATATATAATTTATGGTTTTCATTAATGCCCGAGATATATATATATATAAATTCTTGGGCATTAATCAAATAAAGATTCTGGTGTGCATTTTATTTTACAGATAAGACATACATGTAAAGTTCATTGTGAAATACAAAAAAAAAATGTTTTTTCTGGATGTTGATTTAGTACTTTTGAAAAGTGTATATAATAATTATAATATAACACAATAAGGTGTCCCTATTGTATTACTTTGGCTGCAAGACCCAAGACGTGCGTGGGTGCCGAAGAGCCTATTGCGCAACAAGGTGCTGTTACGCAACAATGCGTGTCACTAATACCATGAAAACACGGCTTGTTTTATTTCTTACATATTTGTATATGATATAAATATTATATTATTTGTTATGTTATCTGATAACAGAAACAATCATGAAGATGCATGGTTTGTTCCCAATGTGCAAAACCCTTTGTGCATCCATAAATCTTATTATTTTGATT
Organism: Clarias batrachus; assembly: GCA_003987875.1. Taxonomy (NCBI): domain Eukaryota; kingdom Metazoa; phylum Chordata; class Actinopteri; order Siluriformes; family Clariidae; genus Clarias; species Clarias batrachus. Next base: position 62,963 of record QMIH01000347.1, on the reverse strand, counting down.
CACACACATTCACATTTCATACAAACTTAATTCTTTTGATTGTGTAAAGCTGCTTTGTGACAATGTTAATTGTTAAAACGCTATACAAATAAAATTGATTTGAATTGAATTAAAGCATGCGACTCCTGCAACAAAATGTGTTTGAATTAGATTTGACTTCTTTGGTGAGTTATAAGGTGGGCATTGGTGGCCCGGTGATTAGTTTCTCGTCTGCCATGCAGAAGGCCTGGGTTCCATCCCCAGCCACTAGATGCACTGGAACTCAGACAGGGCATCTGGTATAAAACCTGTTCTGTGTGCCAAGTTCTGTGTGGATTAGTTAGTCTGCTGTGGCAACAACAAAGCTTTATTATAACATTAATAGTGTAAATAAATTTTAATCTGTGTGTGCTTGACAACAATTCATAGATGTCTAATCAATTAAAAATCTGCTTCGACAGTATTGCTATTGTTAATATAAAAAAGTTTTTGTTTAAGAACGAGTGTCTATAATTGCAATTTGTAAACAAGGTTTAGTGTGTGTGTGTGTTTTCCAGAAATTTGTTTGAAATGTCAGATAATAAATTATTCACAAACAATATTGTTTTTTATATGATTTTTTGTTTTGTTATTGTTTTTATATTTTTTGTATATTTATTTGCTGAAGAATACATTTAAAAAATATATTTTTTAACATTTGTAAGTAAGGATTCATCTTTGTGTGTGTGTTTTAACAATTTATTTAAAAGAAAACCTACTGGATAAAAAAAGCATAGTTTTTGCTCAGTCATGTGTGCAGTTGGTTAAAATGAAATGAAATTAATTTTAGCGTATTGCCTGGGTTGTGCTGAAAAAAAAAGGATATGGCGAACACTATATTGTGCAATCGCAAGACTATATATAACCATTAAAACATAGTGATGCAAAAAAAAAAAAACTGGTCTGGGCTTTAAGCCAGTTGACAAGATTCCAGTGAAAGTGAGGCCTGGGGTGTCATTGGTCAGATAATTACTTCAATCAGAGCCGCCCCTTCTCCTCGACACAAGCTTTAGAGCTTCGGTGTCATCAATACTGAGGGCACGGAAATGACTTTACGTCTCCTATGGATGAGGATGGATGTTCGAAATATATCCGCATTAGATAATGCTCCTATTACATAATCAACCTCGCCGGTCTTTGCATGTGTAAAACCCCTTAAGTAGCAAAAAGGTTCATGAGCAACAATCTGCAGGCAAACAGTGCCAATTTTCTTTTAAGACGTTGAATATTAAGTTAGAGAAACCCTTGATTTGTCATACTGTATGAGGACTGATGGGTGGCTTACTACTTCCTGCTTGAAGACATTGTTCAAGTCCAATAGTTATCAGGTTCTAATAAGGAGAAACATTAAGGAAAAATTACAGAATACACAGCCTTGTTTTATTAAGTGAGACAATTAAAAAAAAAATTATATTACCGAAGAAACCTCTTTCGTAATGTTTTTCTGGACTGTTGCATTAATATCACGTGTGAAGTCTGTGAATGAGGTGTTACTACAGAAGTGAACTTGTAATTACTCAAATTAAAATGACTGAAGTAAACCTCCTAAAATTCATTAAACATTCTAACCAGATAGATTTGAGAATTCAAAAGCACTGGGGTATAACAGTATTTTAATCACATGCTCTGTATTTCATGGCTAAGACACGTGGTTCTGCTGATGTTTTTGTTAGCTTGCACCTGTCCTGGACTCATCAGATCAAACCGCATACACACAAACGCAGAGAGAGAGAGAGAATAAAATCTTTTGATCTCATCCCGATAAAGTAGAAAGCAATCATAAATGAATTAACATGCTTTTAAACTATACAGGTGTTTCAGTGAAACTTGTGCAGTGTGTGTGGGTGTGTGTGTGTGTGTGGGTGGGGGGGGATTGATCTAGTTAGGATCAGAGACTGAAACAAAGCATCAAGTCTAATTATAGTCTCTTTGAAATAGATAATGAATCATCATAGGTCTTGGTGACACAGAGAGAGAGACAGAGAATGTGGTGCCAATGCTGAAGTGAAGTGGTGGGTAAAATGCTAAACTCAAGTGAGTGCACGGGTAGCTCAGTGGTTAAGAAGTCGGACTACTCATCAGTAGTTTTTTTTTTTTATTATTAACTTCAAAAGAAAAAATCTTCGTTGACTGATTTTCATGCCAAAACAAACGCAATAATCAAAGTATTTTTTAATGCCTGAATAAAGCGAGACAATGTAATACCCAAATGATTTTGAAGTAAAAGTAACGTGATGCCCTAATGGGACGTCACGTCGGAAAAACTGCATGGAAAACTGCAGCCCTCTCCTGTGGTCTGTCCGCGTTCAGGTGCTCCCCATCCTTCAAGCATGAAGAAAACACAAAGAATTTCACCAGCTGGTCCAGGAAGACTGAAAGAATGAAGCTGATTGGCTGCAGCATTCTGAAAAGTTGGAATTGTTCATCTCCATTTTAAAATAACACAAGTGAGCACACAAAAGGTGCGATATGTGAACGGCCCCAAAGATTGCCTAGTGTGAGGATCTGCATTCAATCACCTCGGCAAAAAAGGGGTGGTGGCTAGATTGGATCACTGACCTTTTCTTTGCACATTAAGATCGTGACATCCTCTCCCATAGGGGACAAGATGTAGACTGACTGAAGATGCTGAAGTCACGCTTTTCCGTGCCCAAAGGACAGAACGTGAGAGCCTGTTAGCCTTTAGCTAACTTGCTCATTTTTAACGACCCTTGAACGCTGTGACGTTAAACACCATAGCTTTCTACTGTAAACGTTGTCATGACGATGACGTTAAACATTGGAAACTATTAAGTTTAGCCGTAATCTGGGGTCAGGATAGCTGTAACCATCTCCAAAACACACAAACAAAACAAAGAGTTAATTGGTGAGTAGAATATGTTTTTATTTCAAAGTAGGAAACCTCCTATTACGTTGTATTACTGCATTCCTAATTTGAGGGTGTGGGCTGGGTCAGGATTGACTCGCTCTCCAGGCGGATCGACTTGGACGTGCGGTCCAGGTCAAACGCTACGATACAAACACGCAGTATTACTGGGAGGAAATGTAATGTATTCATACTGTATGAGCAGGTGTTAATGGAGAGAGTGTTAAATGATAAAATAGTGCCTAATTAGTGAGCAAGTTTAGCATTTTGACCACTAAACCTGACTCAACCTAGACACACACACACACACACACACACTCACATTTCCTGATCAATTTCCAGAAGAGCTAGTATGACAGCCAGGACACTCTCCGGGATGTGAGCAGCTATTTTAATGCACTGCGCACTGCTGATACACGAAAGTGCACCACCTTCCCGGAAATCTCTCAGACGACAATGTGATTGTCTATGGATTTGCTATAAAATTTTAAAGCAGCTGTTAAGTTGTTAAGTGGTTGAACAATGCCTGTGAAGTGGGTTTAGTTGGCACACGTTTCTTCCTGTCAAAAAAAGACATCTATAAACAGGTATAGATTAACTTTCTTTTTTCAGACTTAACTGATGGATGAAATAAAAAAAGAGAGACACAACTTAAAACAATCAAAGCATAAAGGTGTCAGAATTCCAAACACTAGCGCCCCCTACTGCCCGATAAAGGAATACGACACGTTTACAGAAGATCCTTTTTTCTTCAATTTTCCGTTTTATTATCAGATAAACTATTGCACAGTGGATTCCTGATGCCATGTACTTCATAAATGCTTCGATGCAATAAATAAAAATAAACTGTGGTGTGTGGATATGCTATAAAGGAGTCTGGGGCATTTTCTGACATAATCTATTATGTTTGCCATCACAGGCGAGACATTATAAACACCTCATAAAAACCAGCATGGCCATAAGAACTACTGTATAAGAACACGGTCGCTCGATGTGCTCAACAGCACGGAAGGAACAAAAATAAATAAATTACCCAAACATATTTTTTGAGAGAATATTGCTAGGAAAGACTACTTTCATCACTCCTACACAATTTCGAAAACACATTAAAGCCTGCCGTGGCCCGGCACCTTCCTTCAAAATTCACAATCAAGGTCTTTTCATCAATTTCATTTTCCATTCTGGCTCATGAAAGCTCCATCATCTGGCCTATGGCTCCTAATTTCCCTATTGGGCTGACCAAGGACACACCTGCTTACACCCACACGGCGGACGTGCACGCATCCACACTGAGCTGTCAGCCAGGTGACATTCGATTGATAGAGAATGAGGAGGTGAGAAAGAGAGATGGACGGATGGACAGAGATAGAGAAAGAAAAAGAAGACAGATGGAAAGAGAGAGGAGCGTGGAGGAGGAGGACACTGACAGGCTGAGAGGGATATTTGTTGCGATGGAGTCAATGTGTACAGACAAGTGGAGAAGGGACGAGCGAAAAAAGGAGACAGAGAGGGAAAGAGAGAGAGAGAGAGATCAGAGAGGGGATTTTGTCGTTTCCTTCCAGTGGGGTAATTAGATATTGACCTGCTGCTCTGTCAGCGTGTGAGCTTGTTGCCAACGGCGATGGCATTTATCGCCTGATGGCTCTTACCAGCACACCACCTGGCCACTTCTAACTGGACACACACACACACACACACACACACACACACACACAGCCCATCTGACTACAACATACATTGCAGTACACACTACACAAAGTTTTATATATCATTTTTATATTTCTGGCCCTCAGCAGATTATGATGATGAGTCTTCTGGGGCGTGTATGAACTTTGAATCTCCGGATCTGAAATCTATTAAAATCCTGTGGTCTGATTAGAGGGGAAACCTGAGAATATAAAGGAGTTTGCTCTGGCCTAGGTAGACATTACAGCAAGAAGATCGATGCTCTTATTCCCTGCAGGGAAAAAAATCGTGGGGGTGCACAAACTTTAAGCTTTTCAGCTAGTCTTCATTATGGGTAATGGGTTTAAAGTAAAGTCAAACAGCGTTGACACTGCGCTGAAATTATATTTGTAGGAAATGATTATGTATTTTAAATATACATTCACTAGAGACTTTAATAGAAACACCTGTGGCCAGTCAGGTTGCAGTAGAGCGATGAACAGAATCACATGAATTACACGAATATTCCACGAGTGATGATAAAAGATTCTACCAGCACGTTTAACTTTATGTATCCCTTCATGTCATAGGTGTGCTAGCACTCGATCACTTCTTGCAGCCACCGTCGGTCGCCAGCATGGGTGAAAGTAGGTCGGTAAATTCCGCAGTACAGGAAAGAGGGGAAAGCAGCTGCCTGCCACAAACCTCATTCAACAACATTCAAAAGTCATGGAAGCACGTTTAGCAAGAAAACACATCTGCCATCTTAAACAACACTTCGTTGTTTTTTTCTGTCTCCTTAGTAATTGCTTTTAAGTCGGTCTAAAAATTGCCTCTGACCCGGGCATGTTGTCTGTTCACAGCTAATGAGAGCTAAAAAGCTAACTAGGTTTGAACACAAGGCTGAATTCCAAATCTCTCACTAACCCCTGATCAAGGGCACTACTAACTAGGAAAGGCACTGTACACCCACTACAACAGCTTTTTAGGATTCAATCCCTGTGTGGAATAAGTGGCAATCTACTGTAAAGTAATGGTTAATTCTCCTCAGCTTACGGCTATATAGTACCGGTACAAATTTAAAACTACCCTCTCCCCCCCCGTTAATCACATTAACTGTCAGTTGGTAAGTGTGGGGTGCTTGCTCGTTGGTGCGCGGAAAGCTACGTGTTGGCAGATCAAAAACCAACAAACGGATCATAATCTGTTGACAAGAATGGTGTTTGTAGAACTGTTGTATAAAAGCAGTATCACACTCAAGGTCATGAGTTCGATTCCCACCTCGGGTCTGAGTGCATGGAGTTCTCCCTGTGTATAGTGGGTTTCCTTCCTGCCACGCTCCAATGACCTGCAGTTTAGGCTAATTTGCATTTCCACAGTGTGTGAGTGAATGTATGCTTGTGTGCCCTGCAATGATTGGCACCCTGTCCTGGGCGGCCCTATTTGTGCTCGGAGTCACCCGGGATAAGCTCCACACTTCAGGAAACTCTGAACAGGAAAGCGGTATGGAAAATTAGTGAGAGAGAGTGAATAGCTGGACTGTTGTATAAATCCTATACACATCTTGTATAAATCCTATACATACTCAAAGAGTCATAGTGACTCTTTCTCATAGTGACCCACACAGGGCACCAGAGCTCACAAAACTAGTGAACGACTCTGATATACATGATATCGAAAAGTTTTTTTTATTATTTTATTTTGGTCTATATATTTCTAGAAAATAACTAGGAACAACACTGATGATTTCCGTGTCCGTGTGTTACCTGTCCTAATGTAACAGAGCTGCTCTTTGAGAGAGACAGAGTCCACGGTATGGAATTACATCCTACTTTCTACTGACTGACTCCATACACACACATCCAACTATACACTAGTGACCTCTGAACTCTGAACCCTGATAACTAATTATTGATGCTGCTGTAACTGAGGGCCTTGGTTAGTCCAGAGCGTGTGTACTTAGAAAACGTTGAAATAAAAGAGAGAGATGGGGAAAGAGTGATCTTGTACACCTGGCACTGCATTAACTGACTAGCTAATAATGCATCTCATGTACAGTGTGATGATGCACTATAATTGAACGGTATCATCTTTGGAAGTGAGTCATTGAAGACCCAGCTGAAACACATTGCATCGAAGAATGAAAAAGAGAAAGGAGGAGAGAAAAATCTTGAATAGGGATAAAGAAATCCTTAATGTTTAGTCGTCATCATGGACTATACAGTGGTGGCCAAAAGTATTAAGGCAACATCTGCCATGTATCATAGTTCTTTCTCCCTGTGCACAAAACAGATGATATCACTAATTAGTTCAAGCCTATTTGGCTAAAGCGTTGCGCTGTTGAAAATCAGCTGCTTTAGTCAATGGATAGAAAAAATCTGTTGCAGGACTTTCCTTTTCTGGTGCGATGGGTGTTCATCTCTGCACAACAACAGCAATAACTTATAACTGACTTCATATTAAATGATATTTATATAGCGCTTTTAACATTACTCATTGTTACAAAACAGCTTTGCAGAAAAAAATGGAAATGAGTTCAAAAATTTTGAGGAAACTTTTATAAAACATAATTATCAGATTGTTCCTGATGAGCAAGCCGAAAAATCACCTTGAGATGGCAACAGAAGGATTGACCTTGAGAGGAACCAGAGTCATTTGTGTGATAACGAATAGCAAGGATTGATTTGCAGTCATGCTGTGTGTTAGAAGGCTGGAGGTTCAATATAGGAGAGGTGTTTAAGTTAATATAAAGTCCACTTTCATTACTGGAGGCTCAAGTACAAAAACCTATGGCTGGAATTTCAGCGCTGAACTATTGAGCGACTGCATTGATTAAGCGACTGCAAAAATATTGTTGTATAGTAATTTCACTGCATAAAACAACAAATTTGCCTTATTATCTTGATATTGACACTATTTTTTAAAATCGAGATTAATTAAAATTAAAAGATTAAAACATTGAATTTCACTTTTATCTCGATACATTTGACCACAATGTATCTTTAAATGGAAAGCTAGTGAAGAACAAGCAAAAACTCTAATCTGCCTGCTATAAACTACAAATTTGTCACTGTTTTACTGTTGGAAGCGTCACATTCTTCATACACACAAAATAAATCAGATCAAAGCAGGTGGCTCTCCTCTGAGCCCACTTCACCTTAATAATTAAAAAAAAAAAAGTATTTTATGAGTACTTTTTATGAGTTCAGCATATCCAATATTCCTTTATGTATATGAACCTGTAAGAATTTAGTTAATCTTCTCACTGAAGGACATCACCCAGACTTTATACATGGTCACTATGTATTATTTTAATAAAAAATCAAAACAAGTCGCATTTCATGCAATATTTACAGATAACTGAGACTTCACATTAGACACATGTATCTCATAGTCAACATATAAAATTTCATAAATAGTAAATTAGATAGGAGGAAAACTTACTTGCCATTGACAGAGTTGATGACTTCCTGTGAATCATGTTACTTGAGCATTTTTTCATTACGTATGTTGTAATAGTTTTTTTTTTTTTTTTCACAGGAGTTACAGGGATGACATTGAGTTATGATAAGCTATATTGTCCCTATATACTGATGAACATAAAAGATCATAACAAAGCACCAACTCCATTTCCTTTTCTAGGCCACCCTCTTCACATAATGCTTTACAATTCATATATTAGTATGTTTTAAATGTTGTATTACGAGCTGGTATCAAAACGTTACATGATTAGTTTTGTAGTTTTGCCAACAGAATGCAGCAAAAGGCTCCATGCACAGTCACAGCGAGCACCGACCTTCATAAGTCAGTGTGCCAAAAGACATCACCCTGTGTACATCGGGAGCTGTGCAACTGGTGCTATTTGCACCACGTGTGTTAACACGTCTGAGATTTCATCATGGTCTTCCATAGAGTCATTTGACATGATTCAGCAAGTTTGTGACATGTGTCCTTCGAGATGTTTTCAGAGGGATCACTGGAAGACGACGAGAGATCAGGAAGACTTTTAACTAGCTCAACCCCCCAAAAATTTGAAACCATTTGGCAACTTGTGAATGATGATTATTGCAGAACTTCCGCACTCATCCTACTAGCCAGATAAAAATAAAGTAAGTAATAAGAATAAAGTACTTCCTCGTAAACCAAGCTAATCTTGAAAATCTATTTATTATATTATGGTGGAGGAATTATCTATCTGTCTATTATCTATTATCTATCTGATGGTTTGAATGCTGAGAAATGTCAGAATTTCTCTTTGCACAGGATTAGGCAGCAAGTAAACAGTCTGTTCTCTGAGATTATGTGTTGGAAACACGAAACATGCCCAAGTAAGGATCTGAGTGACTTTGACAAAGATCAAACTGTGATTGTAAGACTACTGGATCAGAGAATTTACAATCCGGCAGGTCCTGTACATGGTGGTTAATACCTACCCAAAGCGGTCCAAGGAAGGACAACTGGCGTCAAAGTCACAGGCTCCCATGGCTCACTGATGTGTGGGAAGCAAATGAAAGTGCATCAGGTACAATCCAACAGGAGAGTAAGTGTAGAACAAATTGCTGAAAAGGTTCATGCTGACCAGGACAGAAAAGTTCCAGAACACACAGTGAATTACAGCGTGCTGTGTACGGGGGTGTATCGGCAGAATGGTCAAAGTGCCCATGCTGACTCCTGTCCATTATCAAAATCTCCTGCAATGGGCACACAAGCATCAGAACTGGATCATGGAGCAATGGAAAAATGTGACCTGATGAATCACGTTTTCTTTTATATCATGTGAGTGGTACATATCTTGGGGAAACATGGCACCAGGATGCACTCTGGGAAGAAGGCAACTAACAGAGAGTCTCTAGGATACGCTCCACATAAAACCTTAGCTCTTGGCATTTAAGTGAATGTTATTTTGACACCTAGCACCTACCTAAACACTGCTTCAGAACACCACTTCATGGAATGGAAACCAGATGTATTCCCTGAAGTCAGCTGCCTCTTTAAGGAGGATAATTTAGCCTGACCCACTCTTTGAACATGAGAAGGAGTTCAAGGTGTGGCCTTGGCCTCCAAATTCCCCAGATTTCAGTCTGATCGAGCATCTGCGTGATGTGCTGGTCAAACATTTCTGATTAATGGAGAACCCATTTTGGAATTTACACATCTTAAAGGATCTGCAAGCGTCTTGGTACCAGATACCACAGCTCACCTTGTGGTGTCCATGCTTCAATTGATCAAGGCTGTTTTGGTGACACAAGGGGGAACTCTCATAATCTAGCAGCAAGACCATGAAGCTGTCATCAGAACACTTTAAATAGTTTTCACATTTGACTTGAAGAAGTAGCAAACGTTTTACCTTTTATACTTAGGCTAAGAAGTGTTTAAATAATGTGTACAAGGATTTGGGTAAACAAAACCAGTCTTGTTTTGTGTAAAAAAAATTCATAGGGTTCTAGTTTATAATGGACGTTATGTAACACTAAGGTCACAACTTTCCATCAAAGCCTAGTGGGAGCTTTAGCTGTGAATGTGTGGTGGTACAGAAAAAATGGAGACTGCCCCTAGAGAGTGAAAGTGTGAGAGTGTGAGAGTGTGAGTGTGTGTACGGTATGTGTGTGTATGTGTGCAGTATTTAAACACCTTGTGAACTTGAAGAAGCAGGTTGAAAAAATCTGTCAATAACATGATATGGATAAATAAAACCTAATCACTTTTTCATGAGAACTATGAAAAAGTGATTATATTTTATTTATTCATAATGTGTATGTCTGGGTGTTCTTTGGAATGCTAGAATGTCCTTGGGGCCATATGCTGTGGACTCTGCTGTGAGTTATCAAGGGTTGGTGGGAATACAGATTGCATAATCCGATTAGGAGAGATGAGGATTAGCTTGCACTTCACTCCCTAATCTCTCGCTTCACATTATACCCTGGCTGTATTCTGACACTCGCACCGAGTGACCATAAGAAATCTCTTAGCAGATGAACACGCTGATACCTTGTGACATAGCACAAAATGCAAATAAAAATGAGGCAAAATGGTTAAACGAAGAATACATTCAGCCATGTGAGCTCTATGTTATTAAACTAAATCTAAAATCCTTCCTAATGCATTACCTCTTCTGTCTCCTCCTGCCCTTTTAGCTTAACCATCCATCTGCCCATCCATTCATCCATCCATCTGTCCATTCATCCACATATTCACTTATCCTCTGCCTGGTAGCTTTGCTAGAAATTAGGCCCTATCTGTTTACACAATCTCACGTCTTAATATGTATGTGTGAATCTGTATTTATAAAACATTGATATAATTTAATTGGTTCAAATGGACAAGAAATTACCTGAGACTCCACTGTGTCACTCTGCCTCTCTCTCACACACATACACACACAGGCACACAAGCAGAAACAAAAGAACATGTATCACTTTCTCTCAGCTTTTCAGTTGTCTTCTGTCTCAGAACCTGGCTTATGTCGTATATCTGAATCGAATTGTTTTATTTTATGCTTTCGTACTCCACATGACTGTTCCTACTGTAATAAAAGAGCACAAGAATAAACAGACAAAAGTATCAAGACTATCTAGGAAAATATTTTGCATTTTTGTGTGCAGTTCCCCTTACATTACAAGAGCGCAGCATGAATAAATCATGCTGTGCTGAGCAGGGAACCGGATCCCGGTCCTCGGATAACCTCCCGTAGACACCGGTAATCTCACCGCAACGCTAACCTTCTGGGTAGCTTTCAACGCTGGAGGAACTGTAGGAGGGGGTAATCCTAGCTTGGGAAACTGAACACATCTTCACGGCAACACATGTAGTTCAGACACAGTCTGGTTCTTCTAATACACATAACATTTCATTTCAATTGAATTGAATAATAAAACCCAAACGGACCAATCAGCTAACTCAATGACCTCCACACGCTCCACATGCGCTCGCTAATCCTGTGGATCTAGGATTTACTTTTCTTTTATCTATAATGAATGCAATGTTCAAGGTTCAGAGAGGTTTGATAAGTACGCATCTGGATTTAGCAGACTGAATAATCAGATGCCAAATGAATAAAAAGATGTTATGTTAATTAAGTGAATGATTAATGCTCAGTTGCTGTAAAGACTAACAAGGTTGTCGATCAATACTCTCTGAACCAATCGCTCTGATCGGTGGCTGCTGTCACTTTGACATAAAACACTGTCTCGGCATGATTCTTCTCAAAAGGCTCACATCAAGGGCACAGAACATGAAAGCAATATAATATTATAATATAATAATATAATATTAAGTAAAATAATATTTCTAGTAATATAATATTATTATTTCTAGTAATATAATTTCATGATAGTGTTTTTAACAATGGCAAACGTCGCAAAGCAGCTTTACAGAATCAAAGGAGATCCAGAAACAAAATTATTATTATATACGTTTTCAATGCTTGGTGCTCATTTTAACGCTATAAAATAATGACCTTACAATGTATGACTGAGTCACTCATGAAGAATGACTTCATCTCTCTAGCAAGTCCAGAATGTACTGTCCCACTTTAGCAAACCCCAATCGTCCTCAGCCAGTTCCCCGCAGAAAGGCCGTCACCTAGACACCTGAGTACGTACCGACTGTGGAAACGTGAGCTCAGCTCAGCTGGAACGGTACAACGCGATCCTATCCTTTCTCTCTTGTGACCCCCGTCCACTGTTCCTCCCTCTCCATCCATTCTGTCTACCCTTTGTCTCCTCACACATCTGACTCAATATTCTCATCAGGAACTCCCAAATGAAGTCTCTTTGTATGTTCCTAAACAAAAGCTGTAGATTCTGAGATTTTTGAGGGGGAAATAAATCCTGCACCCCCACCCCCTGCCCCCCCCCCTCCCCACACAAATCAGATGTCCCTTGTATCTATCTCTCAAGGTTAACTGTAACAGTACATACAATAATTCTAGCTCTTTTCTCTTCCTTTTCTCCCTCTTTTTTTTCCCCCGCATATGACATCAATCTCACCACATTCTCCTTTATCCTGTATCTATTTTTACGATAATAAGACTCATCCAGGCTCTGCACAACTATAGGCGTTTTTTCCAGCTGGTCTAAATGTCTCCTTACGTAAGTGCACGTCATATCGTCTATAAATACCTAGAGCATTCTATGTGTCCAGTAGGAAGCCGTTTAGCTTTCAGACAAGGTCTTTCCATGTCTTTGCACAATCTGTCCATCGGTCATGTACAGGGAGTTTCCACGGGCTTGGCCCCGCCCCCTGCTCGACGCAACCCGGTGCAGAGCACGAGGCAGCACTGCGTCACCGCGTTCTGCGAGAATAAGCCGGTGGAGCGGAGACGCGGGTATCAGCGCGCGCGCTCCTGCATCTGCCGCCTTTCTATTCCAAGCACATAGACAAATCATGACTCGGCATGATATTCTGCGCGTTATCACTTTTTTCCCTGCGTATTTGGGACATTGCTGATGGGGTCGTTTTGCCGCAATGACACTTACACATTCAGATTCAAATGTGCTTTTAGATAGATAGATAGATAGATAGATAGATAGATAGATAGATAGATAGATAGATAGATAGATAGATACTTTATATTGATCCCGCAGGAAATTCCAGATATCCAGCAGCAATTGAGACAGTAATACAAATACAAGTTTGTAGATGTGATTTAAAAAAAA
>QMIH01000347.1:0-24678 GCA_003987875.1 Clarias batrachus | reverse complement strand
TTTGTTTTTGTTTTTTGTTTTGTTTACTTTACAGCAGTGATTCCCTTAGTATGCGCTCATGCCAGTGTCAGATAGATTTCTTCTTTTCCTGTTAAAACGGCGCCTGCGCGCACCAACAGAAACACTTATCTGTTGGGATTTATTTGACCTTTTTTTAAAGGTAAAGTGTAGATTAATTTGTTTTATTTTCATTTTATAGATTGCATTAATTATTTTTATGTATTTAATTTTTGGAGCTGTGAGACGAATAATTTGAGTTTTCATTATTTCTTATGGGAAAATGATGATTTGGTTTACGAGTGTTTTGGAACACGAGCCCACTTCCAGAACAAATTAAGCTCGTAATCCAAGGTTCCAATATATATATATATATTGCAATATATTAATAAAAATAGGTAGTAGTGGAAATTTCTATATATGTATTTTAGCATATCAAATCATGGAAATTGCAAAAGCTTTGTGCATGTATTTCATGTCTCTTACAGTTTGTGAGAAGAAGTGAAACAGGAGGTTACCCTACATAGATTTATATAACATGGTGTTCACACAACATCCCAATTACATAATGTTCTATACCATAGAACATATCGAAGACATTAAACAATGATATATGTCATTAATGCTGGCATGACTGTAATGACAGTTACAGAGTGTAAATGTCCTTTATCTGGGCTTCACCATTCTCCAACCATCCACTTAATTCATTTAGGTCGTTCATGGCCGCCACTCTTTTGCCCTGGGAGAAAAATTTGTTTTAACGAGCACATGACAGAAAAGAGCAATATGAATGGATTTTCAGGACACATCATATTTTGCTGTTTAATGCAGCTGCTTCATTTCACGTATTGCCTAAAACATGGAGGTTCAAAACCAAACGAAGGATGTAATTAAAAGTCTGTGATTTAAAAATGATTATTGCTGTTTACTATAAAATTGCTCAAGAGGCAAAGGTGACAGAGATAAATTGGGTCAGAAAAATAAGGGAGACTGAATAGCTAACAGAAGGCCTGGGTACTGGTCCATTAATCTCCATAGGCAATCTGCTTAAAACGCTGTCTCACCACACCAACTCTCTCTCTCTCTATCTCTCTCTCTCTCTCACACACACACACACACACACACACACACATTTAAAAAGACCACGGGCCACTCCATTTCCTGACAAGTACTGTAAATACAGCACATGAATACTGTTAAATGACATCATTAATTCATTCATTCATTCAAGGTTCTGCAATGATCTAGAGATTAAGAAACTACTCAGGAATACACCTTATGGGACACACCAGTGTATCACACTGCACCATGCACACATACACCTTCACACCTCAACAGCTGCCAGTTGCACTATCAGCTTGTTTTTATGGAGGTGTGAAGAAATCAGAGAACCCGTAATCCAGGTGGACATGAGAGCACACAGTATGTAATAGATGGTAACCCATGTTCAGCATCAGATAAGACAAGACTAAGACGCTAAAAAGAACTAATAAAGCATTACACATACAGTATACATACACTGCCATTGTTATAGCAGTTAAAAGGCTCTGTACCTTTAAGATGTTTCATTGCTTCCATTCTCTAGCCATCCCCCTCTTATTCATGCACCTCTTCTCTAATTTATTTATAGACAGTTCCCTGCTAGGGTCACAACCAGGAACACTGTGCATGAGATGGGTACTTACTAAATAATGTTAGGGATATGGATTTGAAAAGATGCAAAAACCTGTTCTGAATTATTCATACTGTTAATGCTGGTTTGGTTTAATGCTGAGGTATTCAAACATACCGTGGAGGAGACGAGGGCAGCGGAGCCATGTGTGGAGCGAATTGGACTTCCTCATGTGCAAGAGAGAAGCTTGACCTTGTTGGTTTCGTCATGTGGGCGTAGGTTTTAGTGTCACCCATAGGCAGTGAAGGATTGCAGCCCACTGAAGCAGGTAATGAATATTATGTAAAGCCAGCGGAGGATGGTGTCTTTTATGGACGGCTAAGCTTCATGCCCAAGTCGTGCTCCATGTGAGGTCAGTCGTGCTATCAGGTCGTGACCCCGTTGCAGAAGGAGAAGCAGTAGACCAAATTGCCAATAAGTAGTTTAATAGGAACAACTGTTTATCAACTGTTTAATACACTGCACTGGATAAGTGTAAAAGATTAGTGACTTACAGCGTAATCACATAATCCAGTAGAACCTAGAAGAGGATGAGTTGCCTTTGAAGTCTGGTTCCTTTCAACAGGCCTTTTTTGCCTTTGTCAACTCTGGCTATCGAAGAAAAAATAAATCTCACACTCTTTAATATCGTGGAGGTGAATTCACATATGAAAATGATTTCTAACGTGCAATGAACCACTCTTTCACACCTAGAGTCCTGGAATATGCCTGTGCCACCAGGGAAGAAAAAATGATCCATTGATGTGATAACCTGGTCATTCAGTACATTCAGGTCATCAATTTTATTGCCGCTGAGCCTACATCTACATCTAGGCATTTGGCAGACGCCCTTATCCAGAGCGACTTACTTTTTTTTTTATCTCATTACATCTGAGCAATTGAGGTTTAAGGGCCTTGCTCAAGGGCCCAACAGTTGCAACTTGGTGGTTGTGAGGTTTGAACCTGGGATCTTCTGAACCGTAGTCCAATGCCTTAACCACTGAGCTACCCCAGCCTAGACCTGACCAACTGAAGCCATCAGCCACTTCTTCCATGTAGTTGATGCTCTAGCACTATCCCTCAAGATTATAATGATGCTTTGGACAGAGTCCAATAATTCAAGCATTTATTTTGAATGCTTGATACAGGGCAATATTTTGACACTTCTGAAATGTCTTTGAGAAAGTACCATACGAACAAAATGATACGGTATTGATATGATTCTCCGTGACTTCAGTATGTCACTCGGTAAAGTTGAGGACAGATGCAACTGCTGACAAACAAGCGAAACCATGAAAACAGGAACCATGAACATCACCTGTACATGCAGTATGAGGCAAAAAAAAAAGAAAAGACTAAGACGTGATACTGTGGCACACATACAAAAATGACAAGAATAACAGAAGCTTGACAACAAGCCACAAAAAAAAAAATAAATAAATAAAAAATCGAAGCTACACTGGAAATAGTTCTGGTAATGATGGTGAAATAGGGAGCAGGTGTGAGTGATTGGTGAGAGCTAGCTGTGACATGCAGGGGCTGTTTGCTAGTGTAGTTCTGCACGCTTTCGTGTTACCTTGACAGGTTTCCCATTGGTAAATCAAACACGAGAAGGAAAAGCCTCGTTATGCATCTCCAGTTATTTACACTCTGGATTATTTATAACAAGTCATTCCCAATGAGCTTATAATACTATTTTTTTCCCTACAAAGATACTCAACTGGGAAATTCTTTATTTAACTGGAATAACGTGTGAGTCATGTGTGTTCAGCCAAGGCAGTCTGACTGATGGTTTAAAGGAAAGATATCCAGCAGAAATCTAAATAAGGGATTTCCTTTTTTTTTTTCTTTTTTTTTTTTCCTAGAGGTGGGACTTTTCTGCCAAGGCTGCTTATTTAAGGAAACACTCATCAAGAAAGCCAAAAAGAGTTGGCTGGAGTGGAGTTGACGCAATAATAAGCAGCTCTCGCCTCAATGAATGTTGCAACGTACACGAGCAAAGTGGTGAAGACGATGAGTGAGTGCGTGAGATTACAGAATGTTTGGACCCGTAACAGACTTTTAAAACAACTGCCCTCGTGTGTAATAGTTTGTCCTGTCAGTGAGAGCCTGTGATGTGATGCATTACACTCTAATAGCTTTATCGTGAAGCTATCGAGTAACATTATTTCTTAAGTTTTACTGTAGCTTTCCAGTCTAATATCCCGAGCAGCTGTCATTGGATATCCTCATGAATTATTGCGGATTAGGTTTACTTGCAATGCCCGAAGACAGTGCAGTACATATTGTCCTGCTGTCAATCAAATCTTTTTTGAAGCCAAGATTCAACCTTTCAGGGAGCCGTTTCTGGCAGCTGCATCAGTTCAGCTCACAGCTCAGCAGTTCAGTAGCATAAGGTAAGACACACACAGGGCACCCCATGGCCATAATATACACAAGTTCACTCACTCACTCATCGTCTATACCGCTTCGTCCTGTATAAAGCACTCGGAGGAAACTCCGTGCGCACAGAGACGGGAATCGAGCCTGGCCGGGAATCAAACCCAGACCCTAGAGGTGTAAGGCGACAGTGCTAATTGTGCCACTACACCACTGTGCCGCCTACATACTGTACACACGTTGTGTTCTAATAAATATTTTAAGTAATATTTTAAGTAATGGACAACTAATAATAACTGACAATATACTGTAGAGCTATACAGAGATCCTTCATAGAGTCTAGTACCTAACAAGTGTGTGAGGGTGTGTAGAGGTTCAAGTGTAGGGTTGCCAGGGCTGTGCTAAACTCCTGCAAAAATAGGTTTCTGTTTTTTTTTTGTTTTTTCCAGCTTCTGCACGGGAAATAGTGAATATCTTTGGGAGGACATAATGGTGTATACATTTTTCTAATGTACAGAAATGATCCACTCCATAATCCCAATTTCTATCACTTAATCTTGCAGTATATACAGGTATGTAGTTTACAATAGCATTGACATGCTGTCTGCACGTTCCCTCTTTTTTGCATAAAAATGTGAAATAGTGAATTGCAATAATGTATCGTTGTAAGCCTGGCAACCCTGTCATTAACCTTCTTACAGCAATGAATGGGGCAGCATGCTTCCTGCCTTAATGGATGGCCTTGATTAGTGTTTGTCACAATTCCCATTATATAATAAAAAAGTATGCATGTTTCTGTTACACAGCAGTTGCTTGGATACACAGAAGAAAAAAAAAACATGCAACATGGCATGCTTTAGGAATTTTTAACAAATCAATACCTTTATGCTCACTAGATTCAATAATTGCTATATGCGGCAGTGACTGTGCATCATCTAGGAAGGTGAGCCAATCAATGTAACAGCTGCTTTATATGCTCGGCCTGTGCTCCGCTTGCCGCTGCTAGTCCACAGCTGGGCTGGAACCTTAGAAATTTGCAAGAGCAGGTTAGAACATAATCCTGTCTCCGAGTGGTTTAAAACAGAGAGAGGAAAAACAAGGAACAGTAAAACTCATTAATTTACAAACGCTGACTAAGAATCCTGAGGAAGACTCCGGTCCATCCCAAGGGAGCACTAAAGGAATAAAATGCATTAGGTTTCCATCGAGTTGTCACTTTTATCTGGCAGCCTGACCTTGCTTCTACTCACAAATTAGAGGTCAGTGAAGGACAATTGACGGCTGTTGCTACTAGAGGGTTAGTCGTGGAGGAATTAGTAAGCACTAAAGCAACGAATCCTGCTTAGAGGTGAGCAACTGTAGCTCATATTCATGTTGAGCTTCTTCCCGCTGTTTATTTATTGCTGTTGCTGGAGCATCTGGTGCTGAGTCAGGATACGGTTTTACTAGATGACGAAATGAAAACAAGTCTTCTATCATGACTCAAGATACCAAATCCTTCGATGCAAGAGGGTAATAAATAAAGAAAGAAAACACAGGCTCCAGAACAGACATCACTCACTACTTTACTCTCTCACTCACTCACTCACTCATCGTCTATACCACTCCATCCTGTATTCAGTGTGACGGGGGGCCTGGAGCCTATCCCAGGAGACTTAGGGTACATGGCAGGGTACACCCTGGACAGGGATCCAATCCATCGCAGGGCACACACACATACAGTACACTCACACACTCATTCACACACTACGGGCAAATTGGGAACGCCAATCAGCCTAATCTGCATGTCTTTGGACTGTGGGAAGAAACTGTAGTATAAAGAGGAAACCCACCAAGCATGAGGAGAACAAGCAAACTCCATGCACAAAGAGACGGGAATGGGAATCGAATACGGACCCTGGAGGTGCAAGGCGACAGTGCTAACCACTACACCACCAAGCCACCCAGAACTGACATAGAAAGGCAAATTCTAAATTCAAATTCAAGCCACATACACAACCCTACAGAATATGATATGCAGTGAAAAACAACTGTAAAAATTTTTTAAAAATGATTTAAATGCAACGAAATACATTTCACTAGAGAGTACAGTTTTCATCCTCTCATCGTCTGGCCCACTTTAACCTGTATCTAGGGTCACAGGGGGGCCTGGAACCTATGCCAGGAGACTTAGGGCATGAGGCATGGTACACCCTGGACAGGGTGCCAGTCCATCGTAGGGCACACACAGACTCATACACACACTACAGGCAATTTGGAAACGGCAATTAGCCTAATCTGCAGGTCTTTGGACTGTGGGAGGAAACTGGAGTACCCAGAGGAAACCCACCAAGCACGGGGAGAACATGCAAACCACTACTATCCCATCTATAGTACAATTAAATGATTTATGTAAAAAATATACCAAGAAAAAAATACATCTAGAAATGTACAATACTTACAGGAGTAATAAAATAGAAGTAAAATGTAAGGCTATAAATTATACAGGAATTTACAGACTATAAAGAAATCGTACAGTCCCAGAGTACACAACAGCATGAGATTACAGTAAATAGAAGAAAAAGAAACGGAAAAGTCTGAAGTAAAAGACGACTCAGCATGAACGACAGCAAGACGACGCAGAACGTTCCACGGCGCGAAGTGGAGTGATGACATGCAGAAACTGGTTGTGTGCATCATCTAAAGGTCTGGGTTTTTGAACATCATCGTGTTTATAAAACCGCATGAGAATTGTCACGGTGCGCATTCTCCTAACATTTCACAAAACAATTCCACTCTATCTTTCTACCCACCCTGTCCTGAATAATATGATCAGCCCATCCAGTAACATAAAAAGCCTGCGAGCCCAGGCATTCTCCTTCACATCTCTTGTTCTCCCTCTCAGCCTGATGAAGCTGAGGATTGTTGCTGTGGTGATGTCATGTGTTGCCTGGCAACTGCTGTCCTTGGGTTACCCATGACTAAGGCTGCAATGGGAACATTTTGGATTATTGGGGGGTTGCTGAGTTCATTTCTCCTGCTTAAGCGTTCATCTCCGTGAGAGCGCCTCGCTTTCATTCTCCACAAAGCGTGCGACAATGCAGAGAAGACAGCGTCATGTGCTTTAGACTTTTTACTTGAATAATGGTGGATGAAGGCAGACATCGCAGGAGGAGATGATGACACAGCACATTCAGACACGCTCTGGCCCTTGATGGATTAGCATACAGTAGCTCTAACAAATACACTAAGACAAGAGCAGGGCTATACTGCAGGGCGATCAAATAAGATCTGATATTTTAGATAAGATATGATGTGATATTTTGTCATGTTAATAAAATGTGCTGTAGGAGATGTTATAGAGGGGCAGAGACTTAGGCCACGAGGTGGGGACAGGGCGCCAATCCATCGCCAGACACACACACACACACACACACACAGTATACGCTCATTCACACACTACGGACAATTAGGGAACACCAATTCTAATCGCCTAATCTGCATGTCTTTGGACTGTGCGAGGAAACCGGCGGACACAGAGGAAACCCACCAAACACAGGGAGAACATGCAATCTCCATGCACACAGACCCGAGACAGGAATCGAACCCGGGCGCTGGAGGTGCGAAGCCACAGTGCTAAGTACTGAACCACCCTGCTACTACGACCGTAGCTACTCTAATGTAATACAAAATATGATATTAAATATACCATATATAATAAATATACAATATTGGAAAAACAGAATCTGATCAATTTTGTTCCAAACCTGGTCTAGACTTGTTGTTAATCCAAGAATAGAAATAGAAATAGCGTAGAGAAGGGAAACGTTAAGTTACACCTTGCTAGCCTATGTACAGTACATGCACACCTTATGGTTAGAGGACAGTCATACAGTATGTATGACCTTGTTGGACAACCCATTCCAAAAGCAGGGAGTTTAACTTTACAGCTATAACAGCATCCTTAGCTCTTTGGATTTTCTTTGGGAATTCAGTGAAAAGAGCATTAGTGTGGTCAGCCGCTGATGGTACTGATGTTAGATGAGAAGGCCTGGCTTGTAATCATCACTCCAGTTCAACTCAGAAATGTTCAGTGTCGTTGAGGTCAGGGCTTTTTGAAGGCCACTGGAGTTCCTTCTCAACAAATTCATCAAACGTCATGTCTTTATGGACCTTTGCCGGAACAGGAAAGGTTCCCCGTCAAACTCTTAGCACAAAGCTATAAACTACATGTAGAGTTATCGGAAATGTCTTCATATTCTGCAGCATTAACATCACCCTCTACCCGTACTGATGGCAATTTGCTTTCTAAAAGAAAGAGCTCTCCCGGCGTCCTCGGGACCGTGAGGTAGTGAAAAGTGCTACGTCATTCCGGAGAACACA
Organism: Clarias batrachus; assembly: GCA_003987875.1. Classification (NCBI taxonomy): domain Eukaryota; kingdom Metazoa; phylum Chordata; class Actinopteri; order Siluriformes; family Clariidae; genus Clarias; species Clarias batrachus. The sequence continues at coordinate 16,289 of QMIH01000347.1, read as the reverse complement.
TTTCCACTGTTCCAGAGTCCAGTGGCAGAGTGATTTATATCAGCTGACTCCTGGCATAGTGCACAGTGTCTGCAGCTGCCTGGTAATGAAAAGCAATTTCGTGAAGCCCCCCCGACACACAGGACTTCTTGTGTAAATCCTGCGCCCAGAATCAGTTTCAGCATCACATCAGAGGAAAACGTGATTTCTCCCTGCTTGAGCACTCGGGAATTTGTGCAGTCTATTGCTTCATGTATGTCCTTAGACAGAGGTGTGTATTGAACAGGGTAGAAATTTCACAAACAGACTTTGACATTTAAATTCCTGAACTCTTCACTATGACATGTTTAACAGCTGGAGTTTGTCTGTGGGCTGATTTTAATTAGCTGTTAGCCACGGGTTTTACTGAACCAATTGAAATCGATTATTAAGAGCGGTGTCCACCCACATTGCAAGTTCTACTGACTGAATGTCTTCAACCAGGAAGAAGTTCGGCAAAAGAATTGTACCTAACAGTCCTCATAAGAAGGCAACACGGTGGTGCAGTGGTTAGCACTGTTGCCTTGCACCTCCAGGGTCCGGGTTCGATTCCCGGCCAGGCTCGATTCTTGCCTTTGTGTGCATGGAGTTTGCATGTTCTCCTTGTGCTTCGTGAGTTTCCTCCAGGTCCAAAGACATACCGATTAGGCTAAGTGGCATTCCCAAATTGTCCCATGTATGTGTGCTCTGCAATGGATTGGCACCCTGTCCAGGGTGTACCCCGCCTTGTGCCCCAAGTCTCCTGGGATAGACTCCAGGCCCCCCCCCCCGCCCCCAGAACTTGAATATTATTAAGTGGTATAGATCATGAGTGAATGAGTCCTCATATGAACATTCAATATAACACAGTGGCGTAGTGGTTAGCACTGCTTCCTTGCCCCTCCAGGGTCTGGGTTCGATTCCTGCCTCCAGTACTCTGGTTTCCTCCCACAGTCCAAAGACATGAAGATTAAGCTATAGTAATTAGCGGCAGTGTGTGAATGAGCGTGTGTGAGGAGTTCCTGGCCCTAAGTCTCCTGGGATAGGCTCCAGGACCCCACAACCCTGATAAACCTGTACGGACAATGAGTGAGTCAGCGGAAGTCCTCGTATGAGGATGGGACAAGGATCGTATATACCGTATAGACAATGAAGTTGGGAGAAAATGTAATGTCCTCATGTAAGGGCATTTGGGTCCCAAACGGACATAATGGGACAATACAGGGTATCCTTCGTTGGTCAATTGCTTTTCATGCAGTTGTAATGAATTACCTAGGTGCATTTCAATCGTTGCCTTTTACAGTTGTTACGTGCCTTGATGAGAGATGAGGGATATGTAGGCATCTAGTACAGGCTGAATGCAGCCCTTTAAGTAAACTGTACTTAAAGCTGTAGTGGCGTCATCCCCTACCTCTGACTAATCACACTATATTTGCATGATTACAGTTACATTCGAGTTGTATAAAAATCAAATCATTAAATGGCAATCTGTGCCTGTGGACATATGACCTTTGATGTGGTGTTATTGGCAAGACAGCTCCCTCCTCTGGCAAAAAATGAGCACAGACTCACAGAATGAGACACCCAGCGTCTGACCTTTATACAGTACAGCATATGCAAGGAAGTACATTTAATATTTTTCATTTGTCGGCTAAAACCTAAAGTGGCACTGTATCATCAGGACCGGTTTATCTCTGTAGTGTGTCATAGCTCTGCAGTTATCACTGACTGCCACCTAATGGTGACGATGATACAGTACGAAGCCAGTTGTTGGAAAGCTCTGTGCTGACTCAGCTTAGGTGTTGTGCTATGTTCCTAGAATAAATCCATCATCACGTCAGGCAGGCAGGCAGGCAGGCAGGCCGGGGTGGAGCTCATAATATGAAAGATGTTCCTCTTTTGAACACTTGTGCTGTAGGAACGGGCTGTCCATCATGTAGGAGCTGGACAGGTACTTTCAAAGTATACTGCACAGTCTGGAGGCTGGTACTCATAACAAGCGCCTGAATCCATTTTTTTTTTTTAATCACAAGAACTGAGTTTTTAACACATACAGTCTTATGCAAAAGTCTAGGCACCCCTTGATAAATAACAAGTGGACAACGCTTTGCTATCTTCTCTCTGCATTGTGGGCATCAATAATTTTTAGATGACTAATTTTCAGAGTCTTACACAGCTGTTTAGAGGAACCCATGGTTGTTGAGTGTCCGCAAGTGTGTGCACAAGGTTTGAAGAGTCAAAGTATTTGCAAAGCTTTGAAATTGGCATCTACTAATAACAGCTGTTGCCAGCTGTTTTAGGGTGCCCAAACTTTTGCACAGTGCCATAATAATGTTTCTACTTTTAATTTTTGTTCAATTTATGCATCAATGTTTGCTGAAAATGTTATGCATTCTTTCCATTTCCAAGACAGACTGTGTTAACATCTTTTCAATTAAAAAATCACCAAAATCTATTATTTATCAAGGGATGCCTAAACGTTTGCTTAAGACTTTATGTACATAAGTTCTGTCTTGGGTGGATGTTTGTGGATACAGATCAAAATTGTTTATTTCTCTAAACAATGATTTAACCTCCTGGCAGAGGCAAGCAGCTTGGTCTACTGTAATTAAGTAGCAATAGATATACATACATAATAGTTTAATATACAGAATAGTTTAGGTTACGCAAGTATAGTATGTGTAGTTGTAGGTGTTTTATGACCAAGAAAGCGAATACATTATTCTAGAAATAGTTATTTGAGTCAATCTGAGACTTGAATTGATGAGACTCTTATCCACAGAAAACATTTGAATGCTGCAAACATTTAAAATAATTCCATATGTGCATGAATGAGTTCGGAGCCCACTGCAGATTTTTGAAAATCGATGGATAAATTGTCACCAACTCGCCAAAGAGACCATCTGTCTGTTGGAAATATACACACAATCATTCACCAACACCACATGCACGTTACAGGAACTCGACTGGGAGTTATTGTCACATCGTCCTGACCTCTCCAGGCCATTTCCACATGTTTGGGCCATTAAAGGAGTTCCTGTGAGGCCAGCGTCTCAGGCATGAAGCGATCATGGCTCCAGTGTACTGGGAAAACGTTCTCCCTTGATGGTATAAGTGAAACGCTGGGATAAGTGCATTAGTGTAGCAGGGGATTACTGTATAGAGAGAACTGAAGGTAGTTTTTGCTCTCGTTCTGTTATTCTGCGCAATCAACGGTCCTGCTTTGACTGGAACACCCTTGGTAGTTTCCTAAAAGAGATGTGTTTTTTTTTTCCAAACATTCTCTAATATGAAAAAAACTCAATAGTGGAGTTCTATGGGCAACCATTATGTTACAGTGTGTAGAGAGCTGACAAGTAACAAAAAGTGGTTGTCACACTTTCAATGTACCATTCAGGGATAGCCTTGTAGACAGTCTTGTTTTGAAAGCTTTCTTCTGTATTTTCATAACCAGAGGTGGACAAAGTACAGTGAAATTGTAATTAAGTAAAAAGTGCAGGGACATCCTGCCTGGTCTTCCATGACTAACAAAAATAATCTGCAAATTCAGACATTTCCAGAGTTTGGCTTGATGGCTCCATAATGCTTAATAACGCATTGGGATTTAAATGCTAAGGACAATTACGCAATGGCAATTGGCAAGAAAAAAAAAAAAAACCTTGCTAGCTGATTTCATGAGCTAATTTACAAAACGCAAGTAGCTCATTGAACAAAGTCATTTGCTAAAATTAACTCAGCATCATTTGTTTGATTTGTTGAACTTCATAGGCAGTAATTTAATTTTCACTACAATGAACATGAGGAACGGAAAGTGCTAACGCATGATTGCATGTAATGAAGGTCAAATGGAATACGTAGAGCATAACAAATATTATAAATATATGAAAAAAACAACATATTAGCACATGAAGTGAATAAAAGAATAGTTCTGAACCTAATATTTCTGATCATGAGATTGTTCTATTAAAAGTATATTAAAGCAATAAACCATATTTCTTAGGTGCATTTTACTCATTTCAGTCTTGAAAATTCTTTCATGATTTTTTTGTTTGTTTGTTTCTATGAATAATAAATGCCCAATACAAGCAACATTATCCACCAATAAAATTATACCATTTTTAAAAAAAGATTAAAAGCATTCAAACAGAATCTACCAGGAATCATTTTATATTTTTGTGTAACACATGAAATATAGTTGAATTTGCTATGTATTTAATATTGTGTTTCAATAATACTATTCAATAATTTAGTAGAGTGCCGAAGTTCAATTAGCACAGACGGCATTATATTATGTCCAATATGTCCCTTATCATGTGCTATTACACCCATTTTCATATCATGTGTCTTCTACAAGAGCAGCACGGTGGCTTAGTGCCTAGAACTATTGCCTTGCACCTTCAGGTCCTGGGTTCAATTCCCACCTCGGGCCAGTGTGCCTTGCGTTTGCTGTTCTCCCCATGCAGATTTGACTAATTGGCATTCCCAAATTGCCCACAAGTGTGCAAGTAAGTGTGTGTGCCCTGCTATGGATTGGCACCCTGTCCAGGGTGTACCCCACCTTACGCCCCAAGTCTCCCGGTACAGGCATCGGGCCCCCCGCAATCCTGTATACAGGACAAAGCAGTATAGATGAGTGTGGGTGTGAGAGATTCAATGATATCATCAAACATGAATCAAAGTTTTATTATATTGTGTGGAAGAAGGAGGTTTACACTCTACACCATTTTCTCTATGGAATACACTGAAGATCCTATAGCACATTTTATTAACATGACAAAATATTTATATCAAATATTCTATCTCGTTTTATAGCCCTTTCATGTAAGGGTGTGTGTGTGTGTGTGTGTGTGTGTGTGTGTGTGTGTGTGTGTGTGTGTGTGTGTGTGTGAGTGCCCTGCGATTGAACCCCACGTCATGCCCCAAGTCTACTGGGATAGGCTCCTGGCCTCAAGACGAGTGAGTGAGTGAGTGAGTGGGTGACTTCTACACACTGTATATAGAGCAGCTTATCCTATTTATCTCTGCTCACTCTCTCCTCTACTTTATGTTCTCCTATAAGAACTCTTCTGCTTCCATCGCTCCGGTGGACGGTCCCAACAGTCCTACTTATTGTAATAGCCCTATCAGCCTTAAACCCACCTCTCCTGTGATTATGACAGTTCTGATGATTGAATAATCTTTTTTTTTTCTTCTGGAAATACAGCACTATGCGCACTCTCTCTCTCTCTCTCTCTCTCTAAAAAAAAAAGTTAGTTCAGCAATTCTGAGCAGACGTTTTGGTCTTAATTTGTACCCTGAGCTTACTCATCGTCTGGATTAAATTCCTCTTTCTGTCAGCCCTATGTCTCAAGTTACTTCCCTAAAAACATTTCAGGCCCAAACTTCCACTCTTTGCATGTTAATTCAGTTATTAATTCTGATACGTATATACGGTATTTGTATATGATATTCATTTATTTCTACATTAGTACAGTACAGTGGAACCTCGGATTGCGAGTAACGTGGTTTACGAGTGTTCCGCAAACCGAGCAAAGATTTTAAATAATTTTTTATTCGGAAACTGAGTAAGTATTAGTTTAAGAGCGCCGAGTGTCATGCTTCACACATGCAACTCTTATTTTGACACCGAGCGTCACTCTCTCACCTTGCGCTCATGCCAGTCTCGCTTTTTTTCAGTTAAAACGGTGTTTCCGCTGTGTTTAATATATAATTCCACACAAACACACACACACATGGCGCCTGCGCGCACCAACGGAAACACTTATCTGTCAGGATTTATTTGTACTTTTTTTTAAAGGTAAAGTGCAGATTAATTTGTTTTCTTTTCATTTTATAGATTGTATGAATTATTTTTATGTATTTATTTTTGGGGGCTGTGGAACGAATAATTTGAGTTTTTATTATTTCTTATGGGAAATGATGATTTGGTTAACGAGTGTTTTGGAATACGAACCCACTTCCGGAACGAATTATGCTCGTAATCCAAGGTTCCACTGTATTTCCCACCGCAGCCATAGCATAAGCAGATAAGACAGCCTTGGTGTACATCAGGAATATTTAAGCTAAAATTACTGTCTCATAAGAATATTTCCTGCTATTTGCCAGTTATTAATAGGCAGAGCATCTATTAATGAGGAGCGTTCAAATCAAACCAGGACTTTGGATTGTGTAAAATAACAGAAGTATGAGAGCAGAATGTTATGACCAAAGTTATATAAAATGATTACTGCAACTTTCATTCTAATGAGAATAAACCAAATGAACAGGTCGCATGTGCATCATGTTTCGTCAAGTGATGAAACTATTTCCTATATTCAGTTCGTATTTTCACACCTGTATAAACGATTCATAATTCTACCTTATTCAGGATCTAAATCTGATTTCTAAAATAGATTTATTCAAGGAAATAAAACACCAGTATTTTAAACCACCCACCACCAATTTATTAAGCTAATACTGTCACTTAGATCCATAAACAGTATACTGTATTTATTGTAACAAAGAAAATAGCAGCAGAGGGGAAAAAAACAATTTTGTGCTTGTCACAGTATAAAAGTTTTTTAAGGAGCAACAGAAAAACACGTTCATGTCAGAAAAGTAAAGAAATCAGAATCTAATGTAGTGTTGATGTTGGACAGTAGAATATTATAGAAAGGAATAAACAGAATTATAAATGTATAATGTATAAAAGTCTAATTACTAATATAAACTTCAAATATAAGTATTAAAAGTGGGGAAATTGTATTTAAAATAAATTCTACAGACCTGCCCTCCTGATGATAACTAACTAAACCAGAGAGATTTACTGCTTCAGTGACATCAACAGCAATGAGAATGAAGACCTACAGACAGAGCGAGCAGCCGACAGCCCAGGAAAGATGGAAATAAAGTGAAGCGTTACAGTATACAGGCTCTGCATTGCATAAGTATTGGCACAGAAAGCAAAAAAAGAGTCAAATGAATGTTATTTGGACATTAGAATCGTATTATTTCGGTTGTTGTATCCGGTCACGGTGTACGGTGATTATTTGGTATTGTCATCATGTTTAGTACAAAACAAGCGCAAACTTTCCAAAAAAGAATCACATGCAAGAAGGAAACTTATAAGAGTTTCTAAGAAAGATATTTATCTACAAGAACATGCATTCCTAGATTCCAATTAATAACGAGCCAGAAAACACTTGATTCAATCTTCATGTTTTTGTCAAAAAGGCAAAAAAGTGAGTTTTAGAAAGTCAGATTTCTTTGGTAGTTCATTCGAGCAAGCAACATGAAGCATTACTGAGCGTGCATCATCATGTTTTATGTTGTTGTCAGTGTTAGATTTCCATTCACTTTCTGCAAAATTATGGCAAATTAAATATCATTAATAGTTTTGCAAAAAGAGCATGGAAATCTGACACTCTGGAATGATAAAAGGTCTTTTTTTTCTGCTCAGCTCTGGGGGACGGGGGTATTAGTGCGCAGAAATGAGATTTAAAACAGGATTATCTAATCCTCTTAACTACAGATCATCATGTTACAAATCATATTTTTATTAGCATTCTGATTATGACCAATTGGAGAAATGATTGTGGTCACAGCATGTGATAAACGCAACCAGTCAAAAGTTTGGACACACCTTTTAACTCCGTGGTCTCTACCGATTTTCATTTCTGTCTACACTGTAAAACCATGCCGAAGGCGTCCAAAATATGCAACAGACTCCTTTGAACTGTTGATGTTGAGATGTGTCTGCTACTTATGCTCTGGAAAGGAGAGGTAAGTTTTGGTCTTGGTTCCTGGGATGGTCTTCATGAGAGCCAGTTTCATCATGAAGGTTTCGCAAATGCACTGGAATGCAATGCTGTTCTTGTGAAAGCGATTCCAGATCAGTTTACCATCATGTCTTAAAATAACAACTGACTGTTTCTGTTGGTATTTTTTTACTTAATTACCCAATTCCATATGTGTTAACCATAATTCATCAATCATACATCACTCAACAAAAAACACTGATTTAGAAGGTGTGTCTGAACCGTTGACCTCGTACTATATAATCCAATTCAACAAACTCATTGTTATCTAAAGGCCTGAATTGCTACGACTTAAAGCTGAGCGTGCACATGGCTCTCATGCGGGACGGGGGATACAAACACATTCCATCTCCCAGGCAGGCGCCAGTGTGTTTTCTAATCACTTTAGTTTGTACCAGACTATGAAGATGATGAGGAAGCGTAAAAAGCCTTGACAGATTAACCGTTAGAACGGAGCTGCATGTGTGTGTGTGTGTGTGTGTGCATCAAATATGGATAAGGAGGGAACTTCAGAAATCTCCTAGGGCAGCCTGATCTGGTGCAGGCTTAAGATAACCTAGAAGACATCTAACCATGATAAAGAGAGTAAGAGTAAGACAAAACAGAAGCAGATGAAGCAGATGTGTCCTGCCCTTGGGATTACGGTTGTCTCGATGGACCTCCTTTATTGTGTACGTTTGCCTTTTGTAATAAAGCTTCTTGATGAGTCGGACAGATTTTCGTTTCCTCGCTGATCCTCAAACCTATTCGTGAACTAGGAGCGAACTCCCCATGACAGCATTCATGTGGTGTATGGAATGTAAGACAGGAAGGAAGTGGTGATGTGAGAGTAAAGAATTGCTGGATGTCAGGCAACCTGGGGGGGGGGGATTGGGATTTCAGAGGAATTGTATTATTTGCCTTATTTAGATTCCTGCATATTTTTGGGAGGAAAAAGAAAAAAAAAAGGTTGCCAGTAAATGCAATGCTAATCTCTCTCACACACCCACACACAAGATACAGTAGTGGCACAGCAGACTTCGTCTTCATCTAATCTTCTCCTCACCCTTAAACGATTAAAATAATTTCTGTATGATTCAAACAAATCACTGCGCAGTAAAAGACAACTTAACATCTAAAATTACAAGAGTTGACTGTCTCTCTCTCTCTCCAGTGTTTAAGACTCTTTCCTACACAAGCATGGGTGCAGACATAAAACTGTCCTCCCTGGATAAAGATGACGGGTTTTCGTGCTGGTCGTCCACACCCATCTCTCTAAATTCATAATACGGGGGAAGCATCTCGCCCTCGTCCATGACAGAGCTGCTGTTATAGTCGAACTTCTCCGGGGGATCGTCATCTCCATCGTCCAGATCCTGTGAGGGATAAAGACAGTGACGATACTCATCGGCATATTCATAATATTAACACAGGAACAGCTCATGAGTAGATAATCTGGTGGGGGAGGATGACATGGTCTCTACAAAATAATAAGAAAAAATAAAGAGGCTCTCCGACACGACTTAGGATCTGAGTTACTGATCAGACGTTTGGGTGTTTGAAGTCTCAGCTCCACCATGATGACACGGGTGGGCCCTTGAGCAAGGCCCCTAAACCCCTGTCCGCTCCGGGGGCACTACATTTAAATCACTGGAAAGAATCTAGGACAGAAATCTAAGAAATCTAGGAAAGAATTTAACTGCGCTGTAATGTATATGGGACAAATACAAGCAGCTTCTAGTTTACCCAGAGGGTCAGGGGTAGCTCAGTGCTTAAGGCATACTGTAGGGCTATGGTTTGGAAGATCTCGGGTTCAAATACCACAACCACCAAGTTTCCCCTTTATGAGCAATTCCCTTTGAACCCCTTAACTGATGTATAATGAGATCACCTTGGATAATTGCATCATAAATGATGATGTCCTTCTTATACAGTATACTCATAATCAAATGAGAGCCCTGTCCCAGTTGTTCTCATCTAGTGTTTGTTCCAACTGCTTGCGATCAACACCTCTTTGGAGCTAAACGTAATTGTGAAACACGGAGAAAGACGACCAAATAATGCAACAGTCTCTTTTAACTATCAAACACCAACATTTCTACACCAATGGTCACTCCAAAGAGGACATAAAGGTCTGAAATTCATTCAAAAATGACCCGAGTCCACTCGTTCCAACAGGTCCTCTCCATCACGTGTGCCGAGGACTTTTTTACGCAGATTGAAATTAAGACACAATGAATACCATGTATGAGAGTTGCGCGTGTGTGTGTGTAAGAAGGGGAAAAAAAAAAAACGTAGGTCTTCTCACCGTCACCGGTTCTGTTCTTTGTGTCTCGTAGTATGTTGGTGTAGCGTCAACAGGGTGGCTGTTGCTGTTCTCCTGCACCGGCTACATCACACACAAATCTCATATCAATGTCACGCGAAATAAAGATGAACAAAATTCCTCAAACGAGGCCATCATGTGTAGAACTCCTGCACTCATCACAGGAATCCACAAGGCGGCGCCACAACAGTGTGTGTGGGAAGCCCATCTCACGCGACTACTGTACAATAAACTGCACAATAAGATACTGTTCATTTGATTTTTTTTAAATGAAAAAATTATATATTTCATTTTTTTTTATTATAAAGAGCACATTTGAAGGTGACTTTTACCTAAATGTTGTCCAGAAACTCCTTAATGGGTTGTTTTTATAGAACATACAGTATATTAATATACATATGAAAATACTATTATGCTTATGCTTATGTTTAAAATCACGCAACACCACACAGTCATTACAGATGCATTTTAAATAGCATAAAAAAAGCTGGTTTTAGATACACGGGTTTATGATGATGATGATGATGATTATAAAGTCTGTATTCGACTTACTGTGTAGATAGGAGTGTTCTTCTTAGGAGGAGGAGGCTTGTACGTGGGAGGACCACTGTAAAACACACACACACACACACACACAAATTAAGATTTCTTGTGTGTATGTGTATAAGGGCATATCTATAATTTTAAAATTATATGCCAGATCTTGATTGACAAGAAATGATGGAAAAATGATTTAAACTATATTCTGGTGTGTTTTCTTATATCTTACACACACACGCACACCATTGTAACCTATGCAATGCCAGCATCCTTCAGGACTGGAATCTGGCATTGTGCTTAACATTAACTAACAAGCATTTAATGTATGCAAAAAGAAACAGAATGCAATATAAAGGAGGAGAGAGAGAGAGAGAGAGAGAGAGAGAGAGAGGCGTAGGATTCGGACTGACTCTCTGTTCATGCGTCGTTTGCGGATCAGGAGGGCGATGGTGGCGATGAGGGCGATGAAGAGGATGACTCCGATGATGGCTCCGATGATGCTGCCTGTAGCAGCCCCGCTCTGTGACAACCGCATCGGCTTGTCTAAATGAGAGAGAGAGAGAGAGAGAGAGAGAGAGAGAGAGAGAGTGTGAGTGAATGCATAAAATAAAATCGTTCCTGCATCCTGCTCATGAACACTCAACAGTCAACAGTGAAGTGTTAATCGCAGTATGAATAATTCAGTATCGACATCAAAGCTAATAGGATATGTGTCTATGAGAGAGAGAGAGAGAGAGAGAGAGAGAGAGAGAGAGAGTGTGAGTGAATGCATAAAATAAAATCGTTCCTGCATCCTGCTCATGAACACTCAACAGTCAACAGTGAAGTGTTAATCGCAGTATGAATAATTCAGTATCGACATCAAAGCTAATAGGATATGTGTGAAGCTTCAACAGTGAGAACTCCAAGTCTAGACCTGCTGACAGATCCCCTGGGCTTAATATCTCAGGCGTCTTCCTTTGAAATCAGTAAAAGGCTTAAATGATTTTCATCTTAACCCTCGATTTGTTATGTTTCGCACAGCCGATGGCCGAAGTGTCCGAACAAAGCTGCCGGTTTAAAGGGATAGTGTAGTAAACATCCCCTCTAACCCCAAATGCACTCGATGAGACAAGCTGTGTGTCAGCTTCCAGATGACTGAACACATCCTGACCAACGACATGTGGAAGCTGAAATTGGTATAAATACGATACTGCAAACCATCAACTTAAAGACGTCAATTAAAAATCTTACTAGTACAAGAACTTGTAAACAAAGGTAGAACGTCATCATTAATATATATATATATATATATTTACCGGTTTAAGCCAGGGCTTAAGCACAAATGCAACAGAGAGAATTTAAAAGCCATGTCGATCCCCTTAAATCCACCCACACCTCAGTCTGAAATCAGTATGCGTCCAGTGCAGCCAGATCAGATCGTTCTACTGTGAGGAAGAGAAGTCGCTCTGTGCGTTAAAAGATCGCAATGACAAATGAAAAGATCGCCAATGAAATCACGGTGGCTCAGAGGTTAGCACTGTGGCCTTGCACCGCCAGGGTCCGGGTTCGAGTCCCGCCTCGGATCTGTGTGCATGTTCTCCCGCTGCTTGGTGGGTTTCCTCCCACAGTCCAAAGACCAAGACTCAAAACTGTGCGTAGTGTGTATGTAGGTTTGTGTGTGCGCTCTGGGACGGATCGTCACTCTGTACAGGATGTACCCCGCCATGTGTCCCAGGTCTTCTGGAATAGGCTTCACAACCCCGTTTAGAGGATAAAGGACTATAGAGGATGAATGAAGACAAATGACATTAAAATCTTTTTTTAAATTTTATTTTATATATATATATATATATATATATATATATATGTTTTATATGTTCACTTGTTTAGGTAGATACATTACTCTATTCATCCTAAAGTTAAATTGTATACTTAGACTGTATAATTAAACTGTATAATTAAATGACGTGTACAAAAATAAGCAATTCAAGAATTCTCTCTCATGCCTGCAAACTAATCAAAACTTTAAAACGAATTGTATGTCATGTGCATGAATGAACAAAATGTAAAAACTAATTGTGCCTCATGTACACTAATTAACCAAAATGTGAGAATTAACTGTAACACATGAGCAGGATACAACCAAAGCATGATTTAGTAAAATAAGCAAAAAAAAAAAAAACAACAACCTCTGGGGCTCCGTAAAACCCAGAATAAACCCTGGCAACACCTTTGCAGTGCTTGTGAAAGTGATGAAGCCAGACACACAATCAACAATCTTGCTTCTGGTTTGGAGTGTAAATGAAATCTGTATTAAAAAAAAAAAAAAAAAGCTCTGAATTCTTTAAATGGCTGGCTTCACATAACGATTTTTTTTTTAATTACAAATAAAAAGGAAAAAGGTCAGCGAGTCACTAATAAACATCCGTATAAGTAATTATACGGCACGTTTTTCATTTTTATAGAGCCGTAACTCGAATGTTAGCGTGCGCTTGAAGATGATGTCATGACAGTAATCGATGATGTGAAAACCATTTTGTGGGCGGAGCTTTGAGTGCAACGGCAGGATTCAGAGACGAAGGGGACGGATCTCGGTCTCGGAGTCTGAATCTGATTAAAGGCCACTTATTTAACCCTTAAAAACCACTCTTGCTCATTTAAAGCCACGCCACGTAATGAACTCGTAGGCATCCAGGAACTGAAGAGTGTGATCGCTTCCTAATCCACAAGGTGGTGATATAATGATAGAGCCATTTTTGCAGGACTACACTGACCTGTCCAGTGATCTGAAGCGTTTTCTTTTCTTTTTCTTTCCTCCTGCATACAGTAAATGCTTCCTGATTGCGCATGGTTTTGTGAAAACTGAATGATTTTCAAAGCTCAGGACTTGATGAGGCCTTAATGCTGAAGGTCATGTGCGGGACAGAAGACTGCAGATCCTACAGCGTGCAGCCCGGGCACTGACAGCCTGCTCTCTCTCTCTCTCTCTCTCTCTCTCTGGCACGTTCCTTCGAGTGATTTTACTGTGTGAGCTCGTCATTGCGTCAGCCGTGTTGCTCCAGACGTGTGTCGCCTCGGTGCTACGCGGGACAAAGAGATGGAGGGAGCGAGAGTTGCGACAGATACGCGGCCATCCAGAAATACCTGCTTACAAAGACAAACAGTGTGACACGACGTCGAAGTGGTGGACGAGAAAAGAAACAAAAGGAGCGGAGCGGAAATCCGCCGGATGTTCTGGTAGGAGAGAAAAGACCCTAAACAATATAGCATGAGATGTAACAGCTGACTGGTTGTAGCCCTTTCTTCCTTGCACATAACTGCCCCTGAGCTTTCTCACACACACACACACACACACCCCACTCACACGGCTGTCACGTCTCAGTGCTGTCAATCAGACATCTGTCTACCGCGTATCGTGCCTTGGCCTGTCAATCTCCCAGAAGCCCCCCTAGCATTCCTCTCTCTCTCTGTGTCTCTATCGCGCCGTCTCGATCCCTGTGCCTCTTTCCTGTTGAGGAGAACCCGTCCTGCCACACACACCCAGTCAAAGCAAACAGCACAACACAAACACACACACAAGCAAAGAGTCGAGAGAGAGTGCGTGAGAGAAAATAAGAGAATGCAAGTCATGTACAGAAAGTGAAGGTCACGGGAGATAAAGCTGAAATATGGGAAATGGGAATGTGTGAGTGTGTTAGCAAAGAAAATGTCAGAATGAAATAAAAAGCAGCAGAAAAAAAAATTCAATGCATTCCTACTGAATACTCTCCATCATCTAAAGAGCATCTTCAAACATCCAGATGCATGCACTTGAGCGAGTCAACTTATTGTCTATATGTAACTGTGAAGTGCAGATATATAAATATAAATAAATACACACACACACTGATCAGCCATAACACTAACACCAAAGCTAGGTAAACTGAAAACTGAAAAAAGCCAATGCAGCTTATAAAACTGAAAAAAGTCAATGCTGGCCATGATAGAAAGACACCAGGACACCCAGTGGATCACAGCGCACTGAGCATGCGGCGCAGCAGGCAAAGAGCCTCCGCAGATCCCAACTCGACTGGGATGCGCTGGACAAACGGGTCCCATCAACGGAGGCTCGACCCCACAACCTACACCCACACCCGAAGGATCCAGTAGGTGGTTTCAATGCTAATCGTTTTAATCTTCTTGCTGATGAAAGCTCCAGTTAATGATCTAATCGAACATCAAAATGAGGACAAAAATGTGATCTTTGGTCGTGATCTGGTTGGGTGGTGCCACATGGGCTGGGACTGAGAGTCCATAACCTGAGATTTTAACACACAGCTGTCTCTAGAAATCATACAGAATGGTGTAATGTGAGCGACAGGTCTATGAGGAGGAACGCCTTGGCGGATGAGAGAGCTCAGAGAAGAATGACCAGGCTGGCAACTCGACTCATCACTCTCAACTCTCAGCATCCGCGGTGGACGGAAAAGCATCTCAAAATGCACGACACGTAACCAAGTTGGCGATTTGACACCGTCGTGGGGACGGACTCGCCCGAGCAGGTGGGCCGCACACCACACTAGATTCGGTCTCCGTCTCCATTTCGTTATTGTTAATAAGGACGGGATCATCTTCCGCCTTCGCGCTGCTCCGGGTCTCCTGCTCGCCTCCTTCCAGATTCACAGCCATGTTTGAAGACTGCTTAGAAATATCGAGCCTGTTTCGACCTCTCGTCTAAAAAGGAAACGCGCTGGCTTTTAAGTCACTACACACATTAGACACACATGAGTCACAATCAAATAAAGGAACTAGAGCATGGCGACGGGGATGCAGAGGCTCGAGCTGGCTAATAAAGAGCCGTTTAATTGCTGACACCACTGCTGTAATGTTTAGACTGTGTGTAATGAGTTTTCAATATGTCTGTGTGTGTGTGTGTGTGTGTGTGTGTGTGTGTGTGTGTGTGTGTGTGTGAGTGAGAGAGAGAGAGAGAGAGAAAATACAGAGAGAGAAGCAAAGAGAGAAAAGAGAGAGGAAAAAAGAGAGAGGGAGAAAGAGAAGAGAAAGAATGAGAGTAAAAAAGAGAAAAAAGAGAAAGGGAGCAAAAAGAGAGAAAGAGAAGGAATATAGTATAATTAGAACAAATATGATAGCAATATTATAAAATTATACTATAATATTATAGAGTTATTATAAGTAATTGTATATACATGATTATAAAACATTATATAATATAAAAGTATACTATACAGTAATATTAAAAATTATAGTAAAATTTGAAAAAAAATTAAGATTATAGTATAATATATTATGATATTCTTTCATAGCTAAGATTTTTATAAATTCAGCTTGATGTTATTTATAATGTAATTAATGTTTTATAATTGCTTTGGCAACAATGTAATATTTGTTAACATTCATGCCAATAAAACTCTAAACTGAACTGAGACAGAGAGAGAGACAGAGAGAGAGAGACAGAGAGAGAGACAGACAGAGAGACAGAGAGAGAGAGAGACAGAGAGACAGACAGAGAGACAGAGAGAGAGACAGAGAGACAGAGAGAGAGAGACAGAGAGAGAGAGAGAGAGAGAGACAGAGAGAGAGAGAGAGAGAGACAGACAGAGAGACAGAGAGAGAGAGAGACAGAGAGACAGAGAGACAGACAGAGAGACAGAGAGACAGAGAGAGAGAGA
>QMIH01000346.1:539154-549924 GCA_003987875.1 Clarias batrachus | reverse complement strand
CCCAAAACACACAGCTAAAAAACCCCAAGAATGGCTAAGAGGAAAACATTGGACTATTCTAAAGTGGCCTTCTATGAGCCCTGACCTCAATCCTATTGAGCATCTTTGGAAGGAGCTGAAACATGCTGTCTGGAAAAGGCACCCTTCAACCCGGAAATAACTGGAGCAGCTTGCTCATGAGGAGTGAGGAGGCCAAAATACCTGCAGAGAGGTGCAGAAGTCTCATTGACAGTTACAGGAATCGTTTGATTGCAGTGATTGCCTCAAATGGTCGTGCAACAAACTATTAAGTTAGGGGTACCATCATGGAACAGGCCTGGACAAAAATGAGTTCATTTTTTTTATAATTCTGTTGAAGCATGGTTGAAAAGCAATGTCTGATTTTCATAGGTTAACATTCATAGAATTCATATTTATTATTACTTTTGTCAGATTAAAGTTATTTCTGTGACCATTGTGAGTTTTTCTTTCATTGACCGAAGGGTACCAACAATTTTGTCCACGTACCGCAATCTACTGCATGCAGGGCCCAGCAGGCAAAGAGCTCAAGACCCCTGATCCACACAAACAAATCTGATCCATGACGGCCCTGCCTGGAAGTGAAGCCCTGGGGTCTCAAAGAACTGAACTCAGGAAGGATATAAATGATGTACTGCATGCTGTCCCAGTCAGCATGGAGCACAGAATAAATGGCCCCTGAATGGGCCTCTTCGTTTCACTGAAGGGGAAATGAAAAAATAAACACTACAGCATACAGACATTTACACAATTATGCACATCCTCTTGGTTAGTGGTTAGAGTTTGGAGAAGAACCATATATGTGTGTGAGATGGTCAGGGGTGCACATACAGTACTTGTATAGTTTACATAGCCATATGATATATGAGAGTCTGTATATGATGTTGATATTTGTTACATTCATAATGTCTGCATGGATGAAAGCTAAATCTAATTCAAACATAAACTTCAGAGCTTCTGGCTCATTCTGGTTCTGCTTCCTGTAATATATACTGACTAAATAGTGTTTTAAAATGGAGACTTGATTTGTTCATAACATCAAATACAAAATGACCATCATGTAATGATTTCTGATGTGTTTCTCAGGGGTCGTGTTCTTGTTTAGTTGTTTTAGTAGAATGAGTTTTAGAGCATGGTAGGAGGTGAGTGTAACCGCTGTGGTGTGTGCAAAGCAGTATGGTTGCTTGACCAAAGTATTGAGAAATGTGTGTGCATGTGTTTAATCTTTTCACACAAGTTCACATACTATCTTCTATTTATTTTTCTATTCATGTATAATGTGCCTAATGAAAATCTAGACTGCTTATAATAATAATCACATGATCTTTATTCACCCAAATAATCACAATATATATATATATATATATATTTTTTTTTTAATGTTGTAGAGTTTTTTCTGCAGACTGAGGCAGGATATTATGATTCACAAGTATCGAGTTAGATTGGATTCGGGTGGCTAAAACGACCTTAAATGACTAATCTGATCATTTGAACATAAACTGTGTTATTTTTCTTTTTGAAATAATAGTCTAGAAAATATTTCAGAAATATTTAGCATAGGTAATAATAATAATAATTAGAAGAAGAAGAAGAAGAAAATAAGAAGAGGAAGGGAGTAATAGAATCACCATCCCTGACTTAGCAATCAGGTAAAGTGTAAAATGTTAATAACATGAACATTTTAAAACCTGAGTCTGTATCTGAATGGGATGTCACGTGTTGGCTGCATTGTCCCAAATCCCCAGCGCCTCACATCAATATCTGGGATCTCTTCATCTGGGTTTTTCAACTCAAAGTCAAAATATGTAAGCATGAGGAAGATGAACTGCTTGAGCTCGTTGACTGCGAAGAACCTCCCGGGGCACATGCTGATCCCGGCACCCCACGGCATGTTGTAGTACTTCAGTTTTTTTCCTCCTTTATAGAATTCGGTCTTTTTCCCACCTTCAGGTGTGAGGAAGCGATTGTATTTGAAGGTGTGTGGATCAGGGTGCACCTCCGGGTCAGTCTGGACAGCGGTGTAAGGGAAGAGGGCCACACGGTCACCTTTGCGTACCTTGTATTCAAGACCGTTGTACATTTTCAGAGTCATGTCTTCCATTACAGCTCGTGTGAGCATGGGAGCAGCTGTCATGCGCAGGCTCTCGTCTACAGCACTGTCCAGAACCGGGGTTTTGAGCAGCATGTCTCTGGTCAGGTTAATCAGTGGACCACCTGGCTTCACTTCCTGTCCGGTTTCACGGAGGACCTCATCYACCTCGTTTTTCACTGCCTCCATGGCCTCTGGGTGCTTCATGAGGAACAGAAGAAGCCAGAATGATGCAGGACCCGTGTTACTCTGGGATGCCCACAGGAGCAGGAACATGTATCTGTCCAGCATGGATTCGGGCACTCCATACTCAGCACGCACATGATGAGATTCAGACACCCAGTCATTTGTGTTCTCTTTGGTCTTTATCTTTTCCAAAGCGAGGATTTTCCAGAAAAGCCTTTTCAGCCTTTCTGCTTCCATTTTCTCAGATGGTCCCAGAACTCCGTAGGCCAGATTTGGGAAAAGTTGATCATATTTACGGAACTCATTGAACAGCTCATTTGATTTCTTTCGGTCGACCTCCTTTGCTTTGTCCTCACTTTCTGAAGAATTTGCCACTTCATTTCCAAAAAGTGCCAGATATCCAGCACAGAACACAATCTTGTAACAGTAAATGAAAAGTCCGTCCTCCTGCCACAGCCTGTCATCATTATCATTTCCAGACCCCATATTGTACAGCATGAGATTCTGAAGGTTGGTCATCATGGATTGCGTTAACACCACCAGACCCTCGCCCATCAGGTGCTTGTTGCTGGATGCCTGAATGAGCTTGTGCTCTCCTTCTATGGGATGGTAGCCAAAAACACGCCTGACCAGAAGCCTGGCAAACTTATTAAAGTCCAGTTTGTTCCGGGCCTCCTTAACCACAGAGCCGAAAGAATGCGGGTCTGTGATGAAGGTGAAGTAAAACCCTCCTAGCAGCACAGTGAAAATATCCCCATGCTTTTTTCTCATCCTCTCCAGAAACTTTGCAGTGTCTCTCCTGAACTCTAGAACATGTCCCAGCCATGGGAGAGGACCTTTATCAAGAGGAGGTTCTCCAGACCTTTGTCGACGAAAGGCTCCAAGAATGTAAAGTCCTCCAAGGAGGGAGATAAGTAAAGCAAGAAGAATTTGCAGAACAATGCTCATGGTGTTTTTTTTTTATCCCCTCTCTCTCTTTATCTTTCTCTTTCTCTCTCTCTTGTTCTCTCTCTCTCAGAGCGGGATGTGTGGTATGAGCTCTTCCTGTTGCTTGTATTGATTTAAACTCACTGAGCTCAGACTCCACCCCTTGTCTGTATTCTAAAATCCTGCAGATCTAGGCGGTCTCAGATTCTCCCAGATAACATAACCCAAAGTACCATTTTTTAAATTTTTTTTTTTATAATGAATTGAATTCAACGTGCTTGATCCATGGGTTTTTGTATTTTGGATCAGGAGCAGGTCTCTTCTTTCTTTCCACTTTAGCTCTGAATTTATCTTCATAGATAAATGCGGGTTTCAAATCCAAGACAGCTAATAAATGTTTATATAAACTAACAAGATACACTCTGGCAACAAGAAATATATATTTTTATCACAGGTTCCAATGTCTGTAAACATCAGAAAGGGGAAAACATCTAATCACTTTAACTGTAACCCGTGGCATGATTGACTGATAATTGAGAAATGTCTACTTAATCAACCAGTGGCAATGCTGAGACATTATTGAAGTCCAGGTTGCTTTGCTCATCTATCTGTATTGTTGGGTTGGCTGTTTCTCACATTCCTCATGACATAGCACATATACTATCTATGAGGTTCCGGTCAGGTAAGCTGGATGGGCAGTCAAGCACAATAATGTCATGGTCAGCAAACCAGTTAGTTATAAAGTCCTGCTGGAACAGAAAATCAGCATCTTCATAAAGCTGGTCAGCAGACAGAAGCATTAAGTGCTCTAAAATTTCCTGGTTGAAAATGTGTTGACTTTGGGCTTTATAAACCACAGGAGGTCAAGACCATCAGATGACATGGCAGCTCAAATCATCAGCAACTGTGGAAACTCCAAGCAACTTGGATTCTTTGCCTCTTCACTCTGACTCTGGGACTTTGATTTCCAAATGAAATGAACAATTTATTTTAATTTGAATCACCTTTGCTTGAGAATCTTTTTAGGCCAGCGTTCACCCCTTTCACACTGTTCCCTTTCAAGCAGCTTTCCCTGCACATGCTTCAATACAGCACTCTGTAAACAGCCAGCTTTTTCATTAATGCCTTTCTCTGGTTTAATCACTTAGTGTATTGTATTGATTATCATCTTCCAAGCTTTGATAGTCTTCCTCGTGATTGTGGTTGAATTTTACACACAGCATTACATTACAGGATTACTCCAAGCCTTACTGCATATTGCCCCACAAAAATCAGCAGAGATCAGAATTCTTCCTTCCCAATTTGAACTGTATCTGTGTCTTCTGACCTGCACCTGCATGATGTTCTGCTTTTTGATGATTGGCTGATTAGATAACTACAGTAATGTCAGGTGTACATTATAAAGAAATAGGGCCAGATTCAGGGAAATATGACGCACTGGGATGAACTAGTTTAATTATACTGCCCTCTTATGGCCAACATAAAATGTCAGTTTCATCTTAAGCCGTAAGGCTGACCCACCTAATCTCCGACCTATTATGCATCAAGCTAAGATTACCGTGGGGACAAAAAGCTTGCTAAAATATAAGTCATTTATAATCAATCAATGAAACAGTTAGCAGTTAGAAGATAACTGCAGTGTAACAGTCCTGAATGAAACAGTCCCTCCTACTGTAACATCTGTTTATCTGTTTCATGAGTGTTTGCAGAACCTGTTAGGAGAGATGGAGGTGTAGCTGCTTCAACGCTTCTTAGCATCTTAGCACTTTAAGAGGTCTATCAATGTAAGCAAGTGTCATTTGGTCAGTACTTGTCTTTTGAATATTCAGGTGTTTTGCTGAAAGGTGCTCCACGCATTATGTTTATCATTATTTACAGATCTTCAAAATATCCTCCAGACTTTATTGAAGAGTTTCCAGAACTGCTATCAATGATTTCCTCAGAATTTGACTGTTCTGGTATAGCAGGGGATTTTAATATTCACATTGATAATGCAGAAATAAATAGAAATTATCTGTTTTAAACACTTTTTGACCTGATTCAGCATGTGCTCAGGCCCACACATAATCATGGACACACTCTAGACTTACTCATCAGTAAGGGTCTAAACATCTCTTCTATTGTTATTAAGGATGTAGCACTGTCTGATCCCTTCTGTATTTTCTTTGATATATTGATCTCTGTTACCACTGAACCTAGATCTGTGTCTGTCAGAAAAAAGGTGCATTAATGAAAGTAAATGAAATCCTTAATTTCTTTAACTCAAAAGTTAAGAATGTTATTGATGATATTGCTTCGGAAAAGGTCTCCAACAGACAGGCAGACAGAAATCACCATGGAGAAAATCAAAAGCAGTTCAGAGTATGAAGAGACAATGTTGAAAAGCTGAGCGGATGTGGTGGAAGACGAAACTTGAAATTCACTATCGCATCTATAAAGACAGCCTTCGTGTTTTCAATGTGGAACTCGCCACAGTTAGACAGACCTTCTTCTCCAACATTATAAACAGCAACTTAAACAACACTCACACTCTTTTTGCTACTGTTGAGAGACTGACAAACCCACTAAGTCAGATTCCCATTGAAATGCTCTCCGACAGCAAATGCAATGAGTTTGCTTCCTTCTTCCCCGAGAAAATCAGTTATATTAGAAGAGCTATTAACACATCAAGTTGTGCAGAGATCAGAAAAACTCAAACACAACCTCAAAAAACAGTTACTATGTCTGTCTTTCAAGCAATTAATAGCAAAATCTTGGAAGAAATAGTACAGCACCTTAAATCATCAACTTGCGACCTTGACACACTTCCCACATCTTTTTTAAAAAGTGTGTTTGACTGTTTGGAAACAGATCTATTAGAAGTGGCGAACACCTCACTTATTTCTGGGACCTTTCTGAACTCTCTGAAAACTGCAGTTGTTAAGCCACTTCTGAAAAAGAATAATCTTGATAATTCCATATTAAATAATTACAGACCGATATCAAACCTTCCTTTTTATAGGCAACATTATTGAAAAGGTTGTTTTTAATGAGCTGAACAACCACTTAAACTCAAATTGTTACCTGGACAGTTTTCAATCTGGTTTCCGAGCGCATCACAGTACAGAGACAGCGCTCGTAAAGATAATAAATGATATTCTTTAAATTCTGATATATTCTGATAATATCAGTGTTGGTACTGCTAGTTCTTAGTGCTGCGTTTGACACCGTCGATCATAACATACTAATAGAGAGACTGGAAAACTGGGTCGGGCTTTCTGGGATGGTACTCAAATGGTTCAGGTTATATTTAGAAGGGAGAGGTTATTATGTGAGTATAGGAGAGCACAAGTCTAAGTGGTTGTCCATGACATGCGGAGTCCCACAAGGCTCAATTCTTGCACCGCTCCTGTTTAGCCTGTAAATGCCCCACTAAGTCAGATGATGAGAAATAAAAAGTGTCTTCAGTTAAACCTCTGAAGGTGAATGCATATCTTCACTCTAGGGGTCAAACAACTAAAAATCATGTCAAGAATCTTGGGGTGTCTCATGAGTCTGAGGGTCTTGCAGTCGAGGCATAAATGCAGAGGAAGCGATGTTTAAAGGTGTTTTTTAATAATAAACCAGGAAATCAAACAAACAGAATAAACGTTATGTAAAACAAACCAAAACACGAATCACAACAAGGGAATCATGAACCAAACTTTTAGTTCTAGTAAACCAACCTTTACTAGCAGATGCAAGACAACATAAACAAACTTAAACAAGCTATTTATAATGAAACTAATAACCAACTCGGTTCAGATGAACGCCCACATCACCTGACCGAGATGCAATCGAGGAACTGAAGTCAAACTAAAAAGTACAAACGGAAAGTCTCAGGGCGCATGGCGCCCTCTAGGGGTTATCCCTGACATAAGCTTGTCAGGGACAAGCAAGGAAAAGCTTGCCGTCCTCATCACTGCATGATGGCAGAGGAAGCTCGTTGTTCTCCTCTGTGCTGGGCAGCGGCGGAAGCTCGCCGTTCTCGTTGCTGCATGACGGCGGAGGTGGAGGAAGCTCGCTGTCCTCCTCGGTGCTGGGCAGCGGAGGCTGCTCGCCCTCCACTTAGAAGCAGCTACGCGGCAGAATAAAGAGTTCGCTGTCGTTGTGGCAGCTGCGCGGCCGAAAAAGGAGCTCGCCGTCATTGCTGAAGAGCTCGTCGTCGCTGAACGGCAGGTAAAAGAGCTCGCTGTCATCATCGCTGAACGGTGGGAACAAGAGCTTGTCGTTGTAGCTTAAACAGGGTAAAGGAGCTGGCAGGTCTGGGCCTCCAGTGAGGCAGGCTCCCAGGTCTGTGCCTTCTGTGAGGCTGGCTTACAGGTCTGGGCCTCCCCTGAGGCTTAGCTGAGTTAGCAGCTCCTGCAGGTTTCGAATGTGCACTTCATTCTCCTCAGCGCACTGCTCAAAGCTGCTCCATGCTAGCTGGGAGGCTACTCCTTGCTGCCCATACCGCTCACACTCCGCTCTCCGCTGACGCTCGCTGTGGTGTGACCCTTCACCCTGGTCAACGCCGAATATATACCTCCTGGTCTCTACCTTCCGGTCGGTGCGGGGACTCACGTCACCCCAAGCTGCGCCGTATCGCCAGCCTATAGCCATCCCAGCTTCGCTGCTCTCTCAGTTCCTCCTTTTCCGCTTTTACCTGCAATACCCTGTCAGATCTCCTTCTCCTTGCTCCTCCTCGCCTCTTGCCGCTACACCGCTTGGTCATCTGACCGCCCTCCACGTCGGCTTCCCATGGCGCAAACATCATAGCCCCCCCAAAAAAATCTTCAGGGGAGGCTCCTCTACTATGCCCCTGGTAAGGTCTTGCATTCTGTCATGGGTCTGAGGGTGTTGCAGGCTTTATGTATACTTTATGTAAAACAAACCAAAACACGAATCACAACAAGGGAACCATGAACAAAACTTGGCCGACATTTACTAGCATTAAATTAACAGATGCAAGACAACATAAACAAACTTAAACAAGCTATTTATAATGAAACTAATAACCAACTCGGTTCAGGTGAGTGCCCACGTCACCTGACCGAGATGCAATCGGGGAACTGAAGTCAGACTAAAAAGAACTACAAACACAAAGTCTCAGGGCACATGGCGCCCTCTAGGGGTTATCCCTGACAGGGTGATTCTGGAGACAGACCTTAGTTTCAGTAATGTCAAAGCAGTAACTAAATCATCATACTATCATCTCAAAAACATTGCAAGAATTAGATGTTTTGTTTCCCATTAAGACTTGGAAAAACTTGTCCATGGCTTTATCACCAGCAGGGTGGATTATTGTAATGGTCTACTCACTGGCCTTCACAAGAGGACCATTAGACAGCTGCAGCTCATCCAGAACGCTGCTGCGAGAATCCTGATTAGAACCAGAAAATCTGAGCAGATCACACCCGTCCTCAGGTCCTTACACTGGCTTCCTGTAACATTTAGGATAGATTTTAAAGTACTTTTARTRGTTTATAAATCACTCAATGGCCTATAGGACCTAAATACATTGAAGATATGCTCACTGAATATAAACCTAACACACACTCAGATCATTAGGATCGAGCCAGCTAGAAATACAAAGGGTTCACACAAAACAAGGGGAGTCTGCTTTTAGTTATTATTCTCCCCGCAGTTGGAGCCAACTTCCAGATGAGATCAGATGTGCAAAAACACTAGTCACATTTAAATCTAGACTTAAAATTCATCTGTTTAGCTGTGCATTTATTGAATAAGCGCTGTGTTACGTCCGAACTGACTGCACTATTTTATGTTTATTTTACATTTTTAACTGTTTTTATTTGTATTTTAAATCAACATTTAAAGCCATTTAAAAAGTTTTATTGCTATTATTTTCTATTTCATTTTATGATTATTTTCTTCTCTTTTATGTAAAGCTCTTTGAATTACCATTATGTATGAAATGTGCTAAACAAATAAATTTGCCTTGCCTTACCCAATATAAATGTATACTTGTAATGCACTGCGGAAACTTGTATAAGCCAAAATAAAAAAATGCCTTTTCATTTCATTTACACACTATTTGCTTAAATCAAATACATTTTATTTTTACTATGATTTTAGTTTTTCATAAATAACCTGCACTTTATTTCTCCTTTTGTTTAAAATTCAAAATTCATAATCAGTTTTATCTGTATAGCAGATTGACAGAAATCAACATTCTGCATATAAACTAAGTCTGTTTTCCTACACAGAGACAAAACAAGCAAATTCTGACATATTTAATTCAGACATCCTCCTGGTGCTACAAACTAATATAGAAATGTGAGCTAAAAAAATGGATTATATCATGTTATTTGTAGGTTCTGTGTATTTATTAGCACAAAATAAACCTGAAGTTGAGGGTTTGGATTTTTAATTCGGGAGAAGTCACATATCCAGTGAGGAAGATCATGAAACTAGCAAATAAATACATTTGAGTTTTGGGTGTTGGGTTAGACATTGACTGGGTCATGTGTGGTGGTGGCCTTGTCTTTGTCTTACAATTCTGTCATATTCAGATTTAATTCAGACTCCACTGACTGCAGTCCGAGGCTAGTTTCAGGTTTAAAAATTATGCTTTCAAAACCTGATTGGGGCCTAACTTGGAGTTATATAAACCTTAGTAGAGTCTACGGGCTGGCTTAATCCCACGGAATGTGTTTTGAAACCGATCAAAAAGATTTGAGAGTATGCCTGGATAAACAGCAGAAATATCAGGGCCCACAGCATGAAGAAATCAGCAATGAAGCATCAGGTGCCAAATATTTTACAAACTGTATGCTTTAAAGGGTTTTTGTCTACTCGGTCAGGATGAGGACAGATCATTCTCTAGCTTCAGTCCTCCATTTGGCGATCTCTCAGAATGTGTCACAGATTTTCCAATACTGAAACACTGGAATGAGTGCACTGTAACTCAAAAAAATTCCAAATGTCAGTTTGGTATTTATTTGAGACAGACTCTCTGCTTAAAGGTTTCAGTCACTCTGAAGTCAGTATAATGATGAAATCCATCAGTGCAAGGCAAAATACATTTGCATTAGATAAAGGCACAAAAAAGCTGATCATTTGGTAATTATAATAATTACTTACTACTAGCTCTAGGGTGTGCTGTGAGGGTCAACAGAGCCCTATAAAGAGACCTGTAATAACCAGCCCAGGTAATCAATGTTATCAATACAAATTCCACAATAGAATACACCCTCCTGGTGCTTTAGATATAAGGCTTTATTCTTCTTATAATGTTAATTAATCATAATATGCAGTAAAATGCAAATCTGGATTAGTTTGTATCTGTTAAAGCACACAGAGTGCATGTCCAATTAAACTGAACTTTAATTGTATAGCGCTTTTAATAATGATCATTGTCGCAAAGCGATTTTACAAAATCAAAAGAAAATTATGGAAATGTGTTTGAATCTACAGTAAATGATCGGATTATCCCTACCACCATATGAGTTATGATAATTTATCATCAATAGGAGCCTGTAATATGGGCGAAACCACAGGGTTCCGTTTTCGGGATGCTTTTGTTTATATAT
>QMIH01000346.1:516360-532818 GCA_003987875.1 Clarias batrachus | reverse complement strand
TTTTTTTTTTTTAAGGAATGTATAAATGTATAGCTTTATCAGTTTGCCAGCCAAAGGTGACGGTGTTGAGCAACAGTATGTGCGATAACATGAGAAAGGAACCTCAAGAGGAACGAGACTGCATGTCGTAGGCCTGCCAGCATGGAGTTTCCTGTTTAACAGGAAGTCTCAGATAAAAGTTCTTCATCATCACAGCCGATAAAAACACAGCCAAATCTACAAATCTCTAAACCTCCAGCTTTCTGCTCATCTGAACACCACATGGAGCAGTCAAATACCTTCCTCAAGAATATAAGTTTAAGTTTACATTAGCTTCAGCTTCACAACACCAGGTGGCGTAAGATATGACCTCAGGGCGCAGGCAAATTCAGAAAGTAAATGCGATAAATTTTATGATAAAATCACGAGTGTTTGTGTTCAGGCTGTGCTTATGTGATTATGTGTGTGTGTGTGTGTGTGTGTGTGTGTGTGTGTGTGTGTGTGTGTGTGTGGCATCCTGCATCCTGCCATCTGGTACTCAAGCTAAGTTAATGTCAAATGGATTCAATTTGTGTCACACACACGTGTACTCATACACAGATCTGTAAGTAATAATGTCTGTAGTCAGTCAGTGTAGAGCAGACACGCAAGAGCCTGACCAGCACATGTTTACTGTAATAAATAACCCTGATGGTGCTTGTTCCTCCTGGAGTCTCTCCACAGCTCTCAGATCCTCAACATGACTTCATCTTCTGGGTCCAAGGGCCACTCTATAACATCAACACCTTCACCTGTTTCGAATGGGTTTGTGACTTAATTTAGATTTTTCTTTCAATGATTCATAGGTCACTGTGTAGTTAAAAAATCTCAACCTCAGTTGAACAACAAAAACTACTACACTGTAAAATAAATCCAACTTGATAAATGTTGAATTATATTTTTTACATTGTGGTGGCTTTTTTTTTACAGTGCATTTTTTTTAGTGTGCCATTATTTATTTAACAAAACAAATCAAACAAAAAGAAAAGAAAATCCAGCCAGGTACGGCTAATCATACACCTTTGATTAACTGATTATCAGCAGTTGTGCAGACCTGCAGTTTGCTGGTCTGGTGTCTTCAGTTGTGTGTTAATACAATGCCAAGAGGGGAAAGACATAAGAAATAAATAAGACACAAGAATAAACTGGACTTAGAGAAGCAATTGTTGCTTAACATCAATATGGAAAAAAGATGTATAAAAACCCTTTTCCGTACAATTTGAATAAGCGTTCTACAGTGACAAATATTATTCACAAGTTTGTTCTCCCAGGAGTGGATGGGTCAGCACATTCACCCCAAGCTCAAATACAAAAAAAAAAAAAAAACAAGAGCTACATCTCAGACCCTACAGGCACCACTAAGGATATTGAATGTTAAAGTCTATAATAGCACAATTATAAAACACTGAAAAAGCACAGTTTGTTCGGAAGGGTTGCCAGGAGAAACATTTTCTGTCTAAAAAGGACATAGAAGCATGATTGAGAGTTACAAAACTGCATCTGAACAAACCACAAGGTTTCTGGAACAATGTCCTGTGAACAGATAAGACCATAATGGAGTTGTTTGCCCTTAATGCCCATGTTTGGGTTATTGTAAGGGGTTATTTTTACAGCCTGGGTACCTTGAAGTCATTGAATCATATTAGGCAAATGTGAGTCCATCTGTCTGACAGCTAAAGCTTAGATGAAATCCACTCATGCAACAGGACAATGATCCGAGGCATACCAATAAATATACATCAGAATGGCTGAAAAGTAAAAGAATGAAGGTTTTGTAATGGCCTAATCAAAGCCCAGACCTCATCCCAACTAAAATGATGTGGCTTATGATCTTAAGAGAGCTATGCATAACCACAGCCCAAACCTCAATGAACTAAAGCAATGTTGTAAAGATGAATGGACCAAAATGATGCAAGAGACTAATAAAGTCATACAGGATACCAGTAGTTCAAGTTATTGCTGCTAAATGTAGCTCTGCAGGCTATTGACTCATGGTTTTGCTTAGCGTTGCCCGCATATGTTTTTGCTTGGGTTCATGAAAAAAAAAAAGTTAAATGTAAAAAGGCTATATGTTGTTGTTTGTTATACTGATATGTTTGTTGTACCGAGGCCCGGCAGAATTTAGATGATTTTTATTGTTATTACATACAAATAATTAACAGAATTAAAAAAAAAACATGACTGTATATTTTTATGTAGGATAACATCTCTGAAAAATACGTTGGTATTATTACACCTACTGTCTGTTTCCTCCTTTCAGTGCTGTAATATTCTGTTTTTTAAGACTAGAAGTGGAACGTCTGATCTCTGCCAAGCTGGGATTGTTGATGGGTGGTTCTGTGATTGGACTGTTCCAGAAACACAGCCAAGAATGCTGAAGTCCCCGCTTTCTGCTGTTAACAGAATTATAGTTGTGTTTAGAGTAAAGAGTAAAACCCGAGCGGAGTCAAGAGCTGCTCGACCCCTGGGCCTCCTGGAACACGGCAGACATGCTGTTCTGAGATCTGTAGAGAAGAACATCACTCCCACTCTGTACCTCGGTCAGGTCTTACTCTTAAATCAGTTGAAGGAAAGTCAGAAAAGTGTAATTATGTATTAATAACTAAACCTCACTGACGAGGTTTAACACCTTATTTTGCTGAGGTTTTATTACAGAACTATAGGGGTGTGTTTACTTTCTGCATGTCAAAACAACACAATACGGTTATAAAACACACAGACGCGCGCGCGCACAAGAGACGTGCTGCACGCGCCGTGACAGAACCCCGGGGAACAGCACGTACACTGTGAGCTGCCTTCAAGTGCGCGTCCAATTTCTGTAGTTTTACTAACAAGTGAGGTGGTTTATTGTCGTTATTAAGTTCATATAAACATGTCTCTGATTAATTACCAACATCATCACACTTGGAAACTATAATAACCTCTAGACTATGCTGCTGTGACCAAAAGGAGGGTGAAACCTATGATTATGTAATCGGTTACAGATGCCAGCTGAGTTCATCGGTTATAAAAAGCTGAGTCATGCTAGTTTAAACATGCTAACTGTTAAACTATCATAGCGTTAGCATTTGAATGTTACAATGTTACATGTCACTGAATTGAATTAAATCACATAAAATTATATGACTGTACTCAATTCATTATAATTCATATAAATTATTAATACATTTTAAATTAAATAATATGCTTAATTATTATACATAAATAAAAGGTATCATAAATAATATTTTATATGTGTAACCGCCTTCAAACTACCATTCTAAAATATATTTATATGTAAATTTTATTTTTATATTTGTTTATTTAGCAGTACTACACAATCATTCACCAAACATGAATGAGAGCAGTTGGATTAAAATGTATACTTTTATATTAAACAATGTATTATTATTATTATTATTATTATTATTATTATTGCTGATGTTGCCACCAATATGAAGACTGGTCTAAGACAACATTTAATTAACTTAGATATATATATATTGCACCATTTGATCAGCATATAAAATTATAGACAATATTTTACAAGCTACAGATTATGAACCAAACCTTGCTTCACATTTCTGTAGTGCTTGGTGTATATATATATATATATATATATAACTAAGCCATGTCTTTTAAAAAATGTGTTAGCAATTAAATGTATTTATATCAAAATACTTCATATTCACCTTGTGTGTTAATCTGAGCTATGAGTTAAGGTTTTAGATGAGGCACAGAAGATTTACAGATTTGAAACTGGAATGAAAGTTGCTAGGGACAGACATACAGACAGAAAATAGATAGATAGATAGATAGATAGATAGATAGATAGATAGATAGATAGATAGATAGATAGATAGATAGACAATTGACCCAAAAGGAACTTTCTTTTTTTTTAATCTATTTAATTTTTAAGATATATATGATATCAATGGATGCATGAATATCATATATTCATATATGAATTCAATAAGATATGATTTCTAGTTCTGGGAGCAAAAAGCATATTTAGAACATGAGATCTATTCATTAAGACCAGAGATTTTGTGCAAGACCTATAAACAAACAAAGAAACATATATAATTTATACACAGTTATTATTAAAACATCAACATGAATCTCTCCAGAAATAATTTCATATTGTGTATTTTATTAAAACAGTAATTTACCAATAACGTTCATGATAAGCAATCTAAAACAAGATAGCACAAGATAAATTTGACGCTGACTTCGCTGTAAACCCTTTAACACTCAGAATCGCACCGCACTTGAATGCACCCCTGTAACTGATACTCCGCTCAAGGACGTGATGTGCGCGTCATTCCTATGCCTGTGCGTCATTGCGTCACTTCCTGTCGTGCGGTCATTGAGAAGCGGCTGTCACGCGGCGGAGGAGAAGCCGGTACACGGAGCAGCAGTGTGTGGAGGAGAAACAGCACGCAACCAAAGGTCAGACCTACTCTTATATTATTCAATCATTTTATTTACACTGGGGTTTAATCTGAGAGAGATTTTACACGAAATAGAGCGAAGTCTGTTTGGATAATTTAATATAATCAGAAATAATATAGCGGTTTCAGCGGTTAGTTGTCAAGATAAAAGTCTGACTCGGTTAAAATACTGATAAACTGCAGAGTCATGGACTTTTATTTTGAATTTTTACATTGTTACATTTTGATTTAAATGTAATAGAATCACCAGGTGAGGTGTTCAAGCTCTTAGACCTGTGACCTTCATGAGATAATGAGTTACTTACAGTACACACACACACACACACACACACACACACACACACTGATTCGTAATCATAATGATTTATCACACACACACTGATTCGTAATCATAATGATTTATCACACACACACACACCACCTGGTGTCTGATGAAGTGATTGATAAATAGTATATCAGATCAGACTGTGTGTGTGAATGAGTGTGTGTAAGAGCATGAGAGTGTCACCTTGATACCAGTACTACCAGATAGTCCAGGAAGCACCACCTGTGGCACTGTGTGTGTGTCTGTGTCTGTGTGTGTTTGTCTGTCTGTCTGTATGTTAGTCCCTGAATAACCTGTAATACCTCACCTGTTCCCAGGTCCAGAGACATGTCCACCGTATCATATGATGAGGACGCGGAGTCCAAGTTCATCAGGAAGGTCAAGGAGAACCCGTTTGTCCCTGCAGGTGAGACACGCACTAGACGTGATTTAGTTAATGACTTCAAGGAAGCATGACACTGCATATTCTTTCTTTCTTTTCTTCCTTTCTTGTTTAACGCCATGCCAGCTTCTACAGCTATTTTCACGGGGAGAGTCAGTTTTTGTTATTTAATATTAAAACTAGGTAAGATGTTTAAGATAATTTTTTTCTAAGAATTTTAAAATTGGATTTACTTGTTTAAAGTTTTTTTTTAAAACTGTCAACAGAATAAAACAGGTTCCTCACACAAGTAAAATAATTACACTCTAATAAAATATGTTTGATGGACAGAAGTTTTTTACATCATGATGGTGATTTTTTTTCTAGATAGTACAGGTTGGTGTGTAGCTCCTGAGTGTCCTATTCTGTATAAAAGACTCAATCCCAATGATTTGTAAAAGGAAATGTACGTTTTGTTCCAACATCAGGATTTATTTCATGTAGTTTGTTATTTAGGAATTGATTGCATTCTGATTGCCAGAATCTCCATGACATCATCTGTCAAGTTCTACCTCTTGACAGAGGATGATGTCATGGAGATTGTAGTAGTGGTGGTGGTGGTGATGATGGTAATCATAATGATGATGATTATGATGGAGATGATGATAATAAAATAGATGATGATGATTATAATTATAGATGATGTAGATCATGATGGTGGTGAAGATGGCAGTGAGCAACCAGCTGTTAAGTTTTTAGGCACATGATGTACATCACCTGTAGGGGGCAGTCGTGTTTCAATCTCAGGCATTGCGTGTCTACTGAATCTGATAATGTGTTAATCTCTCCAAGACACTTCTCTCTAACGACATAGTTCATAAACATGTCAAGCTCAAACTGTAAACAGTGATATTCTGATTGCCGGAATCTCCATGACATCATCATCTGTCAAGTATTTATTCTTCAATTTCTTCTTTTGTATCAATAATGATTCTTCTTTGACTTTGATTTTTATATATAGTATTTATTTTTTCTTTTTGTTCCATTTAGGGTTTTTGTTCTTTGAACATGTAATGAATAGTGCATTTGTTTAATGGGTTACAAGGGCCATTTTTTGTGGGGTGTTTTCTCTTACCTTTCATTCATGATGTGAAGTTATCAAACCGATTTTGCTGGTGGTGAATTGGGGGTTTTAAAACGAATGTCTTAGTTTAATCCAATGAACACAAAAATATGACACAATTGTCATCTCTAAGCTTTGATTTTTTTGGAGTTTTTAGTCACATTTCAGTGTGTTCATGCCGATTTTTTTAACCACAACTGGAAAAACTTTAAACAACCTATTTATATATTTATTACATGCCTCTTCTGTAAGAATCTCAAACCAGAACAAATTTTTGGCAACAATTAAATTTGACTTCATTATTTAAGGATGTCTTGAAACATAATGAATATCTAGTTGTATTTATCATTTTTTTTAAATCGCATAAAAAATCATGGGTTGTCATATTCACCACCACATTTCAGTCATTCATAGACAACCTGCATTGTGCTGTGTTGTTGTTTTGTGATCCGAGTATTTTATGAGTGAAATAACGCTGCTCACATTTTACAAAAGGCAGTGTTTAGCAAGTATATGTTTGTGTTTTGTTGCATTTCTGGGGGATCAGTCATAATATACTCAGATCACAAATAATTATAGGTAATTGTACAAAATAATTGCTCTGACACGAAGAGTAAAAAAGCATGATGATTACTATTATAAAACGCACAAAGCGCTTCGTGTGGATTCATGCTAGTCTCGCGGAAAGATTTGTATGTGCATATAAGAATATTCACTTGAAAATATAGATTTTTTGTTTGTTTCTTCATTCATGTCTCTTGATGCTGCTTTATGTCGAGACATTTCTTTCGTTTTAGTGCAGATATGTTGTTTTAGATATATTCATGAATTACGACATTCGTACAGGTAACTATCAGATACTATCTACTATCAGCCTACTATCAGGAAATTAAATTTGTTTTAAGAGCGTTTAAACCGAGCCACATCTGTAGCTGATGGTGAAGATGATGATAGAGATCATAGTGGTGGTGGTGATGATTATGAAGTTAAAGATGAAGAAGATGATAATGATGATGCCTCCTCCACAGGTATGGCCGGGTTCTTCGCCATCGTGGCCCACAGGCTGTATAAGATGAAGTCCAGGGGCAGTATGAAGATGTCGGTGCACCTGATCCACATGCGTGTGGCGGCACAGGGCTTCGTGGTGGGAGCCATGACCTTAGGTACGCTTCCACGCTAGAAGACACACAGACCATGCACACACACTGTTGTGCAAACAGCATGCTAGATGGCTGTGACATCATCCTGGTCTGTCCAGTCGACAGGTCTGATCAGGACGCGTGTGTGTGTGTGTATACTGACTTTACGTATTAACCTGTGGTGTGCTTGCAGGTGTGGTCTACTCCATGTACAAGGACTACATCCTGAAACCTGCTGAAGCTCAGAGAGCGCTGGAGCAGAAGGCCCAGGAGAGCCCCTGAGAGCCCCTGAGCCTCACCTTGAGTCTAGTCTTAGTTTACTCTGGTTTCCTTTGTGCACTCAGGTCTCCTGTAGAGACGACCTCACCTTCTTCTTAAACACGTTCCTTTCCTTAGTTACAAATGTATAAACTTTATATAATCTACAAGGGTTATAGATTACATTTATATAATGAACAGATTTCTAATACCACAGCCTAGGACACACAGCAGTGTGCAGGCGGGAACAAGAGCGGTTCCTTTCAGGGGTCTTTGGTTCAAGGAACCTTTATTATCTATACTTTTAAGCATTTTTAAGCAACCATAAAGGGTTCTTTAGCTAATGCTGCTTGAACTGAGGTGCTTGAACCAGCTCATCCTGTGAGGTCACGAAACACAGGCCGATATGCAAATATATGCAAATCACAGTGACCTTTCAGGTACAGAACATGCCTTATGGTTCTTTTTTATTATTATTTGGAAAAAAAAATGTTTTCTTAAGAGCATTTTGGAATTTTTAATGGTTCTTCGTAAAGTGTTTACTCTTGGAACCATCTCAGTTACGGGCTCTACACAGAACCTTTAATAAAAGTTCACTTTAATATGAACAAACTAACTGGTAATCCGGTAAACCGACCGCACATGCTGCTCTAGTTAAAGGTTAACAGGTACGGGTTACTGTTATGTTTATATAAAGGTTACTGGATATAAGTGTAGGGTCTAATTTGCATATGTATGCATATTTAATGAGGATGACGTTGTAGAGATTCATTATTTAATTATTTTTTGCTTGTTGTGTTTGTACATCCTGTTGGTTCATTAGAAATTGTATTTTAATAAAGATATGAGAAAATGAAACAACTGTGTACGTCCTTGACAGTGAACAGGGAGGAACAGATACTAGGTGTGTTTCAGCGGTGATGCTTTGTTTTAATGAGGTTTGTGGTGAGACCAGGACACAGATTAAACCACAGCGCCACGCCCATCACCACCAAGAAGTATGTTTACATACTATTACTATATATAGTGTCGATTTATTCATATTCAAATTTGATTAGACACTGAATGAATGTGTGGGATTTGTATGGAATTTAATATCATGACTGTATGTCCTCTGTGTCAGGTTTCACTTGTGTACAGTTTATTTTGTCACATTTTTGATTGATTTGAGTTTCTTCACAAATCAATGGGCTGTACCTAGAAAAATGTGTCCTGAGCCAGTAAAAGTATTTGAACATGTAGATGTTCTTTGTTTAAATTGTTTTTATTCAGTAATGTATACACAGTGGTGTAGTGGTTATCTTGGTCACCTCACATCTCCAGGGTCGAGGGTTCGAATCTCACCTGGAGTTTGCATATTCTCGCCGCGCCTGTTGGGCGTCCTCTGGGTACAATGGTTGCCTGAAGTGTATGCGTGGATTTGTCCATGTAGATTGCAAGAGGTTGGGATTCTCTGTATTGTATATTTCCTTTATAGCCATGGGTCATTGCTGCCAACCGTAAGGCAATGGTGACAGCTTAAGAATAGTTAGGTTAAATCTTATCACTTCTAAATTGCTTGAAGTATGTAAACCACTGAGGAAACATAAACCTAGAAAATCTACAGATCCTGATGGTCCAGATGCTTAGTTTTTAAAACTTTCCTGATGGTTTTAGTGTAGAACTAAAATATTTTAGCAGCTGGATTTAACTAAGCAAATAGTTAAGACACTTCAGTGATTAATATGGTTCAGGGGAAACAAGTTATTTAACCCTAACTGATGCATTGGGGTGCTTTGTTTTCCATCAATGTATGTTTTTTTTCCCCTGATGGCACAGCCATATTCCAAGAAGAGGATGCCAGGTGTCATCCGGATTAAATTGTCAAAGATTGGTTCAGGGAGCAAGAGACATAATTTTCACACGTGTATTGTCCAGCACAGGGTCCAGGCGTTAACCCCAATCAGAATCTTTGGAATGTGCTGGAGAAGACTTTACGTAGCAGTCCGATTCACCCATCATCAATACAAGATTTTGGGAGAGAAATTAATACTCTGGAAATAAATGAAGCTCAGAATTGTGTTATTGCATGAGCTTATTAAAACCCTAACTTGGACAGAATCATATCTTTTTTTTTGGGTGGGGGGGCAGTTTATTATTATTAATAATAATATTAATAATAATGCCTTTTTCTTTTTAGAAAGCACTTTACATTTGTAGACAAATCTCAAAGTGCTAAACAAGCAATTATAAAAGCAAGAATACAATGATTAACAGGCCCTCAATTAAAAGGCTTCCCTGAACAGCAAACTGTGTTTTGAAACACTCCATCATGGAGCGGCTGCTGAGAAGGCTCGATCCCCCATTATGTGGAGTTTTTTCCTGGGGGAGCAAGAATGGAAGGAGTATATAACCCATATAACTCACCTGACTTTAACATCAAATATAACAAAAAAATTCAAGCTGTAAGTGTCTAAACCAAGTCATCTTATTGTCAAACACAAGGGGGAGACATTTATCAACTTTCTGTGTTTATAGTAGTTCTGCGCATAACCCATTTATGCACATAGTATTTCTAGCAATTCAATTCAAAAGTGTAAGGAAAAAATTGTATAATAAATTATAATGATTTGTTTTCAGTATAGAGTGTCTCTGATGAGTAAGTCAAGGGCGATGGTAGCAGGGAAGCACTTCCTGAGACAGCAATAGGAAGAAACAGTTCCTGCCATATCTGTGTGCTATTAACTCCGAAGTGTAGTTTGACGCCATTTACATTCTAATTTCCGAGCGGTCTGTTTTAAACTGTGCGTATGATCGTTATACCAGGGAGCGCGTTTCTTATCTCTAATAAGTTTTCTTTTAACTGGAGCTACATTATCTAAACTATAACGGAATGTCGACTGTAAATATTCAGTCGCCTGATCCAGTTCTGTGAAGTCAGATGGTGATCCGATCAAAGTTAGTAACTCTGGGAGATTATTGATAAAGCTCTGTGTGGTAATTGATGTGAATGTACATTTAATACGGTAGTGCGGCGCTGTGCGTACATTATTACTATAACACACTTTAATCGAGACAAGGTAGTGATCCGAGATAACTTCAGACTGTGGAATTGTGGTTATATTTCCTATACTTAATCCGAAGGATAATATTAAATCTAAAGTGTGACCTGCTTTATGAGTGGGTCCTACTACACACTGATTTACTCCTACTGAGTCCAGTATGGACAAGAATGCTGTTCTCAGAGGGTCTTCTGGATTCTCTAAATGAATATTAAAGTCTCCAGCAATTAACYCTTTGTCTACAGAAACAACAAGGTTTGAGAGGAAATCTGCAAATTCACAGAGAAACTCCGAGTACGGCCCTGGGGGTCTGTAAATGATAATTAGTGGAATTGACGGAGCAGACTTAATATTTGTAGCTGCACTTTTTATGTTACTATAGAGAACTTCAAATGCATTAAATTTGTGTCAGTCTTTTTGTACGATAGACATATTTTTGAGTTTGTGGTATCTATGTTAATTAAATGACTAAAACAGACTTTCTGAGTCTTTCTAAACTTTCCTGTCACCTAGCGCAGTTCAAACCCTGGCTTAAGTCCAGAAACATTTTTGGTGGTCTACGATAAAGGAGGACGTCTCCAGCTATCTGTAACAAACATATCAACATGACCCCAGCAGGCCTCCTCAGAACCCTGAGGCATTACCCACTTCCATTATGACTGTGGTGGATTGGTTCTCTAAAGAGGGATCCCTGAGATGCATGGCTTCCCGGGATGTCTCCTCTTGGAGCAAGTTCCTGCCCTGGGTATGCCCACAACTCCCAAGTCTCGTCACCTACCGGTTTGTCTCCCTTGGGGTATCAACTGCCCTTGTTCCTGTCTCAGGAGGAGAAGGTCAGCATCCCGTCTACTCAAGATTTATCCATCATTGCAGGATGTAAGTGAGAAAGGAGCTATTATGGGTCAGCAGCTAAGGTGCTG
Organism: Clarias batrachus; assembly: GCA_003987875.1. NCBI lineage: Eukaryota > Metazoa > Chordata > Actinopteri > Siluriformes > Clariidae > Clarias > Clarias batrachus. Next base: position 521,200 of record QMIH01000346.1, on the reverse strand, counting down.
GGCTATTTTTCCATCAATCAAAGTTTATTTGTATAGCCCTTTACAACACTGAAGTGACCAAAGTGCTTTCCAATAAAAACAAAATTTGCAATAAAACATAATAATTCATAAGTACCACATTGCTGTTCAGTGCCACATTGTTACTGAATGTTAAAAGCCAACCTAAATAAATAAGTTTTGAGTTTGGATTTAAAAAGGCCAAAGTCTGTTATGATGCGAATATCAGGGAGCAGTCTGTTCCAGAGTCTGGGGCCAGCCACAGAAAAGGCCCGGTCCCCCCAGTGTATGTACCTGACTCTGAGCACTTCTAACAATAGTTGATTGGATGATCTTAAAGCTCTGTTAGAACTTCTAACATTTAAAAGTCCTGATAAATAAGGAGGGGCAAGACCATTAAGAGCTTTAAAAACAAAAATTAAAGTTTAAAATTGACTCTAAGAGAAACTGGAAGCCAATGGAGAGAATAAATTGGGGTGATGTGCTGGCGTCTCAATGTGCCAGTTAAGAAGCGTGCTGCCGCATTCTGTTCCAGTTGGAGGCGGCTATGGGAAGACTGAGAGACACCCACATAAAGTGCATTACAGTAATCAATTCTTGAGCTGATGAAAGCATGAATATTTTTTTCCAAATCAATGCGGTTTAAAAATGGTTTAACTCTTGATAAAAGACGCAACTGATAAAAACTAGCTCTGACCACACTGTCGATTTGTTTATCAAACTTGAAATTTTTATCAAAAATAACCCCAAGGTTCTTAACAGTAGGTCTGAGTTTTAGTGACAATGCACCAATGTCACTGCTTTCTTGATCTCCAAAGAAAATGTATTCTGTTTTATCCTCATTTAAAAGAAGGAAGTTTGCTCCAAGCCACTGCTTGATGTCAGCTAAACAGTTAATTAAAGACCCAAGTGCATCACTTGTCTTTGGCATCACTGTCAAATAAATCTGTACATCGTCTGCATAGCAGTGGAAGCCTAGGTTGTATGTGGCTATGATCGACCCCAGCGGTAACATATACAGTATAAAGAGAACAAGATAGGGCCCAAAATGGAGCCTTGGGGCACACCACATCGCAACGGAGCAACAGAGGAGGACAAGTCACCAATCATTACAGAAAAGGTTCTATTTGTTAAATATGAAGTAAACCACTCTAGTGCAGTGCCACAGATGCCGACATGATTCCTCAGGCGAGACAAGAGGACTAAACGATCGACTGTATCAAACGCCGCTGTTAAATCAAGTAGCACTAGAATAACAGGACACTTGGCATCAACAGATAAAGCAATATCATTGTGCACTTTCAGTAGTGCAGACTCAGAGCTATGCCGTGATCTGAAACCAGACTGAAATTTCTCCAAAATAGAGTTACTTTCTAAGAACTACTGTAATTGATTAGAACATTTTTTTCTCAAGAACCTTTGAAATAAAAGATAAATTAGAAACAGGTCTAAAACTAGATAAAACAGTTGGATCAAGATGTATTTTTTTAAGAAGGGGCCTGACAATAGCATGTTTAAAAGCATCAGGGACACAACCTGCACTGAGACAGGAGTTAATCAAAATCATAAGCAGAGGCCGTATTGTAGAGAAAACCTCTTTTAGTAATTTAGTAGTGAAAAAGTCCAAAGGGCAGTTTGTAGCTCTCATCTGTTGGACCACCTCAGTGAGGAGAGAGAGTGAGACTGGTTCAAAATGGTCAAACATTGCAGAATGAATGACAGTAACAGTCAAGTCTGTGCTGACACTACAGCTGGTAAGCTGTCGCACAGACATCACCTTATCATTAAAAAAGTTCAGAAAATCCTCATAAGTCGAAACTGAGGCATCTGTCAAATATGAGTTCTGTGGATTTACAACAGAGTTTATAGTGCTGAACAAAACACAAGGGCAATGGCCATTATTTGAAATAATATTTGACAGATATTGGAATTTGGCCTCTTTCACTGCCTTCTGATAAAGAGCAAGACTGTCCCCCAGAATGTCCAGAGATACATGAAGTTTATCTTTTTTTTCCATTGCCGTTCTGCCTTCCTGCAGCGCCGTCTGAGGGCCCGAGTCGTGTCATTTAGCCAACCTTTGGCTTTGTAGACCTACGTTTAAAAGGGGCAATCGTGTCAAGGATCCCAGATCATATTGAATAAAAAGATGATAAAATGCTATCTGGAGATCCAGTAAAAACCAATCCATTAGGGACAGAGAACTGAGAAGCCATAAAAGCAGCAGCAAACTCATCAGCTGTTGTCGATGTAATAACACGGCGCATAGATACTGGGACAGGAGGCTTGCTGGCTGATGATGGAACAGGGACTTCAAAAATAATAGACAAATGATCTGATATGGGAATTTCAGATAATTCAACAAATAAAACAGGAAGCCCATGAGAAATAATCAAATCCAAAGTGTGACCAGCATTGTGCGTGGGTCTATCCACAGACTGACTTAAGATGCCAAAACATGCTTAAAGTCCGTGGCCAGCTGGTTAGATGGACAGCACACATGGATGTTAAAATCCCCACAGATCAGGAGTTGTTCATATTTATGGAGCACTTCAGCTAGGAACTCAAAAAAACACCTGAATAAAATCTTTGTTATATTTAGATGGCCGGTAAACAACACCGCATAACACAGAACAAGCAAGCTGTACCGTGAACAACTGTAGTTCAAAAGAAGAAGAATTACTTGCAGTTAAATGCTTGCATTTAAACTTGTCTCTAAAGACCATTGTGACTCCGCCCCCGCGACCAGAAGCTCTAGGTGTGCTGAGGAAAGAGTACTCAGGTGGGAGGAGCTCCGTAAACGCGCTGTCGTCACCTGGTTTGATCCAAGTTTCCGTCGACAAAAAAAAATCCAACACGTGTTAAAAATTTTTTTTTAAATGAATGTTTTATCTGTAATCAATCATGCATTAATCAGAGCAATGCGCATCAGCGTGTGGTACCTCTCCTGGGCTCCACAAAGAAATGGGCGAAGATTTTCTCTCACAGAGCCCCGTTTAAAAATCCTCACAGGCCGCGGAGGGCTAGGATGTATGTAGCCAACATTGGGGACCCAGAGCCAACGAACATCCATTGAGTGTTGCCAAATGAAATCACCGTCCACTCGAGGAAACCACTTGAGGTAACGAGGACCATACGCTGATGACCCGTTCAGGTAGGCTCTCAGTCTAACAAGGACCCCACCTCGTTTTCCACATCTTTTGCGACGATTTTTATGAGGCAATGGGCCAGGTGAACGCCACAGGTAGTCAGGTAGAGATGCCAGAAATGGAGGGAGCGTATTAAATCAGTCATTAAAACCACTGATTCTAGGCTTTATGACTGAATCACAAATATTAAGAAGAGTCTGGCGATCATACATCAGCAAAGATGAGACATTATTAATTAACATTAATAACAACAGCAATAGTAAGAAAACATGGAGCAGAGGGAGACAGCGAGCCATACACATCGGCACCATCTTGAGCTCACATGTGTTGTATATTTTTAGCTTTGTATGTGAGTATCAGGGTTTCGAATTTGATGCTGGCAGCTACAGGAAGCCAGGGCAGGGAGTCGGAAAGTGGTGTGGTGTGGGAAAACTTGGGAGGGTTGAAAATGAGATGTGCCTATCGATGAAATCACAAGGGACAGGACAAGAACTTGAGTAGCCTGTGAAGAAAAGAAGGGGTGGATTCTTCTGATGTAAAGAAGAAATCTACAGGAACGAATAAGGTGAAACAATTTCCCTCTGGGATTAATAAAGTTCTTTGAATCTTGAATCCTGATTCAATGTGTGGGGAAAATGACAGATGATTGCCCACAGTTACCCCAATATTGCAGGCAGTAGCTGATGGAGTGATCTGATTGTTGATCAGGGATATCACAAGATCTTGACCGGGGAATGAATTGTCAGCAATGAACAGCAGTTTGGTTTTACTCAGATTGACCTTGATGAGTCAGGATGAAATGCCTGCCAGATATGCTGAGATCCGGGTGGAAACCTGAGGGAGGAAAGGAGAGAATAATTGCATGTCATCTGAATAACAATGGTATTAAAATCCATGCGATGATATGACCTTACCATGAGACCAATATAAAGGGAGAACAGAAGAGGATCAATTACTGAGCCCTGTGGGACACCAGTAGAGAGTCTGTGTGGGACTGATGTCACCTCATATGACCTATATTCTAGTTTAGAAGCAAACCAATGCCACACTGGGTCCTTCACAGATGGCGCCGGTGAGGTCGGCTGCCGTCACGACTGCTCTGACCTATTTTACCTTGTTTTTAATGTGGCGAGGTGATGGGGGGGCCGGCTCGAACTCCGCCGATCTCCTGTTTTTAACAACTGTAGCCAATTACGCCACCTTGGGAATTGCACCCAAGGAAATAGACAACCCTAGTTATTAAATTAACTAAGGCACCCAGGTTCGTTCACTGAACAGGCAAGAGGCGTGGATTTCGTACACAAACGTTTATTCACTCAGACAGACAATCATACACAATATAGTAATTCAAAATTTATTTATAACAATAGTAAAAGTAGTTGCAACATCAAGGGTATCATACACTAAAAATGATGCACATTAAAATATACGATCAACTACTTGGAGCTGGAGCTTACCAGTGGATGGCAGACTAGAAGAGAGAAGGGGATGAATATCCCAGCAAGAGTCACCCCAAACACACGTGAATCACACACCCACACAGTTCACTGTGACAATCGACACAAGCGGGTGACCGACACGCACACGGGAAAGGGAAACAAACCTCCAACACGTCACACTGCCACCAACCTTAGCTCACAGCTCTACAAGATTAAAAATGTAATTAAAATACATGCAACCAGCAAAAGAGAGAGAGA